>CM075193.1:21243116-21558116 GCA_037577475.1 Chaunax sp. Z400
CAGCCTACTGTGGCCAGAACAACAACAAAAATACGTCAGACTGTCTGATTTTGTTTGTGCTGCAGACTCTGTTGAGTTTATTAACGCTCCTTCAATGTAGATTTACTGAACCACCACTGTGATCTTATTCTGTACTGTTGAAAAGTTACGCCACCAACTACTGCCTCGCAATACAGACTACAGTGTTTTCTATTGTGTGTGTGGATCGGGGATCGTTTCAGAAACGATGCCATGTGAATGCAGAAGGTTTTGAAAATGCAAAGAAAAAACTTTTTTTCAGCTAAAACATTGCCGCGTGTGCTGTTATGAAACAGTCTCAGTTTTATACTGATTAATCTTTATGAACTAAATAAGCAAATTAGACCATCAGCAAGAAGATTGGCTATTTCTCTGTAGTCATCAATGCCTGTCTCTTGGTGCAGTTCTGAGAGAGTCTCCCTGTTCCTTTTTTTTCCCCTTTTATTCTAGTGTCATACATTTTTTTTTGCAGACAATTTGATTTACAACATGCTGACTGGAAGAGCCTATGTTTACATGTTCCCAGAGGAAGTTTGGCAGTGAATATCCAACTAAAAACCAAGCAGGAGGGGATTTTTCTTCATAGATTTTTTTGTTTTTTTTGTTTTTACGTTATCTTTAATGTTCATGCTTAATAATGGGGCTGGATGAGCAAAGATCAGCACAGATACATGCACTAGCCAAATCAGGATCATTATGACACAAAGCAGTGGTGCTCATGAAAATAAATTTTTTTAAAAGCAGTCCTCATTCTGGTAAACACTACCAGGTTTATCCACAGGGGGCGCCAAAATCAACCCAATATAGAACCTTTCTAAAAACAATTTTAAAAAATGTTTAAACGAACAGATGTTTAAAGATGTTTAGATGTTTAAACGAACAGATTTTTGTTGAAGTTGTGCAAATACTTGCTGCGAGTGACAGAAATTAGCAATCATAATAAATATTCAGTCCACATCCAGCCCCCCCCCGTCCTTCCCCCTCTGAACTTGATGTTTGACCACTGAATTTTTGCTCACCAGACATGAAGTCTCTATACTACACTGAAGGCTTTTAACTCTGTTATGTGGCGCAAAATGTCAGGAAGAGAAAAAAGGCTCTGCACTTTTGAGCGATTGACATTCAAACCCGACATTGTCCTGGTTTCTTTCATCACTAAATGTAGAAAAATGTGAAACCTTTGGCCGGGGATAAGAAATTGCACGCAGCCATAAGTGAGGAAATGGACCCCATAATGCAAAGCACATTCCTGACAGAAAACACATTCTCGGGGGAACATTGAGATAGAAGCAGTGAGGAAGAGGAGGGACGACATGAAAGAGAAAAAATAAGAAGTGAATTAGAGGACCACTTAAACGCAGAGACATCAGTGTTAATGTACAGTATATGGGCATGACACGTACATGAGAAACACATTCTTCCACACCCAGGCGCACACACTTTCACTTTCTGCTCTCATGTTTCCAGTAAGCGCACACACACACATATATACACACACTTTCATGCCAGCTGTGAAGAACACAGAAAGCCAAACACTCAAACACAAAGATACAGCATCCACTTCCTCTAACGTGGGGTAAATGCCTTTGCAGGGTGTCAGAATCAGGATGAACTTTATTGCCATTATGTGCAAGTACAATGACATTTTGCATGGCCTCTCTCCAATGCAGATAAGAGAGAAGAACAGATAACAGCAGTGAAAAAAGAAAAAACAACTAGTGCAAAGTAAATGTAAGATGCTAGGTAAAGTGAGTCTGTGCATCACTGTACAGAATGATCGATTAAATAAACATGTGTACAGACATGGAATGAGGTAACAGTCTTTATGGGTGGAGGTATGTGTGTGTGTTCTTGTCTTTAATGAATGTGTGTGTGAGATATGTGTTGTATATTCTGTGTAAGTAAATTCTCCAAATCCGGAAACCAGAATAGACCAGATCAAGTTTAAGATGTTATCGAGCGGTAAGATAAATCGTTTGACTCATCAGCATCCAAAAACAAACACAACAAGAGACTAACAATGGTGAACACAATGCAGAGTGTGTTGTGTGTGTGTGTGTGTGTGTTTCAGGTAAACAAGTGGAAGAAACAAAACTAGAAAGGCACTCGGAGAGCGAAAGAAAACAAAAATCCCTCTAAAAAAAAATCGATGAAGACATTTTTTAGATATTCTGCAAACTAACAAACAAACAAGCAGACAGACGGCAATGAAAACGTGACCTGCTAGCAGAAGTAAAAGTGAACCAAAAGAAACTCACCTTTCTAATCAAACAGCAATATCTGTGGCCCACAGCCTTTGTCCAGACCAAGAGTGTGTTCTGATTTGTGCAGACTGGACCCTAAGAATTCAAGAACTATTGAGGTGTGCATGTGTGGGTGTGGGAGTGCATGTGTGTTTAAGGTCTGATGTTAATAGGTCTAATTATGAACAACCTCTAATCAGTAAAAATAGCAATGTAGGTCAATGTTTAGTCTGCACACACATGCATGTGGCATGACATACACACACCCACAGACGTTCTTTATGTTTCACATGATCATTAAATTTCAAGCCGTGTGTGTGTGCGTGTGTGTGTGTGTGTGTGTGTGTGTGTGTGTGTGTGTGTGCGTGTGTGTGTGTGTGTGCGTGTGTGTGTGTGTGTGTGTGTGTGTGTGTGTGTGTGTGTGTGTGTGTGTGATTACATGGTACTGGGGTCTCTCAGGCCACTTAAGCCCCATGGCTATAGAGGGCCTCCACACACACACACACACACACACACTTGGAGTGAGGTCATTGGAGAACGAGTGACAGCTTCAGGAAATGAAACACACCTCAGATTACAGTTAAACAACATTAACTAACATTTAAAACATGTGGCTTTGCACGATCGCTCTCTCCATCAGATCTGTGTGCCTGATTTAAACCTTTCCTTCTCCTGCCGGTTGCTTTGAAAACAAACAGCAGAGTGTGAAAATGTCACTCAGAGAACACCCAGGACTTCTCCTCCAGGCATGATTTCTACTCCCTGTTTCTACTCGTTCCCACTATTTGTGCCAATCTTGTAGTTTCTCCTCTCCGTCATGTACTCACTGTTGATGTTTGCGCGCACTCTGCACAGTGAGTGATATCGAGGCATATTTGTCTCCCTCCTGCTGATGTTTAATTTTAAAATCAAGTTTCAGAGCTAAGTAAACCATCGTAATAAACACAACTTCCCGTTCTCTGCTTGCCGTCTCTCACCGAACATCACAAGAGGTGGAGTTTTCCACCAGGAAACCATCTTTCAAAGTAGGATGCTTTCTCACAAACTTCATTGTCACTTGAACTGAGAGATCAAATGTGGGTTTATTCCAAAGCAGCGACTGCACAGCATAGAGCCTTTATGAGAAGGCAGTGTTTATGGCTGGTTCACTGATGAGTGATTATTAGGAGTGTTATGTTATTGTCTCACTTGTCTTCCTATAGAAAAACAACAGTACACATAAGAGTGTTATTTTTGGATCTTTCAGTTCGCTCAATGTGTTGTTATCAGCCCACTGATGTCAGTGCTCACGGGTTTGATTTGTGGGTGTTGGATGCACATCACTGTCTGCCACGGGGTTATTTTTGATTCTACTTACTTACTACTTTGACACTGAAGGAAGCCAAACTCAAAAAGTTTCAAATAATACATACAGCTACTGGAAAATGATGTTGCATTCATTTTGTTCACAGACACATTATCTCCAGACACCTATTCTGTCCATAGGTGGTCATGACTGGTTTCTTTTATTGACCAAATATGTTATTGAGTGCAAAAATAGTTCAGAAACACATCACAAAAACTCAGAAATCAAAATAGAACTTCCGTTTAGTCACTGAATCACACAAAGGAGTGTATCAATAAGAAATACATGGAGAGACAGCTCTCACCGTACGGTCCAGTCTTTATTATGATCTCTCAAAGATCAATCTCGGCCAGCTGTGCAGATTAATGAGGTCACATGTTACATGTCAAACCAAGGGAGAAGAGCAGCAGCTGACTGTATAAGTAAACATCTGAGTCTGATAAAATAATATCCTTAATAGTCATCAGTAAGTTGTATATGCAAATTAAAGCAGTACACACAGGTTGGAAAAAAATCAAATGTTTATATATCTATATACTGTATATACTTTATTTAAGGATATATAGAAGTGAATAAATACAATACACTAAAATAAAGGACTAATTAAGAACAAGTTAAAAAACGATCCCAATGCAATTTTAAAAAGTAATCACATTGACCAAGAGCCCTATTTTCTCGATCCTTTAAAACAGATTTGGAGTGCTTTCACATCTGCCTCGTTTGATCCAGACTTTCTGACTTTTCACTTTAATCCAGACCAAAATTGCAGGTGTGAAACCTCACCCAGACCAAGGTCCGGATCAAACACCTGGTCTGTGGTCCGACAAAAAGAGGTGGTCTCAATCCAGATCAAACTGAACCCTGGTTCGGTTTGGTTACAGTATGAAAGCACTTTATTGGATGGTTCAGACTTTCGGACCAATTACAGGAAGGTACAGCAGGCTACCATCGCCTCTAAACAGAAGAAGAAAATTCAGTAAAATTAGCAATTCTGGACAATCAATCATCACGGTGACGATGGCGACAGGACGTAGGTATGGCTTGAAAAGTTCTTTAGTGTGTTTGGAAAATTGCAACGGGAAACCAAAACTAACCGGTTCAAATGTATACAATGTAACAAACACCAAACCTCGGTTCGGACTTTCAGGTGTGAACGCACCCTTTAATTCCCCCGGAGTAATGGGTTCTGATAGTTTCAGGTCCTTCAGTAGAGTAGAGTAGTAGTAGTGTAGACAGAATTTGGCTAAATGAACTACTTTCCTCTTGATTTACATGTAAGACCCTGTAGCTCAGTCACTGATAGACTGTCAACCAGACACAGACAGAAGTAAATGGAGCATCCTGACGCTAAGGTTCTTTGAAACAAACAGAATAATCGCTGTCTTTACCACAAAACTCGTCATTAATCATGACTGGAGTCACTGAGTGGCATACAAAACAGTAACATTACAGTTGTTGTTTTTTTTACTTTGGCAGAAGATCATCAAAATGGATTTTAAGTGTTTTGGAATGAAGCCCTGCAGCTTTGGTGGAGGATTTCCAACACAGTCTCTGGGCTCTAATCCAACATGTTTGTCTTTTCTTGTACCTATTTGTTCATGGACACTCATATCCTGGTAAGGGAGAGCTTGCATGTCCAGCTTGGACAATCTTATACAGTATATTGGCATAAAAATGGATATGAATACATGCATCGTACAGTCTTTTGCTCAGGTAACACTATGAACCCCTACCTGACTGGACCAGTTGTTATATTCACATCTTAAAAGCACTGAGGTGTATTATATTCCATCATATGCCTTAATATGGATTGAACAGCCTGTATCTATAAGGGCTGTGATCATATTCCCTCATATTCCTCACTCAAGAACTCTTTGAAAGAAATCAGCAGGTGATCTATACATAAAACTGAAAGTAGAAGAATATAAGAGTCTGAAATCTCTTAATGTAAGCCTTTTAGAGTAAACAGCAACCTTTCCAGAGACAAATCATCCGCTTTTTCTGCATGTAAATTCTGACTATGACTGCCGCAGCTAAGCAAGTTTATCAGCGTGAACTGTGGAGGAACACGGTCAATTAGAGAAGACATGGAAATCATGAAGGGGGGGGGCAGTATAGAAGGGAAGGTCTGTGAGAAGAGGAGAGGATTATGGAGACGCAGCTAATCTCTTTATTCAACTCAAATCTGCATCGCCTCAAAAGACACGTATTGTATGCACGATGCACCTTCATATATGATGGAGACAAACGTGTCTGAGGAAACAGTCACACTGTGAATAGCTAGTTATGCACTCAGCTACATAGGTGGACCTTGCATAAGTGTAACAAGTGTGATTTGCTGCATTTCAATATAGAAATTAGGAACTAGAAATCCACAATAAACTAGGTTCCTGTGGGAGCCCAGAGTATGTGAACACCAACAGACAAACAGCTGAGTTTTAAGTGCTTTTTACTTAAAACGTCTTCACTTCATGTGCAAAGAATAAAAAGTAAAATAAGCATTTGCTTCATATTTGATTTGAACACCAACTTTAGAGGATTTTCCAATACTATAACATAATGCTGATGCTGAAGATAACACAAGCCAACAAACCACGCAGTCATTTTTTTTAGGAAAGACATTAAGTTTGCAATTGAGATTCATTTGGTTTTCAGTTTCACAACATTATAAACATGGGTATTTTTTTAAATTTGCACAACCTGTATAGTTTTTGTCCTTTTTTTCGTCCTCTCACAGAGTTAAGGGCATTTAGTAAGCATTCACAACCCTTCACTGAGAGGACTCATTTGGCTTTGTTCCCTGAAAAGAGAATGCCTGCACATAGTTTTTGATTTCTTGCCACGGGTGTGTAACGCGAGGTGGAGAAGGGCAGGGTTTCCTGCAGCGTTGTCATTGTGTCAGGTCTTGGCAGGCTGCTGGTAAAGCACAGTGAATGTAGGGGATGGTGTCATGTCATATTTTGCCACTAAACTTTGATAAAATTATTTTTGTCTATGTTAGAAAATGCTTTCATCATGTTTAAAATTCATTCTCCTAAATGTGTGTGTGTGTGTGTGTGTGTGTGTGTGTGTGTGTGTGTGTGTGTGTGTGTGTGTGTGTGTGTGTGTGTGTGTGTGTGTGTGTGTGTGTGTGTGTGTGTGTGGGTGTGTGTGTGAACCTCTCAGCTCAGTCTCTGGCCGTCTGGAGCCTCCAGATCACCAGAACAGTCCCTGTGCTTTGACATCTGAGATGTTTCACTGATCTTGTTTATGTGAATGAGATTAAAGATATACTGGATCACAGGCCCATTGATGGCTGATTGCATTGGTTTAATTAAATAAAAATTTTTTTTAAAAAAACATGCACCATGTACATTTGCATACATAAAACATCTCATCCACACTCACCAGATAAAATCTCTTACTGTCTTCTGTCTCTCTCAGAGAGTCCAGATTATGTATCATGACTCACCCTGATAATCCCACAGAGTAATTATCTGCCTCCAGTTACATCATATAATATGACTCCTCACATCACAGCACATGAGCATCAAGACATCCACACTCACAAACACAAAAACTCTTCTTTTTGTGTATTTAACTCCCCCTCCAACCTCTTTTCTCTCTGACATGTATCTTTCAAACACTCTTTAAACACCTACCAGAAACCAACATCTGATATGATCAATATAATTTGACACTTTTAATTTCCCTTTATTACAGCGTTATTAAGATATATCGTATGCTTTACACGACTTATGATTATGATGAAGTGATATTAATTAATTCACCATTTTCACTTTAATGGCTGAGCGGTTAGATAAAGAGAAAGTTAATCTGTTATTTAGCAACATGATTAATCAAAACCCTGTTTGGGCCAATATGTGGTACATGTCACCACATTAAATGCACCGCAGAAGAACTGAAATATGAATTATGTATCCAGAGTCTGCAGCTCCACCTTTTTCTTTTTTTGCATTTTGTTGCATCATTGCCCATCATGCATTAAAAAAACCAGAATGATAACCAGTACGGCCAGCTGTGCTACATATTACAGCTGGAAAATAGGACAGAAGAAAATACACCCATTAAATGTAGAGCAAAATCTCTGGAAATGTTTACAGTCCCCATTCCTGTTACTGATTTTCTCTTCATCTGATTTTGTCGGATGAAATTTGCCCAAAAAAGGTAAAAGTAATCTCATTTTGTGTAAACAATCATATTGTTTCTTTTTTCAGTTTCTAATTGTTCAACTTTCAAATCTCTGCGGCAACGGGATCCTTTTCTATCGTCATGCTGCCCCCTGCTGGAAACAGTCTGTTATTACAATCTGTGAGCTCAGTGCAGTTTCAAAAATAAAAAAATATATTTTAGAGATATATAGTTTTTATAAACAATAATGTCATCCATATATTTATCAATTAAAAGTTTGTCTTATTTTTTCCCACACTTTCTTCACTCTGGTTAAATGAGTAATTTGTTAAAAGCACCATATAAGCACTTTATACATACTGAAATAAACAAGTTAGGGCCTAAGTGTAAGCTTATTATGATGATTTTTCATACAGAACTATATGTTTTCATTTTCTATATTTTCTTCTTTTTTTTGCTCACTCATAGATGTGTGGAGTTGTGGGGATAGACCTTAAAAACGACAACAAATTCAATAGTTCTAATATGAAAACGAGCTTCATGTATCATTAACAGGGCTGGTTATTATGATCACACTAATCCACTGTTTCTTAAGTCCCATGTTATGAAATTTAATGATCTGGTTTCTTATAAAATAATGCAAATAATGTTTAGAACAAAATCAATGTCATTCCCAGACTGTGTACAAATGTTTTTATCAATACATGAGTGTAAATATGATTTGAGAGGTATTTCTATGTTTATTAGTACAAAAAGATTTTTTTTTAAAGGAATTCGAAGGAGATGCATTTCTATTGTTGGTGTAAAACTATGGAGCACTGCCAACATGAATTTAAAAATCTGTAATTCCCTTTTGGTTTTCAAAAAGATGATGTTCAAAGCCATTTTTGAGGGTTACAAGTTTAATTGATTTTTATTTCTGACTGTTAGCTTATATAGATAAGCTGGTGGGCTGGATATATATGAGCATAATGCTTTTCAGTCACTCATTATGTACACTGTTGATTTTGGGAATATGTTTTGAAACGAGACCCCAAATCTGGAACGTGAAATTCGAAAACACATTATTAGTCCTCCTTTATATATTTAAAGTATATACACCCCTTTTTTTAACCTGAAATCTGTAGCCGCTAGGCTAAACCAAACTTTCCATCAGCATGGAGGTGAGTAGATAATTGCTGAATTTTAATTTTGTGATTAATTAAAAGTACCTCAAACCAATTACCTCCAATCTCCTGATGGCCACATGCCCCAGGACAGCTGCCTGCCTTGGTAATCTCGACTCGATTAAAACAGGAGGTCTATTAACCCAAAGGTTTGGAGGGAACCTGAAGGACACTGCAGCTGGGTCTGCTGAAAGCAGGCGCGATGTTGTGGATACATCATAAAGACAACGGAGAGGTCAGAGAACCCTGGCTCATTATAAATGATGACTCTCTGTCCACGGGCTTCTCTGCTTCCTGTGGTCGCTCCCTGCATGAGGTCTGAGTGGCTGCAATATAAAGTACCAGTAAGCCAGTCTCCATTTATACATCATACAACACTCTCACAGTCCGCTAATGTTGTAAATAGTATATTAATGCCACTGTACTTCACTCGGTTTGATCGATGTTGGTTTAGAATAAATTCTTTTTTAATTACAAACGTAGGGAAAAACTAAAACGTTTCCTTCACAGGAGGGTGGAGCAATGTGGGTGAAGATGTTTGCATCTCTGTCTTTTCCATGTTGGATTTCCCCTGCATGATTGTTCAACATCAGATAAAAATGGAGGCTCTGGATAGAATCCCACACACCTCGATTATTAGGAATAACACCAAAACAAATGGCAGCTGCATCCACAATATTTCAGCATGGCTCTACCTCATCTGCTTGATAATATATGATAAAAAAATATACAAGTGACAATTGTCATGTAGTGGAATGTAACACACATTGCTCAAGCATGTGTCTTTAGTGTTTTAGGGTGTATTTTATTTTGGCAGTCAAACCTAACTATTAATCCATAAATTAACACAGATTTTGGGTTCTGTGGTCTGGAAATGTGAGGACCTGTGAACCAAACGTCTTCAATGAGATGTTCCTCTGTTTAGTTCCTCTAGTCTGTCTGGCTGATGAACTCTGACTGTGCAGCGTTCGGCCATTGCAGGTCATCACTCATGATGTCACAGCTCCTGGAAGTTCAAAGGTCACACTGTGACCTCACAGGAAACCTGGAAGACACACACTTGCTACGTCTGTCACACACACACACACACACAAGCTGCTCAACTGGAGGGCAGTCAGAGGTGACCAGACATTCAGAGGTGACCAGACATTCAGAGGTGACCAGACATCACCAGAGTTCGTCTGGATCCTGGAGGCAGAAACATGCTCAGCCGAGTGTGTGAACAGACTTCGTGTGTCGGGCTTCAAAATAGATTTCATGGCTTCCTCTCACAGATTGAAGATGTGCTTTTTTTTCTCCTTAAATTAAACTCATTTTATGTGTTTTTTTCTAACAAGGTAGAATATGGGAGAACTTCTGATCAACAATGTCTCAGTAATACTTAAGAGATCAATTTTAAAAAGTTGCCACTCATGAATATGTGACTCCCTTTGGAGGTAAGGTTAGGGTAATGTCATTATTTGATGCATGCTTCCAGTATTTCCATTACCACTCATCTATAAAAAAAAATATAGCACAAAAATCTAGAACACTGGTTTGATGCTTGTTATATTTTTATTATGGATATTTTACAGGCACTTTCAATTCACACGTTGTCCTCTTCATTATCATTATGTCCAAGTGTTTTTGTACAGATGAAAAGCGAGTAGACAACACTGTCACGCTTCTAAAAGGTCCTGAAAGGAGAAAAAAGAAGAAGAAAAAAGCAAGCCTTCTAAAAGGCAGCAATGTCTCTGTGTCTGTGTCTATTTGTACATATACTATGACACATGTCAGAGTAGACAGGATTCATGGGTGAGCAAACAACAACAAAATAATAAGAGCATATAAATAAGTCTATGCCTCTGACTTGGGAAACACCCACTGGGCTCCAGTGTCCTAGAATCCCTGTCAGACAGTCTGCAGCTAACCTTGACCTAAGATCTCTTTCCGAGCTCCAAGAGGAGTTGCACTATTATCATGAATATTTTAACTTAATTTATATAATTAAAGGAATATAAAGGCTCCATAGGTACTCATGTTGCAGCTCAGCTAAAAAAAAAAGCGACCCCGATCCGACTGACTAGCATTATTTATTCTGTACATAACTTGAAAATGTCCTTTTACATGGGATGCATGTATTGTAAATATCTTTGAAGTCCCTCTCTATTCAGAATGTTTTTCTTCTCGCTCATGAAGCTGAACGTTTGAGCTAATCTGTGCAGAATGATGCATGTGCACAGTTTTGACACTATAAGGCCATTTTCACATTCATTTACACAATGTGGAACAAATGTCATGGTTTTAAGATCTCATTTTGAAGGCTGGGACTAGGTGCATGATTTGTGGCATCACAAATCGCTTGAAGCAAATTCTGGTCCAACATTCATCTTTCAAAGTGTGTACACTTTCTCTGATGAAAGATTTATTGTTCCAAGCGGACTATTTTTACGCCATGTACGTGTCTGAGGGGATCTTTAAGAATAATGTTTATAGATTTTATGGTACTTTGTTGTTTGCCATACCTGAAACTTTAGCCTGGTATATTTATCTATGTGCGCTGGATCTTAATCCTTTACAGAACTGGCTCCTGTGGACCTCTATCAGCAGCATGCAGCGATGTACAAGCGTGAAGCAGCAGGGGGGGGAGAAAGGCAAGGATCACAAAGGGACAAGCATGTGACTATAAGCTGTTTTCAGCCTTTTGAGTGCTACACAGAGGGAATGACAGAGAAAGACAGAATGTATAGGATGAGATAAAAACAGAGAGCTTATTTTTCCATCCTTCAAGAGCTCTTGTCGTCAAAGTAGGTCTGTTCAATTCGTCTGCAGAAGGACAGCAGGTTGCTGTAGCTCTTGATCCTCTCTGCCAGCTCTGTGCTGGTCAGTCTGGTGGTGAGTATGGTGAAGAGGTGACCGAACACCAACGCATCCAGTTCTGTTGGCCTACAACAGACACACACACAAAGTCGATTTGTTGCTGCTCAAATCAACCATTTCATTGAAGATTTCTAGGAGAGTTGCAGTTATGTGGTGAGCTAAGATGTTGTCTTTAATTGTCTTCCAGAGTTATCACACACAGTTGAAACCTGTACCACTGAGGCACCACAGCATCTCTGCTTCTACTGGATAACTTCTTTGCTTCTACCAGACATTGCATCCACTTCTTTCACTCAGCTATAAATAAGAAATCAGCACTGAAAGGCTAAAAGAAGCCATGACATTAATCATTTTTGTCCACAGGATTAGGAAGTCATTGTCGTATTACACCACCAGGTGGTGCTACAGAAAAGGTTATCGAATTAGTTTTATTACTTAAACTATATGTACAAAAGTATTCGGACGCACCTCTTAATATGGAGGAGGGGTAAAGGTTTGGGGTTGTTTTTCAGGGGTTGGACTAGGCCCCTTATTTCCAGTGACAGGAAATCTTAATGCTTCAGCAGACCAAGACATTTTGGACAATTCTATGCTTCCAACTTTGTGGGACCACTTTGGGGAAGGCCCTTTTCTGTTCCAGCATGACTGTGCTTCAGTGCACAAAGCAAAGGTCCATAAAGACATGGTTTGGTGAGTTTGGTTTGGAAGAGCTTGACTGTCCTGCACAGACTCCTGACCTCAACCCCATCAAACACCTTTGGGATGAACTGGAGTGGAGATTGTGAGCCAGACCTTCTCTCCCAACATCAGTGCCTGACCTCACAAATGCTCTTCTGGATGAATGGTCAAAAATTCTCACAGACACTCCAGAATCTTGTAGAAAGCCTTCCCAGAAGAGTGGAAGCTGTTAGAGCTGCAAAGAGGGGATCAACTCCATATTAATGCCTATGAATGTAGAATGGGATGTCATACGAGTTCCTGCAGGTTTATAAGGGCCAGGTGTCCCAATACTTTGTACATATAGTACATTTCCTTTTTGGCTTGAACCCTGATAATGTTAGCTACAGAGCAGAGGACTCAGCATTTTACTGAAGCACTGTAGAATACCCCCTCACTAGGCCAACACTGTGGTGCTTTGTAATGACAGACAGAGCAGATACATACTGTTTATTGAAGAAGTATGGTTGTGTTCCCAGCCGCTGGGACAGAGCCTGGCAGCATTGACTAACATTCTCATACACCTAAAACGCACGAGAAGACAAAAACTTTTAAATGATACGTTTGTACTATTACATTTTGTGATACAAAAAAACCTTGGACGGTACCTGGAAGAGCAGCAGAACTATTCTAAAGCATGTAAAGCATCAGACACTTATTGAGGGGTGGTTGCCAACCTGCTCCAGGGTTTTTCCTCCCAAGCCAATGGCGTTCATCTTTCTGCGAACCTCCCACTGTTTCTGATAGGCGAGGATGTTACTGAGAGGCCATGAGTAAGGGCTGCTATATCTGGGGCGGGAGATCTATTTAAAAAAAACACACACACATGCATATGATTAATATACTACTAATAATAATAATAATCACTGACTTATTCTTTATAATCTAAAGACAAGTGCTCTCACCTCAGCAGCTGTAGCATCATCACACCATTGGATGTACAACTGCAGATTAGGAGGAGACGTGAATGAGAAGATATTATGAAAAAACAATTAACTACGTTGAGGTTCTACAGGCAGTGTGTTTGTTACCAGTGATTGTGTGAGAGTGTGTACCTCAGCAGTAAGCAGCATGCTGTTGACCAGCTCCATGTATGCTTTCATTTCAGCTCTCTGAACATCATCTAAGCCATCGCTCAGAGAATGACCCTGAGAAGCCAAAAACATTTGGTTTACTTCTCATCTTAAACCGATCCTTTATTTTCTAACTAATGAGCCAAATGAGAAACTACAGGTGTTTCACAAACATAAGTCGTAATCCTAGAAAATTACATCCACGACATCTTTCGGTCGATAAGATGTCTTGGCATATCTCTGAGCATTGAGCCAGCTGTGATGAGGCTCACCTTAGCTTTGGTGAATTGCACTATTGGCCCCAATTCTGAGACCACCTGGTTCCCGACGTGGATAAAGGGAATCTTGCCTACAAGGACACAAAAGTTTAAAAAAGAAGCAAACCATTAAAAATCTGACTTATCCAGTCAAACCTTACCAGTTTCACCTGCCTTTAGACACAATACAAAGTATACAAAAGTAGAGGCGCAGATCAAGCCACACAGACTGAGAAGTAAATATAAAATCTATCATTATTTTTTCCAATAAAAGACAAGCTGAACAGCTGATCGTTTCAGAACCAGCTATAGTATATAGATGATGTCACGTTATATTTGCCAAATGTGAAATGTAGGTATTTAATGTTGATATTGGTACTTTTGTTTTCTACATATTGACATTCAAACAATAGATTCACTCATTCATTATTCAAGACAGGAAGAGTTCAAATCAGTTGCTCTGTCAATATCTAATGATAGGAATTCAGTTATGGTTATGGACTTGAATGTTTTGATAGATATCATATTTTTTATGTACTATACTGTAAAATACTAAAATACTGATATATATATATATATATCAGTATTTTATATATATATATATATATATATATTTTTTTTTATATATATATATATATATATATATTTTTTTTATATATATATATATATATATATATATATATATATATATATATATATATATATACTGTGAAATGGACCAAATGAGGAATAGATTGTTCTCTTTTTTATTTATTTATCTTTTTTCTCTCTTTTTTCTTTTGTTTTTTTCCTTTTTGTTTTTGTCTGTTTGTATTTATGTTTAAAAATATAAAAATGTAATGTTTGTGTTTGATATACTAAGTTCAAAGGATGATGCAATGTCCCAATAAAAAAAAAAGAATATATATATGTATATGTATATATAAAAAAGTACAAACCAGAAGGTGACATGTATTCAGCATTTACTCTGCAAGCCACCCGCACCGGTAGACCACACATCCTGAGGTAGGCCTGTACAGGAGAGATACGGGGGAGTCTATTAGTGCTGAGATTCATTAGTATTCATTGGTAAGCAAGTCAATTAACAAACATAAGAAAATATATTTTAGGTCATCTATTTAACAAACAAATTTACAGATTGTTATCTTGCATGCAGAATCAAATATCCTCGCAAAGAAAATCTGACACGTGTATATATATATAAATATATATATATATATATATGCTGATATATTTGCTGAGAACAATAACTTCACCTGAACAGCAAGTGATGAGGCACAATCTGAGAGCAGAATCTGATCCTCTGTAAAATAGAAAAGCAAAGTAATGCAAAAAAAACAAAAAACATACTGACTGCCATTCCTTTATAGTGGCAATTCATATTGTTTCTTCATTTGAGAAAAACACTAACTTACCCTTCAGCGGTTGGTACAAGGTTGCAGTTTCAGGCCAGGGCTCAGCAGCTGTCAATGTCAACAAACAGACACACAGGAGACCCACAGTTCAGCTTGGCTGAGATGTAACCCATTTCAGACATTCAAAGTTTATATATATGCTATTCGGGCAAATGCTGGAAATGTAAAACATTTCAGACGGAGGTTGACCTCTCAGCAACAGTTCAGGGGGTTTCACGTCAATGCTTGGCATATATATAGTGACAAAACCTTGATTTACGTCAATGGAGTGTAGGTACATTTCATTGATATCCATACAAGCCATGTAAAGTCCAAGATGGCGTACATATTATTCTATTTCCAAATGAAGTGCTGCTCAGTGGCATCGCGCTCACTGCTGCTGCTGATGGACGGGAGATTTCCCATCACAGCCTGCGGTTTTACGCTAATGTTGTTGCAATATAGCTTCCTGCCACTAGTGGCAGCTCTGAGCGGAGCAGTACAGACCAGCACGCACTCGTTGTTCAGAGAGGAAGCCATTATTCGCCATCTTGGTTCTTCAGAGTGGGGATTGAACTCATTATAATGTAGCCGCATTTCATATATCATGTTTTTGGAACTCGACACAAGCCTGTTATTGACATGAACCCCCCTGAACTGTTCCTGTTTAATTTTGCCGTCCTCTCTTGTGTTTGTATTTATGAAAAATAATCCAGTAAACAACATTATTAGCGTTATATGCACATAACGGGTGATGCGCTTTGTTAGTCATCAATGAGATAGAACCAGCTGTGTATCATACCTAGCTTTGCCTAAGCTAGTGGAAATAGAAAAAGGTGGACATTTGCGGTCATCTTTACTGTCGCAGCTCAGCTACGTTAAACGGCACTGAGGATTTAAATTCAATTATCTAACACTGGGGAGAAGATGATGGCTGAAAACGTTAGCTGATGTTAGATGGCTAAAGCTAGTTAAAAGACAATAATGGAAGAGCTGAGTAAAGTCAACACATTACCTGCCATCTGTGACACGAACGCCTCTGCCGCAAGAGACATTGTTATGTTGTAATGTCCGTAAAGCTTAATAGTAATCAGGAGATGAGGTCAGGTCCCCTGCATTCAAGTTTAAGGGCAAGCGTTTGCTCTGCAGTCACCGATTGGTCCGCCCGCGATTAATGTCCGAGGAGCAAGTGTATCTGTGACTTTAGTTCCGCTTTACGCCGCAGGTCATCTGTGGGTGTGTACAGCGCGGCTTTCTCTGCAGCCTGTTTTGTCTGACAATATATGAAGGTAGGCAACAGAAGAGCAAAAGAGCAACAGAAGAGCAACAGAAGAGCAACAGAACCCCCCCATCATGAAGCTTAGTACAATACACAGTGTTCAGCCTTAATAGGCATTTGATCTCAGCAACTTTACTCCGTGGTTTGCAGAGTTGTACATGTGCTTTTATTTTGAGTTTTTTTAAAATTATTATCACTTCCTGATACAAATTAAATAATTTCTAATCAAATCTTTTCACATCATACGATGCCGTAATCCAGGACACTCAAAATATTGTGATATAGATTGTTTTCCTGAGCCAAGCCTGAGAGATTGAGCTGGAGTTTATTTCTCTTTCAGGCTGCAGTACTTACTGCAACCAGCCGGGGGCGTTCTTGCTTCACCATTGGCAAACTGCAGAGAGGCAGGTGGTGTGGCATAAGTAGCAAACACACATTACCCACGAAGGCAAACAAGTACATCTCGGCCATGTTTACCACACAAGGAGTACAAGTCGCATTATGCATTTAATGGCACAAGATATCCTGTTTATTCTTATTTATATTCAGTCGAGAGAACGCCTACTTCGCGCACTGGTTATCTCAATACAAACAATATTTTCAGTTTTAAATGCTTTATATATTTGCCCATTTGCATTTAGATAAAAAATGTCCATGTCAACGAGCGTGTGGATGTTTTTTCCTGTTTCTATTAAACTCTGTCACAAAACATATAATCAACTGAGTGCACAACATCAGAACCTAATAAATGCCTGCTCTGTAACTGTTTACTGAATTTCCAACCGCAGAAAAAATAAATAACGTGTCCTACAGTTCCCTTTGGCAGCTGTTTCAAATTGGACATGCAGACCGTTTTAAGCTTTTCGCTTGTGAGTGAATATTTGGACTTTTGTTGACTTGGATCTCCAGTATTGTTGCTCATATCAGGCCATTTACTGCACATTTAACCCTGTCTCTACCGGAAGCCACCAATTAATGCCTCTCATTTCCCTTACCCTTGCCTACCCCACCCCCACACCATCACACCCCACACACAAAGACAAAGAGAGAGGGGATTTATTTCTTATGAAGTAACCCATGTCGTCCCAGCGCTGTGCGTAACCAATGCGTAAAATGCGCATGAGCCATAAGATCCGATGTGTAAAATGTATGTAGACTATATTAATGTCTGCTCATGTCATATTCTAACATTTTAACCTTCCAGCGTATTGAGCACAACATACTTTACGTTTCGAATATTCTAACGCAACAGCGACATGCGCATGTATCTGTCTCTAACACTGGGTGTAATAGGCTACTGTATCTCTGTTTTAAGACAGCTGTCTACGCAAACTGTCGGGTTACTAAACATCAAGGATCTCCGTTAACCCGTGGAATAATTTGGAGCACATTTTAAATTTTCGAATGGGAGAAAAGGCTTTTGATTTGGGTCATCGTGGACTAGATATTTGTCCTGGCGCAAATCAAGTGGCTTTACGCTCCGTTAAATTACAGACTTAGAGATGATTGCTGTCTAATAAAAAAAAAATCCCAAAAATCATGGGCCTATTTTTTTTAAATTATTTTTCTTTTTTCTATATCTTGATATACTGACAGAAAAAACATTTTAAATAAATTATTCTTATTGTCTTAATTATCACTAATTCTTTGAGCCAAATGATGAGCACGAATCCACCTTTCATTCATAAAACAGTGAAAAAAATATGTTCCGAGTAATTTCTACGTCACGTCCGTTGATAGTCATAACATACACAGATGCACAGATGGTGTGTGTGTGTGTGTGAGAGAGAGAGAGAGAGAGAGAGAGAGAGAGAGAGAGAGAGAGAGAGAGAAAGAAAGAGATAACAAAAAATGTTTAATTTTGTCGTTTGAAACATTTTCATTTTTCATCATCTAACCAGTTTATTAAACATTTCCACATATAAAATTCTTACACGAAGAGTTTTTCTTTTCTCTTTTTTTATCAAAGATGTAAGCATACAAAAAAGAACAGAGATTTTGCTCGCTACAAAGAATAAAATGTGCTTCTAAATAACACAAATAACAAATAAGTACTGGCGTAAGATAGAATAGAAATCATTAGCATATTAAACTGGAATCCAAGAGAGAACATATTCTTTGAAAATGCAAAGCTATTATGCTGTTTCAGACAGTATCATTTTAAACCTCTCGCTGCTGAATCAAATATAAAACGTCTCAGAAAGCTGTTCGTTGAAACCCTGTAACCCTGAGAAAATATTTCTGCGTCTTGCATCAGTAAAAACAATTACGTCTAATTTAAATGTTCTTAACTACTTATTCCCCGTGCGTAAAAATGAATGACTCTTCCCCCTAAATTATTCAGAAATGTATTCACCCCTTGGAGATTAAAAAATGCAAGATATGGCTACTTATCCTATACATATGCATTGTTTTTTGATGCTCCTCTGTGTACAAAATTAAAGCTAAAACATTATTTATCCAACCTTCTGCAAGTCAGCCGCCGAGCAAATTGCTGTCCTGCTCTTCTGTTTTCCCCTTTAAGCGCCAGTTTGTGGAAACAACATTTTGGTAATGTGCATATTTATAAGTTAGGCTTCTACAAAACCCTGTATTATATTTACCCTGTAAAAATAAACCCTGTTTTATCCAAAAGACACAATCTGTCCCTGTTCACCATATAGAGTGAGGTTTGCAAGACTGCAACTAATAGGCACTGCTTTTGCGCCTTTATTATTGGACGTCTAATGAAACATTTTCCTAGATTCATAAGAGAGATGTCAGAGCGTCTACAACCGTGACGTTTACCTAAAAACTCACAGATATTCATTTTTAATTAAATATTAAAATTGGATGCAACCTCACAACAAACTTTTGAAAACACTTCAAAATAAAAGTTGAAATAAGGCAAAATACAAAGCGGATTTATAAAGCCTTATTCAGGCCTCTAGATGGATGGCCTGTGATTTTAAAGCAGTTCAGAATTGTCTCAGGACTGCAGTCACCGTGGTCCCATTTAGCAACCTCAGTTATGGAGAGTGAAGGTGCCAAAATTGCTGCCTCTGACGGCCAAACTTCGCTCCCACCGTTCTCAGACCGTTATCACTGCCCTCAAGTTATTATCGCTTCCCTTATTGTTATTGCTGTCCGTTGTTTTCTTGTTCTTGCTCTTTCCTTTGGTGTTCGGCAGCTTGTTGTCCTTCTTCCAGCGCATGCGCCGATTCTGGAACCATACCTTCACCTGCCGCTCGCTCAGACACAGCGCGTGGGCCACCTCGACGCGACGGCGGCGCGTCAGGTAGCGGTTGAAGTGGAACTCCTTCTCAAGCTCCAGAACCTGCTGCCGCGTGTATGCCGTCCGCAGCCGCTTTGGCTCCGGGCCCACGTGGTTAGGATTGACTGTAAAAAATAAAGAAATGAAATAGAAAGTGGAGACTTAAAAGGATTGCTTTAGTCGCCTTATTTTATTTTCAATTATTATTATTAGTAGACAATTATTATTATATGACTAATGCCATAATAAAAGCAAACACTAAACTGAAACACTAAATATAACCTCACTGAATTATCCTGGATATCCTGAATATGTAGCATTTTAAAATCTTAGCCTGTTTGAACATATTTACAGTTATATTGGTGTGCTATTTATTGTAATTGTATGGTGCTTATCTCCATTAGTGATTGACTGGGGAAAACGCTCTAAGAAGCGATTTTTACTTTTAAGTTGCAGGTTTTGTTCAGCTGCAGCGTTGCACACCATCGACACACAATTTCGCGTGTGTGTGCGCGCGCACACACACACACACGTAGCAGGGCCATAAAAATTTATAGGGGTTGTAATTCTCCCTGACTCTCACTAAGATCATAAATAACTCAACAACAAAAACGGTGCTCACAAATGGACAAAAGACAAGAAAGAAAGAAAGAAAAGACAGAAAGAAAGAAAGAATGAAAAAGGAAAGAAAGGAAGAAAACGTATAGCCCACAGACGGGAATCAGATAAACTGAAATTATAGAGAAATGAAATGCTTGAAGTCGAGATGGAAAGATGAAAAGCTTATCTCACCATGAGCGACGTGCACTTTCTTCATCCATGGGTAGACAACAATAGGCGGCTTGTCACCACCCTGACAGGCCGTTTTCCTCTGCACCTGAGCGGGTTTTGGACAGGTCATCCATGCCTGGCACTGCAGGTCACCCACCGAAAACCTCTCCTTGCTGGGTACGTCTGTCTCTCTGTAGCGAGGGAAGGGTGCACCTTGGTGCTGCGAGTGGTCCTCTCCATCCTCCCGGTGGTGGCCCTGCAAAGAGTGTTGATAGCCGGTTTGTTGTGGTGTGTATGGAGGTGGAGGGGGCTGCATGGGGTGATAGCCTCCTCCATAACTACCACTGTCCTGGGGGTTGTTGTAATACCCCCCTTGGTCACTAAAATTACTGTAATCTTCTTCACAAGGCGGGAACTGCGGCTCAGCATATTTACAGCTCACCACGTAGGACTCCATGATTGATTTATAGCGAGGCTGGTAGGAGAATACTAATTTTTCTTCTCTCCCCTCTCTCTGTCTCCTTTTCCCCCTCTGGCATCAAGCCATCCTGCGGCTGTCAAATAGACGGACGGCCGCACGGGCCACGTGACCCTGCGGCTAGCCAATAAGGTACGACAATTTGGGTTGTTTATGTCAGACGTAATGGGATAATTTGAAGGGAAAAAAATGTTCGTGATGGGGCTAATGAAGTTTTGCTGGAGGAAAAACTGTTAAGGGTAGATGTTTGTGGATCGAACAATAATCTATCTATCTCTCTATCTATCTCTCTATCTATCTATCTATCTATCTATCTATCTATCTATCTATCTATCTATCTATCTATCTCTCTATCTATCTCTATCTATCTATCTATCTATTTATCTATCTATCTATCTATCCATCTATCTATCTCTCTATCTATCTATCTGTCTATCTCTCTATCTATCTATCTGTCTATCCTGGATTCTTTATCTCCCCACCCCCTCCCACAGGCAGCACCTATTGAAGATGCGCGGACTGTAGATTTATGACTTTTAGCTGAATGGCTTTCACCCCCACACAGATGGCCGGAGCTGAAAAATTAATCTCGTCCATATTGAGGGACCACTGGGCCATATTTGGCCTTGTGGCGAGTCAAAGGTTGGACAACAAAACATGGCCGGTCAGAAAGGCCTCCAATAAAAGAATGAGATAAAAGGTTCCCAGACAGTGACTAGTAGTTGGCTTTGTTAGGCCGGGGTCAACCCGAGGTGTCCCGTTCACCACCACCAACACGGCTTTTAAAGGGGGGGGGGATGCACTGCTTGTCTTAAAAAATGATGCCAGAGCAAACTGAGCAAGAGAAAAACGCGACAGGGCTGAAAAATGAAAGGACATAAAAATGGAAAAACGTGAAAGAGATAAGTGAGAATATGCTAAATTCTAAGCCCTCGCGTCAAGAAAATGTCATATGATGAGGATGCTTTTGTTCTGTAGGGGAAAAAATGAAACTCGCATTGTCCAAAATGCTAAGTCACAATTTTAAAAAAAAAAGAAAAAAGAATCCTCTCCGCAGTGAGGAAAGACAATAAATCCGTGTTCTATCCCGCAGGATTTCATGAGGACTTCTCCTTTGGCTGCAGCAGCCCTCTGAGGGTGACGGTCTGACGCTCAGCCAAAACTTGTTAATAGCTCTAATAAAGAGGAGGGAAAGAAAATGATTTTGCTTGGCTGGCGCATTAAAGGAGCTCATGCGGAGGGGTGTAATGGGTTTGAAGATTCTGGCATCGCTGATAGAGTGGAAATGAACTACTGTAGCTTCTAGTCTGTCTGATCTAATGAGTCATTTCTTCAGAATAGCTCATAATGAATGGCTGTAAAGGCGGATAAGCTACCAGATCAGTAATTAAGTGGGAAAATCTTTTTTTTGTGTGTCTGTGTGTGTGTGTGTGTGTGTGTGTGTGTGTGTGTGTGTGTGTGTGTGTGAGAGTTTTAACATCTTTCCTTTAGTTTCATAGGCATCAATATTAGTTTGCCTCAACATCTTCTACTCAAACCCTTTTTTTTTACTGGAAGTTTAATTGTCCCTAAAAAAGTCACATTTTGATTGATGTTATTCAGTCACTTTATAATTTAAAGCTTCAGTTTCAGACACATAGCAGCATAATTACTGTGAATAATTGCCTTAAAGTACACAGTACTGTATGAACAGAGTGCTGCAGGAGTAAAATCTTTATCCAAATCAAGAAATTATGCTGTTGACTGTTTTTAAGCTTTGTGCAGAGCAACATTGCTGCTTGATTTCTTAATCAAGAGTCAACTAATTAAGCAGACCTTTATGCAGGGGATTGGATCAGTGGCGTGATTCTGCTCAATCTGGTCAGTTTGGGCTCACACTGCCAAGGATGACTTCACCTCCCCATCCCTTCACTGCTTGGTGCTTCATGGCCAATTGCCATACTTCAATGGATGTTTGCATTTTTAAATGTAAAAGAGAGCAAGACCACAAAGCCAAAACACTCATTCTCTTCTCTTGGATTTTGATCGATGGTTAGTCATCGCCCATAGACTCCCCTAGAACCCAATCTGTGACTAAGGCAGCTCCACACACATTCGGTTCTACAGGGTATATATAGGCGAAGGCTCACTTCACGGCTGGCTGCTGATGACTTCTTTTTGTTGCTGACAGTGATTTACACTCATGCTCCCACACATGACTCTGCCACAAAATACAGTGAAACACCATTAACCCGATCCCCTCATTTTTTAAAGAGGTGCATGCTTCTATGATGTATCCACGTCATTGTATAATTTATTGAAACGATTAATGGCGCTGTAACATGTGGAATTTTGACATCGATATCTCGTTAAGGCACGCTGCATTAATTCTGATGCATAAGGGTAATTACTGTACACAAGCAAGGCCATCACCCACGAGGGCTGGCAGCTTCAACGGTGCACTGTTGGGAAATCTGCATGAAATCTATCGTGCAGCACAGCGGGGGAGTGATTTACAGAACAAAATACCAGGAGGGTTAGCTGCCCTTCCACCGGAGCTAAAGCTGAGTTATTAATTATACATGGTGTAACAAGTGAGACACCAGTGACAGAAGACCAGCATTAACAACACCAGTGATAAGAGGTGTGAAATGTATTGATGTTTGCACACACTCTATCATAATGCATCATTCAGCTCAGCACTGCAAGAGCATCTCTAAGTAGTATATGTGACCTTGGTGCAGGCAAAAGCACCACAGAGCTCTGAGTGAGCAGCAAGCCATGAGTATAAATAGAAATTTACAATCTGTGGAATCAAAACGCATCTATATAGAGACTTGTTACTGAAATCTTGTGTACTTTGTTGTTGTTCACATCAGATAATAATTTACCGTCAGTATATCCACCCTGCATTCAGGTTTTCACCAGCCACCTATAAGTTAGAAGGACACATTACTGATGAAAGCTGTGCCACTTTCAGAATTTGGCAGCTAAACTGAACACGACCCTCAGGTCAAGTAGATATTTCTCATTCAGTTCTGTCTGACATACATTTATGATGGTCCCCAGCCTGGATGATGGAATCCATCATCTATGGAGGGGGCATGGAAGACTTTATCAATTAATGCTGGAGTTTAAATTATAGCCAATAAAAGGCAACTTTATCAATATAATTTATAGCACAGACCTGATAGATAGATAGATAGATAGATAGATAGATAGATAGATAGATAGATAGATAGATAGATAGATGTAGGATGTGTTGCATTTACTGTACATTTAGGTAAAGAGGAATTTTCTGTTTCCAGCTCTTGCCTGGGGCGTTTTTCCGTCTTCTGGCTGGGACTCATTTTGGCTGTTTATGTTTTCTACATTCCCATGCCTGTCTGAATGAGGGGCTGGGTGAAAACCTTGGTGCTGAACCATTTGTTGCTAAAGCAAAAAGCTTGGGTTGCATGGACGGAGAGGAACAGCAGAACTTTATGTAAAGCAAGATTGACTAAATGTTAACCAGGGGAGTTAAACACAAAAGAGCTTTAGAGCTTTATTCTAATTATACTAATTATTCAAACAGATTTGATTTGAGTGATGAAAGTGTAGAGTTTGGAGCAGATAAAGCACAAATGGTCAGAAATCTATTCGTTTGAGGACTATTAATCCACCACTGAAAAAGGACTTTGACCTAAAAGTTTCATTTTTCACAATTATTCCAAACTAAACTCTCCTGCTGAATAGGGGTCTGAAAGCTGGAATCATTAGCTTACACCTTTTGAATTGAGCTCTGAACTTTGGCGGACTCCTTTTAGAGGCAACAACAACAACAACAGAGTGATGCTTCGGTTTTTTGAAAGAGCATTCTTCTTAAAGAATGTAGCCTAGCTGCCATCAGGTCGCGAGAGGGTCAATCAGAATCGTTGACCGCTGGTTCACCGTTCCATTAGTCCTCGCGCTGGACAGGGCCGTGCAGGGGCTCGAGCTGGGGACCATCCAGAGTTCACGCGGCCTGCGGGAGTCGCGAACCCATTGTTTCGCTGCTTCTCCCTCTCTCCTGTCCTGCTGCAGATAGATTATTGTGGTACGAAGGCTGGTTTTAGATTAAAGGGTTAAGTTTAAAAACGACCTGTGGTCATTTTTACATCAAAATATTCAATCGATTTATTTTTTGAATAAATGTAATTCATTATTTCTATGTGTGGCTGCCGTTTAATCATGCCTCTGATAGCCTTTTCCATTATTGGGACGGTATCGATTGATTTCTGCTCTAATGAATATTCCTCTAGAGGCCTATCAGGTCGACATACAGCCGAATATGCTTTCTGAATAGTTCAGCTGTGTACCAGATTTCTTTTATTTTTTTATAGGGCTATTATTTTCACATTTATAATTTTGCTCATCGGTCCTGATTTCAACACACAACTCTGACCACAAGCTGTAAACAACCTCTCATATAAACAGCCTGTAATCCTTAAGACTGATATAAATTCGTCTCTTTTTCAGAGTTGGGCCGCTGATATAAAGCCATTCAAATGTGGCTTTTCTTTCTATAGGTCGTTTCACTTTTTCATCTTAGACAGGCTGACCGCTGGATCACCCCTCCGCCCCCGGCCCTCTGCCGGGTCAAAGCCGAGCTGAGAGCAGCTTTAACCCGGTTTAGACATTAACTGCGACCTCCAGCCCTGGGAACGTGTTCACCGTCTCGGACTGACCGGCGCAAACAGTTGAGATATTCTAACCGCAAATCAGGATTATTCTGGCAAATGAAACTCTGAAATCAACACAAAAAAATCAGTCGAGATTGAAGAATTTTAGAATATATGCGCAAAAAAAAAATTAACTAAGCAATCCGTGGGTAAAAATGTGATGAATTTAATTGTGATGATATTTAATCGTGATGATATTTATTAGGAAAACCAGACATCTTTAAAATAGTGAATAGAATAAAATAAAAATAATCGATTGAAGAACGTGGAGGGGATTTGTTTATCCTAATTTCCTAAACATTTTTTAAGTGCACACTAATAATTAATAAAGATTAAAATATTTCACAGTGAAGAGCACAAATTCCGTACACAAAGGCTGATAGGCTGTAGAGTATTAGGCCCATTCAAACTTTTGGATGTCTCAACATAGAGTCTGAACTACAGAATATTAACTAAATAATAGGCCTACAATATGTTCTTTTCTCAGTCATTAATTTAATAAAATAAAATTTTTAAAAAATCGTTACTTCACTAAAAAAAATGTCTTCCGTTGAGAACAAACCAATGAAGGAAATCCCAATATTTGCCAGCAACTTGGAAAGTCTCTGCACCAAGAGTTCCACAACCCTGAATATTAAGGTTGTTTAAAAGATTAATGCAGTGCGGTCCCGTATTTCTGCCTGTCGTGGTCCCCAGCTGCGACTTTAACCAAAATGCTCTCCCTGTCATAAACTGCTGCATTACACTTCTCTAGTCGCTTCTGTTTATAGCCAGCGAGCCTTGGTGTGCGCAGAGATGCTCGTAAAATTTAATATCTGAAGAAAGCGCCATAAATCCTGAGAACTGTGTTCACACACAAACATCTATTATACTACCAGAGCAGAAAATCCTTTTGACTGCGGCAAACAACGCTGCAGACTGTTTTGCTGCAGGCCAACGACAGGTTATTCTGCCAAAGTTGTCAAAGAAAACTTGCAGCCCTCCTGCCTGCAGACATGAACAAAATCTAAACTGCTCTCTGGTAAAATATGTATCGAGTTTCGTCTCAATGGCGGGGCTTTTTAATTATTATGCCGTTATAATCTTATCCTTCCTAAATTGAGTATGCACATACACACAATGTTAAAAATGTTACGATCCAGACAGAAAAGGAGGTGATATTTGATATCAACCACTTTCCTGCACTGTGAGTTGAGGGCAGACAGCAGCATTAACCCTATGATACTAAATAGTCCTCTTTACAACTACATGATTGATTTAAAGAAAAAGAAAAATTAACTTAGAAATAAAAAATTACCTTAGATATTAAATCACCACTAAAATGAAAAAAGGAAATAATCCTTCATTAATGACGAATTTTATCCGGTATTATTGACTATTTGTTTTTGATGTAGGATCAATATTAGAAATTTGCACTTGACATGAAAAGCTCAAGATAAAAAATAAAAAATATAAAAGTATGCATTAATAAATTGGGCTCTCCAAAGCGAACCGTTGGCACATCTTACCACTAAAACACGCTCAAAGCCTGGAGGGTGACTGAATTTGATGTTCGAATCAAATCCGAATGTCCAAAAACATGTGAGTTCCCCTTCAAACAAACCCTCTGGAGTGAGTTAATTAGATTATATGTTGGGCTACAGGTGGATCTCTGGACCCCTTCACTGATTTCAGACTGGGCCCTTTGGTGCTCCCCGGACCACAGCTTTAACACCCCCACATCTGTCCCTCCATCTGCCCCCCTATACCCATTACAGTCATAACTCCATATCTGTGCCAAATATGAAAACAGACGCACTTACTTTTTGCGCTCTGATCTCGCGTTAAAACACGATGCTCTGCTGTAAAATCCTGTTAGAACGGATCCAAGCTGACCACCGGAACCGTCTCCGTCGGTTCTCTCAGCTACACAAAACGCATTCTGTTGATTTCGGACAAATATCAGCTACCAATCCCATCTGGCCGCCTGTCGGCTATTCTGTCTGAGTTATATTTTGGGGCTTGTCAAACCGCGGGCAATAAAACACACTTTATTACCGTCACGTGCTCAGTTTTTTTTTTCCGCTGCTCCCACGCGGGTTTCATAAATTATTAGGACCTGCAATGAGAGCCGCTTTAATCGATAAAGGCGCCAAACAGAAGATTACTTTAATCTCTGTGGATTTGAGCTGCAGGAAATTAAAAAAAATGCGCTTCTTTAACATTTAAAATTAGATTTTTAAGATACCAAAGAGCGGATTTTATTTATTTTTGTTGGGTTGTAATTGCGTTATTTGCCTTATTTGGTGTGTTTTTGGTTTTGTGGAGTTTTAATCGAATTGTTTACCTTCCGTGATTCAACTTGGGTATTTTGGAGTGTATAATAAGGAATGGGACGCACTCTCCTTGAAGATTTTGTGTTTGTCTTACGAACGGAGTCAAATCCATGCGAACATGTTGTGTGCGTAAAACAGAGACTCTGCATGCTGCCATCCTCGAGACCCCCGTGTGGGTTGCAATGCAGTCCTTCCTCCAAAACAAGCAGAGACTAAACGCTGTGTGCATTTTTCCGGATGTTTCTGGAATGCTGTTCGGAGCATTTGTTTCCTGCTTTGATTTCCGTAAATGGGGAGCAATAAAACCATAAAGTGGCTCTGTGAAAACACACTGCGGCTCCATGTGTGTGTGGTTGTGTGTCAGCTCTGCGGCTGCTGAGGACTTTCAGCACAGCAAATTATTCAACCTAGTCACATATAAAAATCTCCAAATAAATGGCTTAGTAATAAAAATAATTATTGTGCAAACGACTTTTGGAATTGAACTTATCAAGGCGCGTTAATTCCGCCTTTAGTCGACAGAAAAATAAACAACATGAATTTCACGTCTTTTCAATAAAGTGCAGTAAAATATATTTATTTTGTCTTAATCAAATCAAATATTATTATCGTCGTTGTTTTTTGTTTGATTTTAGTAAGAGATTCATTCAGTCGTTTTAAGAAATGTTGCAATATATTTCCACTGTTAATTAGGCCTGATGTAATATTAAGTGGATAAAATTAGGTGCTTGTAATATATAAATTTGCAGTCTATGTCTAATGTCATCGGTGTGTTTTCGCAGACAAGATGTTCCACGTTCAAGAACCGCAGAACTAAATAATCATTTTTCGCCCCCTTTGATTAACAAAGTGTCACATTTGTAAACCACAACCCACTTGAATCCGTGATTTATAGCATATTGTCTTGGCATCCTGCCTAATAACGCCTCCCAGCTACTGTAACATAAAACCAGACTGTCCCGGGACAACAGAGCGCATGAAGATGCCATATCCGCGGTGCATTCAAGGTAACTGGAAGAACAGAACTCTCACGACCTCCAATTGTAGGGTGAGGGGAGGGGGACGGTGTTAACCGAGTTTGAACAAAATATCATCACTAAATCTGTAGCGCCATCTAGTGATAAAATATAGACAATACAACAGCGCCACCTCTGGCCCGTGAGAAGCCACGATGACAGGAGATCGGAACGTTATTAGTTTTTTCTAATGATGATTCTGTTTTGTTTTGTTTTGTATTATTATTGTTATGATAATGGACAAGGATGCAGCATTAATTTGAAATATTTATTTGTCGCTCTTTGTGTATTTTATCATGCAGATCTACGTACTTAATGCATATATATGCACTATATATATATATATATATATATATATATATATATATATATATATAAAAATTAGAAAACTATGTTGCTTTTATGGAGGTACTGTATTTGCTTTTTGAGTCCTTTCACTGACTCTTATCACCCCCTGGTGGTTCTTGTTAGTAATTGCACGCTTCACATAAAGATTTAAAATAACAGAATGTCAACCAGCTTAATCAAAAGCATCACTTTGAGTTCAAAGCCACAAATTTGAAATAATAGCCAACTATGTGATGATGTTATTATATCTCACACATTTATATTTGTTATAATCTATATGTTAAATCCAATAGGGAATTAGGGTGATATAGACTGATTGTCTTTCAGAGCGTTTGGTTTTGTCAGAATCCTCTTTGTTACCTGTATAAAATGATCCAGCTGCTTTACTTTGAGTATTTGTGCTCACGCTGTGTAACTTCTGAAAAATACATAAATAAAAGGAACACCTGATTAATGAAATGCGCGAGAATGAGCTTCATAAAAAGTGAACATCTGTGATTTAAACATCTGGACAGTGTGTTAAAAGCTATCGCTGTCCCACACAGTCAGTTCCTGAACTGTCCTTTACATTTCAGATGTTTGGTTGTTTTCAGTCAAGCCAACTGAGATTTGTTGAGTAAAAATCAGGCTCCCAGGACAAACCTTCAGGTTGTTTTCCTCTTCATAAATGTCCAGATGAATCTAAAGTCTTTGCACAATCCTGCAGGGACAGAGAGAGACATGCCTGTTTTAAATACAGTACTAACAGGGAACACAAACACAACTCCAACGGCAGGTTTCTCTCTCAGTCATTCTAGGTCTCAGACTCTGGTTCTGTCTGAATGTCTTTCTGTCTGCTTTAATTTAATGTTCATGTCATTCTATGCGTCTCTGTTTTCCCTATCTCCTTTTGTCTCTTTGTTTTTCTCTCACACATATACTGACACATAAACACAGACACAGACACACACATAGGCACACACACACACACACACACACACACACACACACACACACACACACACACACACACACACACAGATCTGCTGCTGCATTGCAGTAGGTTGTAAATACTGGGTGCCAGCTGAGCTTGGCTGTGGAGGGCCAGTGAAATACTGTCTTTGTTTCTCACTATCTCTCACAAACCACCTTCTGCCCTCATGGGGGGGAAAGAAATGTAAAATTCAGAAAAGGGAGAAATACCGTCTCTCCGTCTCTTTGTCTGTCTGACATTTAGACTGCCCTCATAAAAAATATTGTCAACGAAAACAAAAAACACAGAGGAAAGGCCATCTGGCCAAGTGCATTTTATGGAGGCAGGACGAGAAATTCATTTTTTTCTCTCTCCAGATGCCACAAGAGATTTCATATGAAAGCAGCATGAAGATAACAGGATGAAGAGGAAAAACCTTAGTATCTATCCATCTTTATATCTAACTATCTATCTATCTATCTATCTATCTATCTATCTATTTATTTATTCAGGCTCTATGAAAAGAGACAAACTCAGATGAATTTGCAATTTATAAAATGTTGCTTAAATGTGTCTTATGATCTCATTAAGGACTGCTTAAGTGCAGAAACCTATTTTTTTTATCAGCATCAAACATCCTATACCATTCTTCATGAATGCATAGATAGTGAAGCATATTGGTTGGTACACAGGTTGGGCTTTTGTTGTTGTTGTTGTTTTTTGTTTTGTTTTGTTTTTTGGAGGGGGGCGGTATCATACAGGATTGGTGTTGTTTTCTTGCATTCCCTTTTAACCCTTTCCAGTAGCTTCCTGACTTGGTTGGAGCATTTGGAAATACATGCACCGTCAAAGGAGACTTTTCCTTATAACTAATGCAGACCTGTTTCATGGATCTCTAATTATTCAGTGAAAAGATACAAGACTCGTCTTCATATTCATCTAATTTGCTGCTGAAAAAGACACATTTTGCTAGTGAAAGTTTGCAGACAGCCAGAGTCGTTGCAATTAGAAATCCAGGCGTAACGCAGAAGTTATAAAAGCCTGCTAAATTACTTATACTTGCATATAATGCAACGCACAATTAAAACCTATTGATCCATCGACATAAATAACGTAACAATCCACAGCAAAACATTATTAGTCTATGTATCACATCTGCACACACAACCATCTATCCCCAGTTCAAATGTCACTTCTCGTGTGTTGGTACCTGATGTGAGCCGTGTGATGGACTCCATTTTCCTCCGCAGCATCCTGGGACACACAAGACAAATATAGAAAACAAAATCAAAAAGTCAAATCAGTCACAAATCAGAGGGAGATGCATTTGGTTCGCGCGAAGTTTGGCGTATGGGTCAGTCGAAATAAAAGAGAAAATAAACAAGGTAAAACAACGCACCGATTGTCGTCTGTCAACAGCAGTGGTTTGGGTTCATGTCTGGTGTGTGTTGCAGGAGGCATGCAGCAGTTTCTGCACGTTTCAAAATCAAAGCATAGCATTTAACGAATAAATTAATAAAGCGAGATTCTGGGGTGAATAGCCTCATCCAGAGGAACCGTCCATGGAGGCGCGCGGGGTACCGAGAAGCAGTTCTGGGCTACCGAGAGCGCGCGAGGTAAGGCTGCCCGTGAGGTTACGCACTGCACGCGCACACATGACCGTTGGCGGCCAATGGCGGGCATCGCAGCCTCGTAAAACGGCTTTATGACCTCTCTCTATGTGTGAGTGTACGTGTGTTTGTAAATCACGCCGACAGGACGGGGGGTTAGTGAGAGCTGCTCTCAGGAGAAAGCTCAAAGCTATTTCCACGTAAACAAGCAGAATGGAAACGCATACATTCACACGCAAGAGCCGCAGTGAATCCGGCCCGATATTCTTTTAAAAGGACAGTTTTTCTATCGCGCGTTTTATTTGATGCTGTTTTGTACACAGGTGTGTTTTAAAAACAGGTTACATGAACGGATGTCCTTCCATTTGCGTCTGTGCAAAACAGAAAACATGACTTCTTACAGTCAGAGATGGGAAGTATTTCCTCATGGCCTACTTTAAATAAGTACCTCATTTACTCTGTAGCCATTTGTTTTTACTTTAGATAGCTGAACATAGTCAATTTTTTTTTTCAATTTTCAAATAAAAGAGACATGATTTATAAAACATTATACACACACACACAAAAACAACAACAACAACCTGAAAGACCACTGAACCATCCATTCAACTCCATTCAACCCAATCCTCCCATCTACAGATTCTGTTCTCATTTGACGCCATGATATATTTTAAAGAAGTATTTGAAGGCAATTAAACAAGCCGTAGCTCAATTAACGGGTCTTTGAAATTTTAAGACAGAAAATTTCAAAAGACAAGACATAAGGCTACTATTTCAGTGGGCTATTCTATTCCTATTATCATTATTACACAGTAACAATCTGCTTCCTGTGGGATTCAAACTCCCACCGGAGGCTTGTGTAACGAGAAAAATATCCGCAACGCAGACGTTGTTGTGCTAAACGTCACGCCCTCTTTTAGCTGCGTGTTTTCTAAAATCACATGGGCACATGCGTAAAGAGGGCTAAATAGCGTGGGTCGCGTGATATATAAAAATAAATAAATAAATAAAAACAATAATAAAAAAAACGCGAATTGATTTTCATAGCGTGTAATGTCAAAGTTTCTCTCATCAGCTGTGAGCTCTTTTTAGGCCTGCTCTGGAAGTTCACAAGGCATCTCCTCATGCTTGGGTTTTTTCTTTCTGTAGCCTACATTTTCAGTGCATTTCTCTGTGACACGAAGGCTGTCCATGATATTAAAAAAGAACTGAAAGACGACTATAGACTATGAGGAAGGAGGATAAATAGCTTCAAATACAACCCGGCTTTGAACTATTTGCCTGCGGTATTATTAAAAGAAAACGGTCCTCTAATTCTTTTTACACTAATTTCAAATTGTGTCATTTAATAAATATTGTATGAGAAAAGTTTAAGAGATATCTTTGGAAATTTCGACATTAATTTTACTTGATGTTGGAATATTATTCTCACAGAAATACAGTATATTCTTGACAATTGTCATATTACATTTGAACTTGATAGCTTTTATTGTCTTAGATATTCAGCTGTTCACTTAGGGTCGTGTATCATTTAGGTAACATCTGACTCCTTTAGCTGCCTAATTCGGCACTACGTCCATCAGACAGACTCTGTGTCGGTCTGCTACTTGGTGATGAGCAGAAAAAGTGGAGATGTTTTATTTTACAATGTTTCCACTGAAAACAGCGGCCTGCTGCGGCCCAAAACGACGGCGAGACTGAGCCACAGTTCAGCTGCATCGTCAATGAACGCTCACATTTCAATGTCGTTTACAGCCTGCTGCCAATATATATATATATATATATATATATATATATATATATATATATATATATATATATATATATATTTTAGCCACTTTAAGAATACTGTAATTTGTGTTTGTTGCAGTATTTGCTTGCCTGTCTTGTCAGTCTCGTTCTGGTGTGATGCGAAAACTCCATTAACCCCATAGAGAATGTATGGGCGCAAAGCAAGGATGAATGGAACAGCAGTGTGTGTGTGTGTGTGTGTGTGTGTGTGTGTGTGTGTGTGTGTGTGTGTTCAGACAGAAAACAGCTGTGTTCTGAAGAAAGACAGGGGGAAAACTATCTCATTCTAAAACCTGCATTCAGACAATGTGTATAATATTGTGCAACATTGTAGCTTGTTTCACTTGTATTTGTTGAAATAAAAGAGTCATTCTAAAAAATATGATAAATGGTGTTTGCCTTTTTTTTATGGCCAAAGGCCTAAATGTTGTCCATAATGGCCCAAATGGCCCTGTGAGTTGTAACAATAAACACAAACATAACAAACAACTCATCATTTAAATTTTCACCTGACTAAAATTACTGGTGCCTTTTAGTGGCTGCACACTCAGAAGAAGCTTTAATATCCTACAGAGAACTCAGAGAATAAATTATTTATCTACATTTCAGTATGATTAAAATAATCATTTAGTTACAATGTTCTATGCTGTTAATTTATTAAACCTCAGGTCGCTGATATGTTGCCCAGTCAAAATTTGTAAATGGTCATGTTCAGCTCCGTCTCCAGACGAATGTAGCCTCCATTAAAAATTAGATTCTCACTCATTTCCATTTTTATAACAACCATATTCTTTTAGGGGGACGAATTGACACCATTTTAATGCCTGCATTCATTTGAAAACTCATCATTTAATTAATACTTAATCAGCGGTGAAAGGGAGACAGCTCTTTACGTGACAATTTGCATATTTAGAAATAATCTAGGGCTGGAAATTTTTTTAATGATTTCATTTTCCTGGCTTACAGGCCTCTTAAGATCAGAATAATATTATTTAAACACTATGAGAGAAGAAGAGGGAGGCGGCAGGTTTTTCAATTCATTTTTTCAGCATATTGATTTTTTTTCCCCCGGTGTGATGAAGCAGCTTAAGGTGACTGCAGATACTTTCTTATTGTGGTTTTATTTTGAAGAGGAGATGGAAAGAGAGAACGCATCGCACACCTTTTAATGCAGCGCTTCTCGCAGATGGCAGTGATTTGATTTGCGAACGCAGGTTCTGCTGAGATTTGATTGGCTGGATCTTGTTTCACCGCAGCACAACAGCTCCACCAGGCGGACAGAGTCTGCAGCTACACGCGGGCAACGAGCTGATTCCTGATGTTGGTGTAAAGTCTTGGAAACCACTTCACATCTTTAATGGAACACTTTGAGACAAACCAGTGTTGAAAACATTTCCACGTTCATTTTTACCCTTCCAATTGACCCTTGTCAAGAATAGAAGATTGTAATGATTAATAGGCTGTATAGCCTCCTACTGCTGGTTGTCCTTATAATACTGCAGCTATAGGCGGCTGTACGTGTACGGAACCATTCCGCGTTCATCACATCTTCAGACACATAATGCATGTTACTCACCTTTAGTCTATTTGGTCTGTAGCCTCCTGTTCCTCCGTGTATTACTTTTATGTTATTGCAGACATTTTATGAACGGCATTTAATCCATGACAATAATAAAAATCCTTTTTAATTTGAGCACATAAGCAGCCTATTCCCTAATGCGGCCGTTTTGTTCATTGTGTTTGCTGACAGTAGTTCAGTCCGCCTGTTTTTATGGTTGCTATTCCTTTATAACTTGTGTAAATCTAAGTAGAACTTCTGTTTTAATTGTAGGCCAATCCTTGTGTTGTATATTTATTGACTTTCGTGCACTTTATTCTTTATTCTGTGTAAAGCCAGCGCTCAGTCAATAAAAGGTGCACATTTCATACAATCCGCTGATATTTTAATTTTTTTTTTAAAAAAGAGACGTGACGCACTTCAAGAAAACGCAAAATAGTTTTAGAATTCTGTCAGACAATTATAGCAGTAACTGCAGTGTTATTGTCTATTTGTGGCTTTAAAGCTGGGACCATTTTAGCTTTTACAAACACCTAAAATCATGGAGAAAATTACGAATTTAAAAATGGAAACCTCCACGAGACGAACAACGCCTTTCAGGCATATGTGGGTTTAGGCAAACGTTCATATTCCCCGTTTAAAGCCATTTCCTGTGCTCTGTGGTCTGTAGAAATGTGACTGAGGCTGTCTGGTCTCATCGGCAGACAATGACTTTAACATTTAGAAGGACGGCTGAGGACCCGAGGCAGGAAAGGGTGTACAATAAAACCATATAGCCACGATGACTGTCTGGGCTAAATTACTTTATAGCACCTCTCTGTGTGTGTCTCTCTGTGTGGAGTGTGGAGAAAGTCACGTTTATTCTCCAAATGCACGCTGTTGGTTTATGACCCTGCAGTATCTGAGCGGATTATACGGCCGCAATAAATGAGGGAAGCTACGAGGCGCTGCACTGACTTTGACTAAACAGGGAGGAAGAAATGTTTCTCTGGCCTGAAAATCAGTTACCTGACAGCACGAGAAACACCTTGACGTTGGAATAATATAATCCCGATTTAAAAAAACAAAACAAACAAACAACACATTGCTATTGATCAATAATCCAGCGATATCTCATATATTAGATAGCCTTTTGTAGAATCATACCAATATAATATAGAATAATACTAAGAGACTACCGTAATTATATTATTAAGTTATAATTATACTGCAGTAAAATCGAATATTTTCATGCGTTTCTCTCCTCGATACAAATATGAATAGATCTACTTTAATTTTATTATATCCATAATAATCTAGCCGTTCATAAAATGCGTATTAGTAATTAGTAATAATTCGTACAATAAAACTATAGGAATAGGAGTAGAATATTAATAGTAATAGTAGTAATAGTAATAGTAGTAATAGTATTAGTAGTAATAGTATTAGTAGTATTAGTATTAGTAGTAATAGTATTAGTAGTATTAGTAGTAGTGGTCGTGCTAAAAGTAGTAGTTCTAACCTGGTATTGTTATGATGTCCGTAATTTGGCAATGTAACGTTATAAAATGGTAATAATATACCTACAGCCCTTCCTATCAAAATTAACAATGAATAGTTAGCGCAAGATGATGAATCTGTTACTGTAATAATAATAATAATAATAATAATAATAATAGTAGTAGTAGTGATAGAGACCTGATATTATTAAGATGTCCATAATATGTCAATGTAATCTCATTATACGCCTACTCAACAAGCAGTAGTGTAATTATATTACAATAAGTTGTAATTTGACTGCAGTAAAAGCACGTTGTGTCTGTTCCTTTACGCCATGCTAAAATATAAATAAACTATCTTTAATTTAATTATGTCCATAATAATCTATTCATAAAATGTGGATTACTATTATTGATAATAATACATGCATTCAGATTAGTATGAATAGGAGTATTATCAGTATAAGTATCAGTGGTAGTAGTATTATTATTATTATTATTAGTAACCTGGTATTATTATGATGACGTAATTTGTCAATATAATGTTATAAAACGGTAATAATAAGAATACAAGCCTCGCTAATAAAATGAACAATGTGCATAAATTATAATAATTCATCATTTGTCAATGTAATGTCATTAATACGACTTCTTCAGAAATACTGTATCAGGTAAATCCTAAAACTGGTGAATCCCAAATGACAAGTAAATCCCATAAAATCACCAAAGACACTCTGAAACAGGAAATAAAAACAAGAGGGAAAATGCAGATTAAACAACGATGTAGCTAATCCATCTTTTATTTCATTAAAAAAAATCCCCCGTGAGCAGCATATTTTGCCTAAATGAGCAGATGAAGGCCTCGTTTCATCACATGTTGACTCCAGTTAAATCACAGCACAGGCCTGCCGCTGTAGGCTAACATAGCCTGTTGTGTTTCCTTTCTCCCAGAGAGAATGTGTTGTTTTTGAGTCAGTGGCATCCTGATGAAATAAAAAACAAACACTAAATACATTTGACATCCCCATAACATATTAACATGATGTCACCTTAGAGTTTTGAATGAAACTTGAGTTGTGCGTTGTTTCCCTATGTAGTGTCTTACATGGACAATTTATTTGTACAGGAGGTAACGATGAGCAAGTCTGTCTGTGTGTGTGTGTGTGTGTGTGTGTGTATGTGTGTGTGTGTGTGTGTGTGTGTGTGTGTGTGTGTGTGTGTGTGTGTGTGTGAAGTGGGGGGTGGTTAGGGGGAATAAAAGCATGGGGGTCATCTTAACAGCATATTAGACCCACAGTAACAGATACATATCGTAACAATGACAACAACAGCAACAACAACAATAACAAGAAACATGAACATTAGGCTACATGCACAGTTTGTAAAAAAACAAAAACAAAGAAGCTTATTCTGTTTTAGGAACAAAGTACTAAAAGTTCCTTATAAATATTATTTTAGGGGAAACTGGACATAGAGTTGCTCCAATTAGGAGCTAGATTTAAAAAAAACAACACATGATCATCGGTGCATAATAGGCCTCTCTGACGGTAAAAGTCACCTGATACACATGAGATACATTGTGAATTACTGCAAGGTATACAAATGTAACTGTTTTTTGTATTTATGTAATAGTTCTGCTTGATTTTTGATTATTATAGTTAAACTTAGGAAACCTCACATCTGCTAAAGAAGAAAAATTCCACATTGAGGTTACGCCTGCAAGCTGGGTACTCATCTATAAGGCTGTGCACAGACACACTACAGCATATTGCAAATATACTGATCTACATATTTTACTATATATTCAGCCCCTGGAGGGCCAAAGAGTTTACACTATACCCTCATCTCTTTGCTCTTGTGTGCATATTCAGCTGTCTAGCAGCAAGAAAATATCCACCCCATCTGTAACTTATGACTGACTGCTTCAGTTTTTCATATTTTTTCTTCCTGCTTTGAAAAATCTTTCTGTTGCAAAGGAGCACATGTGGATTTAACACATTCAACACAGTAAACACAAATGAAAAAAACAAACACTTAACAGTTTAAAAATTCACATTTTATGCACATGTGATGATTTCACATGGAGGTACATGTGGTTTCAATAAATCACACGTGAGAACAACAATTACACATATAATATTTTGCGTGAACTATGTTTTAAGTATTTTAAACCAAGAATATAACAAATTCCAAGATCAGCATAAACTGCTCATATTCATGTTTATATCAGCTACAACTCAACTTAAAAATCTAACCTCTCTGCTGTCTCTCCGGCTTGTGGTTTATTCTAGAAGTCAGATTTCGAATAAACACTGCAAATAATCTTCAGGCCAAACAGACAGGTGCTCAGAGATAAGACCACTCGTGGGATCTATATTTCTTAGTTGCCTTCCAGTCTCGTCTGGCAATCTGAAAGCAGTTTTATGGGGACAATCGCTTTAAAATCATAAAACACAGTTTGCATTTTGGCTGAAAGCATCAGAGGATTTATGTGAAGTCAACTATGTGCCATTTGTAGTAAGCAAAAACAGATGTTTTTAAAATGACTCTTTGATATCATCTATTATGTTTCATTAATTTACTTGTGAATGTTTTATTCTGAGCATTATTTACAAAGACCCCCGGTTATGTTTTCACTGTCTTCAGCTGGTAACATGCAGATGGAACAATTCTATGTGAAAAGGAATGAAGATATTAATCGGAATATTTGTTTCTATTAAAAAAAAAAAAGAAAGAAAAAAAAATGTCCTTCAGCACATCCAGTCTCCCCTGCAGATTTTCACCACTGCAGTTTTTCAAGGCGGCCATATTAGCGCCACAATCCATTGCTTAATAAGAGCTGATCATTCCAGCTGAGGTTAAAGTTGTTGGACATCCTTGGAGAACTGTAATTCTTTTATGAGCCATAACCTCACCTCCCCCATGCCTAACTACCCCAGCCTCATTTATTCATACACCTCCTCTCCCGGGTCATCAGTTTCTTCATCTTCATCCGTCTGTTCTGAAACCAGATTTTCACCTGTCTCTCTGTCAAATTTAAGAGTCCTGCCACCTCCAGGCGCCGGTCCCTGGTCAGATACATGTTGTAGAGGAACTCCTTCTCCAGCTCCAGGGTCTGGTGTTTGGTGTAGGGACACCTTTTCTTCCTGGTGGACTTGGCGTGGATCCAACTAGCTGATGGATTCTCTGCTGAAGAAGAGACAAGGTGGCATAGATTATTACTTTTACCACACTCTGGTGTATCTGCTCTCTGCTGGTTGGTGTCTGTCTGCATGCCTGTGTGCTGGCGAGAGTGCAAAGACTGACACACAAATCAAAGGAAATGTTCTGCAGGAACACATTTTGTGAGCCAAAAACTTTTGGCTAACTATCTTAAAAAAAAAACAATTTTAAACACAGCTCCCTAAAGAAGGACAGTGCTAAGCTCTTTCTTTAAAGCAAGGCTAACAGTTACTAAGTGTTATTGGCATTAGGATTGTTTATGCCCTTCAACCTGCCTTTATTGAATAATTGAACATTATATAAAACGATGCTCTGATGTACAGTAGATCTACAGGAAACTGGAAGAGGAGGCAGCAATAATACAGCAGAGGGTGTCCAAGAGCCTCAATCTTTGGCTGAGGGCAGGCAGTGCTGATAAACAACCAGACTGAGCCTCATTTTTAGAATTATTAAACTGCAGCTGGGGAGAGATTCGAACCTTTGACTTTATTGGCCACTTTAAAAGCATAAAGCAGTCATATACAGGGCTGTGAGAGAGCAGGAGAGCAACAAGTATTTTGTCTCTGGTTTGGTAATCATACGCTCACCTCGCACAGAGGACAGTTTACTTCAGTTTCTGTATTACTGCATTGATGATCTGTACTTCAGATCAACCCTTTATTGATCAATAAGTAGAATAGTAGAATATTTATGAACTAATAAATGAGTTTACAGCGTTTTATTCTGCTGTAGGCCTACATACACTTTAACAATGAACCAACGGCCTTCAGAGATTTTTCAAATGCAACCCCAGGACAATTATTATTATTATCATTATTATTATTATTATTACTCAGTCTTTTGATTTGCTTTTTCATTGTTTCCTTAACATTTTCACCTCAGACTTTTTAAAAATGTGTAAAAAGCTCTTGCTCTTGTCCATCCTGAATTTGAAAAAAAAAAATCAATGTAAACGTTAATTGTGTCTGTAACCGAGCATTGCACAAATCCTATTAGAATCATGCAGCGCAAATCTACCTATGTTTTCCTTCTAGTCACAAATTGGTTGGCTAAATAACAGCAATAGCAGCTTAATTATTTTAATGGACAATAAAGTTTTATATTTTGTCGTTTACAAGACATTTATAGGGCTATAAAAGTCACAGACACTTACTTAGGCCACGTTCTCCCTCTCTGTCACATATATGAACACAGACACACACCTTTGCACAAGCTAATAAACATTCTTGTGTTAGGCTTACCCGGGTCGAGCTGCGTTTGTCTCTCCTCCTCCTCTTTCTTGGGCTCCGGCTTTCTTCCCAGCTCCTCCACGGTCCCAAGCCGCTCGAGGACCACCTCGTTCGGGCTGGCGAAGTTGGAATCCGCCGGGCTCTCGTGCGATGGCGGTGAATTCTCTGGTTTAACCGCCTCAAATCTCGGGCTTGGATTTGGGAGATCACCCTGAGCGGAGAGACACCCGGGAAAGCCGTCAGACGAATGTGACAGAGAGATCTCTGAGGTGGGAGCCCCCCCCTCCCAACAGCGGACGAATCTGTTCACGGAGGCGGCCGGAGAGGCGAGGGGTTCGGCGTGGGTCTGCGTTTGGGAGCCGTAGTATGGGTGGTGATGGCTCAGGAGGTGATGTGAGTGAAAGAGGCCGGGGTTCGACTGCAGCTGCGGAGACGAGGATGAAGAGGATGTAGTGTTTGACCAAGGAAAGCCGTTTAAGCTCGCTTGTTTGTTGGAAAAATGTGAAAAATCCGGAATGTGTGAGCCGATGGTTCCCTCCTCTTCCTCTGCTCCACGGGCTGGCTTTGCGCAGCTGGTCGTCGGACCCTGCAAGCCTCCCGGGATGAAATGTGCACCGTACGGCTCCTCGGTCTGGAGCCCCATCATGGAATAATAATTCGTTAGCGACATACTTATTTTATTATTTCAATAAAAAGACACTTAAGTGCGACTGTAAAAACGTTAGATGGGCTGTTGCTTACATCCTCCCCTAAAATGGTAGTATTTTTTTTCTTGCCCTCACCTTATTCTCGGCTGCCCATTGGCTACACTATGGATCACATGGTTAGACTGTATTTACCCAGTATGAGGAATAAATTAAAAAAACGCGTTTGGGCTCAGAAATGTGACAGTGCAGGCTGATGGGTCTGAATGGAGCTTATAGGTTTAAAAACTCTGTTCTTAAAACAGGGTTTTACAACCTGAATAAAAAAGTAGCAGGGAGCCTTTACAACCGTGTTTGAAGTCTCTCTCTCTCTCTCTCTCTCTCTCTCTCTCTCTCTCTCTCTCTCTCTCTGTGTGTGTGTGTGTGTGTGTGTGCAACGAAATTGAACAGAGTGGATGTGGGTTTGGCTTTTCCTTGATTTTGCAGTTCAAATTTAATTATTGTGCATGACAGAAACTACAGGATCATGTTGGAGGGCCATATGTGAGCGTTCTTTTGCGCATATAAGGACTACCAAAGAACGCCCTTAAGCTGTCTTCTGCTTTTATTCATAGCTACTAACTTACTGTCTCACTAGCCTACTTATTACTTCATTGGTTTTATAAATATATTTTTATTTCCCGTGCGCAATTACGCATGGATCTAAATTCGAATATGTTTTTTTTTCTTTTCCATTTTTAGATGTTTTGTTGTTGAGACCTGTTTTTTTCTGTCCAGTGAAAACTATGTAACTTCAAGTTTGGTGGGTTTGAATTTTTTAGGAACTTTGAAGGATTAAATGTTCCTTTAACTAAATAAGACATTTGGATCATTTTTGGATTACCAGGAAAACGCACAGTCACAAAGACGGGGCTGTTTCTCGTAGTTTAAGAGGGAAGTATTGACAATCTGGAGACTCGTGGAATTTGTTAATCTGTCCAAATGTTCAGTAAATTGGTTTAATCCCGTTCTATTCAGGTTCTACTTGTATATTATTTAGCTAGATTATTCTAAAATGCTGAATACATAACAAAGAATTTTCTACAACCATATTTGGCGCCATGTAACTTCATTAGGCTCTGCATTCAATGTTTGGTGAAAGTGAAATTCCATTGCCTGCAGGATTAGACAATGACAAACAGCATGACTCTGTGGCTAAAGATAAAAATGAGTCTTAAATTTACTAAGAACCCTCTAACATAGACTTTGATGACTGTTTCTTGTGCACTCTTAGCACTATCTGCTGGCTGGATGAGTGAAAACATATGGATTCCCAAACTTTATCATAAGCCATAAATAGTCTGTCTACCTGCTCTGCAAATATCACTTGAATATTTTTAAAAATTAAATAGAACTCTTGACAAACTCAAAGTGAGTTGATTAAAATAGAATGAAGAATAAAATCTTAGCACAATTATAAACACCGTTATTGTGTAAACTTAAGCGTTAAATAATAGCTAAAAAAAATTGGAAAATTTCCTAGTAGACTACCTGAAACCACCTGGCTCAGAAGTTCATGTTTGCCAACATTTAAATCCTGCTATATTAGCAATTTAAGGTGTCATCCCCAGCAGGGCACATAAATGCACTTTTCTTATTTTGCACATTACCATATAACTCTGTCAAGAGGTCCAGTCCCTTCTAAAACACATGAAGCAGCACCTATAATTTAATTTAGCAGGACCCTTGAGGGTTCAGGCCAGATGGATGCTGTTGCAGTGAATTTCTTGAGATGGCAGTGTCACAGTGAGCTCCTCTGGTGGTGGAGGAGGTGGGAGATTAAGCTCAACCTGCTGTTCCAGAATCTGGAGTGTTTGGTGTTTATGCAGGCTTTCATAAATTCATTTACAGACTGGGAGGAAACTGCAACAAATACTGATGCTGTCAAAAAGTGCTGCTCCTGGCAGTAATGTTCATGCTGATACAAATCTTAATACCACTACCACCAATACTGTCATACACATACTGCCACTTTTTCTCCTTTGAACAACAATGCTTCTGCTATATTGTAGATCTAATGCTATAAATGCTAACATACAATATTGCCACTATTGCTACTATAACTATTATTAACAATTATGATAATTATTATCATCAAGACTCTTCAAATATTCATAGTGTTACTATATTTACGGCTTAAATAGCTGCACAAATCTCACAGCTCCTGCTTCTACTGCTAGTTTAATGAGGGGCGACTGATGAAGTTGTGGCCCAAGGTAAGGAGCTGAGTTATGCAGCTCTCTTTCCATGAACGTACAGTTTAATTCTTTGTGTTGTCTTATGCCCAGCGGAGACTGAAGTTTAGTGAGTTGCAAGTTTCCTTGCTAGTGTCTGACAGAGGCAGTAGTCATTTTCTTTCCCAATGCCCATGTTGTGTAAGTAGCAAATTGGACCCATCTGTGCCCCCATGGGCGTGTTGGACTTAAACTGAGGTGTGGTCATTTTTGGCACATTGTTATCTTGAGGCTGCAGACATCAGGCTGGTGCCATTGACCAACAAAAACCTGGTCTAAAGTCAGTGACACAGCATTTCTTCCTGCTATTTAAAGGGACGCATTACACAGATAGTATGGGTGATGCTGTTAAAAGTAATATACCAGCTGGAAACCCACCTGGCTTTTAAAGGGAATGGGAGTTGACATTGTGCCTTGCTTTCTGCCCACCTTGTGCTAGCAAAGTTGGACGTGTCCAGAATGTATTTGTGCCATGCACTATTTGAATAATTTAAATATGGCTCTTTTAGTGATTATGGAGAAAGTTTTGACTTAATAACTTTGTGTTATGTCTGTTTTGGGCAAGGCGATACCTGGGTTCAAATCCCTGAGGACCAAGGACTTTTCTATGTGGAATTTGTTCAGGTTTTCTTCCTCCCACAGTCCAAAGGGTCATATTATCACAGGGTTGTACATGCCTATGTCCATTGTTTAAGGAGGACGGTCTGAGGATGCAGCAACTTTGATGTCAATTTGGTAAAAAAAATCTAGTTTTACTATTGGACTTCTGCATCTGAACATTTCTGCACATTGGGGTTGCATTTTGATGAAAGTTGCAGCACATATAGCTGATTTGTACACAAAAAAACGTAACTTTAAACAGTTGCTGGAGCGCCACCATCAGGACTATTACCTCACAGTGCCAGATGAGGAACAGAGTTGGATCTATTTTCTTGCATGGGAAGGCTAAACATAAGAAAGATTAAAAAAATAAATTAAAAAAAAGAAGTAGAAGAAGATTAGAAATTCCAACGTGTGCTTGGCAACAGAGTGGCTCAGTTCCTAAATTTGAGTTGGCCAAAAAGAGTCAGCAGTCTTGTGGTTGAGTTTATAGTAGGTCATTAGGTTGAATGCCTTTAGTTCCAACTAGTAACACAATCTCTCCTTTCATCTCCCGCTTTTTACTACACACACACACACACACACACACACACACACACACACACACACACACACACACACACAGACTGAGTGTGAGTGTGACAGCAGACTGTCTCTATTGCCCCAATAAAAAGTCATCAGGTTGAGGAAATGATGGCTGTAACAGCGTTGCGGTTCAAGGTTCATTGCAGCCTTGGACTCATTGTCTGTTTCTGCTGTCTGGTCCAGTGTTGTTCAAAGTCTGGGTCAGAACTCCAAAGTGGATAGACAAGAAGATAAACAACAAGATGTTCAATTACTTTCACTCGTCACTTTTGCACGTTACATTTTATATTATCCTGAGGCTGCAACTATATCTGGTTGATAATAATCCGCTGTGAGCCTTCTGAATATACGTCTTTGTTGAAGAAGACATCACATATGGAATACATTTCATGTTATTACTTGTTACTTATTACTAACAGACCCGGACAACACTGTAGCAAACTCAAATCTAGCTTTCATGAGTGTAATAATTATTTTCTAGGACATTTTATTTTTGAAACAAATTTGTTTGGCCTGCTTTAAGCCAAAGCCAAGAGGCAGTAATTAAAATGGTAATTTTCCCTTTATATTTTCAGTCAGACTAAACTAAATCTCAGATTAATTTGGTGTGTTTAAAACCTTTGTAGGTTTTAGAGTGAAATAGAAATGCATTTTAAAATCTGAAATCATGTCAAAATTGAATTGAAATAAACAGATTTTTACATCAAATCAAGGATTACACATTCCTCCATTAAATATTTTAGTAAATTGTCTTCAAGTGTACAGGAATAGAAATATAATACATGAATATACAGTATATTTATATCTATACTCAAGATTGTATTTTATTTTATTTTATTCATTTGGATCTTCTGTAGAGTGCTAAACTTAAAATCAATTATTCCAAAAAATGAAAAATAGGTAGCATATCTCAAGATGAATTCACATCTAGCTTATTTATTCGGCACACATTACAAAATGCACACTGATGCATTTCGGAACAGAGCCTTCATCAGAACATAGTAACAACAGTAACATAGACTGTCTTTGCTTGCCTGAAATTACATTGTTAAATGTGATGTAAGTATATTTACATTAGATATTAACCTTAAGCAGCTACATCAGAGGTGTGTGCAAAAATTCCAAGATCAGAATCTCTAAAAGCCATGTTTGGTCAAGAACCCAAAACACAAAGATATTCAGTTTATAATGACACAAAAAAGAATAAGAACTGTCAAAATAGCTTTTTATTCATTTTATCAACAAACAGATTAATCGACTTGTATTTGTAGGTGTACTTTTTACAGTCCTCTCACTTACTTTGACCCATTTGTTAAAACAGTCTCAACGTTCTCTAAATTTGAGTGCATTTGTCGCTGCTGTTTCATAGGACATCACAACGCAACTGCATGTCTGCAGATTATAGTAACTCAGCCAAAACATTTCAATCATGCTTAAAACCTCCTTATTTTGACAGTAGCTAGCCAATGACACCAAAAATAAATGTTCTCTGTGAGCTGTAGTGGTCAAAATGTTCTTTCACCATGGACATGTTTCACACAAATATCTGTTTAGTTCAACATTCTTTAGACACTGGCTGCTTATGTACTATGTAAGAATGCCAGTGTTGTGCAGCTGAATGCTCTTGTGTTTTGCACTGAGCCTTTTAAGTTCAGACTTCAACAGCTGGTAAATGTTTATGCTGTCTGATATAGCAGCACACAGAAACAAGGAAATGCACATTTGTACATATAAATCTAACTGTGTAGTAATGTGTCACATGTATGTAAAGAGATAATTCTCCTTTGATATACAAAGATGATCGGTTGATTGTGATTCCTACTTCATTATTGTCACATAGCTTTTATGTCATGGGTACTTATGGAATAAACATGTATGTCTGACAGCTGCTCATAACTAAATCATTTTATGGTTCTGGCTCAAAGGATGAAAGAATGTTTAGAAGTTGTGAAGAGTTTGATTATTTCACTGAAGTCTGATGTATAAAACTAACTAATTTTTCAGGAATTGAAAAAACCCCCATCTCATTCAAGAACTGAGGCAAAGCGAATGAGAAAAACTGTAATTTCACAAAGTTTATCCATATTAATGATGAGATAAAGCCATGACTGTAATTTTTTATATTGTTCATATGGGAACAGTGTTTCGAAAATAACATTACATTGTCAAGCTAATCATATTCCTATAGGTTCCATAGAACTGAGCTGACAAGTAGAACCAGACACCATTATGCTAATTATGTTATATGGAGTATTTAACCTGATTTAACCCCAAATGGAGCAAACTAGTTCCTTTGTTTGTTTGTTTTTAAATGTCTGTTTATTGAGTTTTTTGTCCCATTATACATTATACAGAAAAACATAATGCATACAGAATAGAAAATAATCCTCCCAGTTGCCCAACCCAATCCATTCCGGCTGAACCCTCATCCCCACCCCAGGAGACTACGACAGCTGTCCATGTCCGAGTAGGAAATAACAATAGCAACAAAATGATAATGACATTAAAACAATGATTAAAAAAACACATAAATTAATTAAAAACAAAAGAAACAGAAATCTGTTTTGAAAGCACAGAGAACATCATTCCTTTTCCACAGATTCTTTGTGCATCTGTGCAGGACTTGTACTTCTGACTTGCACTGTTCAACCTCAACACATATTTTAAGTTAATTTATTTTCAACTTTCATGGAAAAAGAAGGAGCACAAGCCACTCATACAGGAGGCTGAACCTCGAAGCCCATGTCCAACATTTATGAGGGAAGATTAGTTGGGACTACATTTATTTAATTAAGACCCAGAGAGAGCCTTTTCAAATGTTTTCATCCTCTGTGATCATCAGTGCCCACACTGACTCGGTTAAATGAAAGCGTCTCAGCTGAGATGAGAGAATAATGTTTAATGAATTTATTTTTTAATGATATATTAAAGCTTAGATGACTGAAATGTGTCATTTAGAGCAGAAATAAACCCCAATTTTATTCACACTACACAGTGATGTATTCTAAAAATACTTAGTTGGAAGTGACATCATAGTGCAAGTGTCAGAATTATGTAAAATATGATGTGTTTGAAAGGAAAATGATAATCAGGCACAATTCTTAATTCTGAGAACTACTTTGTGACAGCATTGAATATACTTACTTTTGTCTATTTCCATAACAAAGCATTAAACAGATTAAACTTCTCGTCCTGAATTTAATCCCTAACACTCTGAGAATTATGGCAAAGTTGTTTTAAAACCTTGTATAATTTATTTTACAACATGTTATGAAATTCATTGATCGGGTTATCATCAGTTTCCTTTTTTTTTTAATTTTTACTTTGTTGATTGATTTTTCCATCCCTTAGCTGACATGGGATGAGAGGCAGGGTACACTTCACAAACACACCCATACACACACACACACACACACACACACACACACACACACACACACACACACACACTCACACACACACACACACACACACACACACACACACACACTCACACACACACACACACACACACACACACGTGCACTAATGATTACATGACACTGAATATCGATGCATATGAAATAATAATGTCACACCGAAATGAATGTCTCCAAAATAAGGTTAGGGCTTTTTAAAACACGAACACACTCATGCAGGTTCAGGTAAAACAATAATATATGTGATGTCATTAATATTTTATCAATAAAAGATTTAAATGCACAAACCAGGTAAAAGGCAGTGAGAGGCTGTTCTTCAGAGAAAATATGACAAGGTCAAACTAATAATCTACAAGTTTAAACTCAACTTTCAGAATCAAAACCTGCATGACTACCAAGCAAAGTCAAAGTCGTAATTTAAGAAAAGGCCTTGTGCTGATGAGGAGATGGGCACCTCCTCTCTCTCCTCTCCTTATTGCATGTCCTGTAGACCCTCATTACATCATTAGACTCTGCAGAGAGAAGACAGAAGACGTGAGAGTGGAGATGACAGACAGAGGGTGAGGAGGGTGAGGCTGACTGGATGACTACCATCTTGTTGGAATATCTGTTGACAGGAGCAGGCCTGAGATGTACACTATAAAACTTTGCTGTAAATTTACAATGAAATCTGAACAGTACATGTATACAGCAAGTCAAAACATATTTGTTATTTTTATTTGTAGTTTTTTGCTATTGTTATCACTGTTATTAGTAGTGGTAGTTTTGTAGTTGAAGGGTGGCAGTGGCTCAGGAGGCAGAACAATCATCCACTCATTGGGAGATCAGTGGTCCGATCCACGGCCCCTGCGGTGCTCCATCGACGTGCTAGTGATTGAGTGAATGGCTATCTCTCCTGATGAGCAGGTGGAGCTTTGCCTAGCATGTTAGCCACTGTGTATGACTGCTGGCTGGTGTTGTTCTGCACTTTCAGTGCTCAGACAGACTAGAACGCTGCTATACAAGTGCAGTCCATTTACTATTTTAATAGTAGTATTACAGTAACATTATAATCATCATTAAATTCTGGATATGTGTGGATTCAAATACAGTTTACAATACATACAAATATACAGTATTTTACTGACAGAGCTGTGTCCAGTATTGTGTGTAAATTAACAAGAACACAATAATGAACTATGTATGTATTTCTAATAAGATATTGTAATTCTAAAATACAGTAAGAGACTGTAAAAAATATAATGCAGTACTTTGCAGGCGAAGCTGCTGCCAGTTAATTACTTTAAATTTACAGTGAAGTTTTTACAGTGGAGAAGAAATGCGTATAATGGCCTGGAGTGACTTTTTAATGCATCAGCACAGTGCACACTATTGTCCAGAAATATAATGCAAATGCATGATAGTTAAGTTATACAGTGTAAATAACTAATGTTCGCCAGAGGCCTTTTTCACAGAAGACGTTTTGAAATATCACAGGAGTAAAAAAAAATAAAATGGTGGCTGAATTTTAATCTGGTGCTTCAGTTTCAAGGCCCTGCTTTTGTTCATGCTGGCTCTCTGTCACGATGGGACACTTCAGGACGGAGCCATCATTAACACCTAAGCACAAAGACCTGAGTTTTTCTCTCAGTGTTGGAGAGTTTCTGCTGATGTTCACTCTGTCTTGGTCGCCTCAGCAGGTGCTTGATTGGCTGCAACACTTGAGAAATCTCTGACATTGTTATAAATATGATTGACCTGTTTCTCTCACTCCACGGGTGTCCAGAGCTGCTTCTCAAACCAACCAATAGTGAATTTATAGTGCCATCTTTGAGGTTGTCCACATACTCACTTGAGCAACAACTGGTATTCTTTACGCCAACAGACTCTTGGCTGGGTGTTATTGTTTGTGGTTATATTTTCTACTCAATGAATGAGCCAGATGTGGACCTAAAAGGTGCATTATGACCGTAGAGAGGACATCACATATATCATAGGCAGATGTTAGCACTTTAAGCAACTAGGCTACACCAGGAACCCCTTAGACATCCAGCATTATAAATACCTAAGGGGATTTTCCCATTTATTGCATACTAAAATATTTATGACTTGTTAAAACACATTAGCTGTTTAATGTTCAGCACCCCAACATCTGAATGAAACATATCAGGTTACTGTCGTAATGGGAAGGTTATCTACTTCTGCCCATGTCAACAACCCCTCCTGTTTTTGGTCTTATTATAGGCCCATACTGATGATATATAACCATACGTTATATGGTCAGTCCTGGAGAACAGCAGAGTTACTGTAAACATCACTGAACACATGTGATTGTCTCCAGTAAACATGTTTTTTGTTCCACTGATTATGTCTCACATGGTATAGTATAAGCCTTTGCTTTAGGTTAAGTCAGATCTAACCAATTATTTGGACATTATTGGTCAATATGTTTTATTCCACAACATAAGGGAGACAAGCAGTAAGCATAACGGAGAGAATAAATGAGTCAAGCTTTTAGTTTAAATCATGTAGGCTGCTCCTTTGTTGAATTATAGGGGTGGATCTACATTGATATTATGTGCAGGTGGTTTCACTGCTTCTGAAAAGTGGAAACACAAAATAATAGAGAGCCGAGAGTCTTTGTTTAGGCATAAACCATGCAAGAACAGACAGGCCCGATTATTTTTATAGTCTTACGGTAAATAGGCCAATCAAAACTATTTTCAGATTTTCCATGCAGAGTAAGGGAAGACACCATAATAATAATAATAATAATAATATTATTGTTATTATTATTATTAGTAGTAGTGGTAGTAGTAGTAGTAATTGTAGTCATAGTCGTAGTAGCAGCAGCAATAGTAGTAGTACTAGTAGTAGTATTGTGGTAGTAGTAGTAGTGGCAATAGTAGTAGCAATAGTAGTAGTACTAATAGTAGTATAGTAGTAGTAGTAGTAGTAGTATAGTAGTAGTAGTAGTAGTAGTAGTATAGTAGTAGTAGTAGTAGTAGTAGTATAGTAGTAGTAGTAGCAGTAGTAGTAGTATAGTAGTAGTTGTAGCAGTAGTAGTAGTATAGTAATAGTAATAGCAGTAGTAGTAGTAGTAGTATAGTAGTAGTAGTGTAGTAGTAGTAGTAGTAGTATAGTATAGTAGTAGTAGTATAGTAGTAGTAGTAGTAGTAGTAGCACTGTAGTAGTAGTACTGTAGTAGTAGTAGCACTGTAGTAGTAGTAGCAGTAGTATTAGTAGTATAGTAGTAGTAGTATAGTAGTAGTAGTACTGTAGTAGTAGTAGTAGTAGTATAGTAGTAGTATAGTAGTAGTAGTATAGTAGTAGTAGTATAGTAGTAGTAGTAGTAGTAGTAGTACTGTAGTAGTAGTATAGTAGTAGTAGTACTGTAGTAGTAGTAGCAGTAGTATTAGTAGTATAGTAGTAGTAGTATAGTAGTAGTAGTACTGTAGTAGTAGTAGCAGTAGTATTAGTAGTATAGTAGTAGTAGTACTGTAGTAGTAGTAGCAGTAGTAGTAGTAGCAGTAGTATTAGTATAGTAGTAGTAGTACTGTAGTAGTAGTAGCAGTAGTAGTAGTAGTATAGTAGTAGTAGTAGTAGTATAGTAGTAGTAGTAGCAGTATTAGTTGTAGAAGTAGTAGTAGTAGTACAGTAGTAGTAGTACTGTAGTAGTAGTAGCACTGTAGTAGTAGTAGTAGTATAGTAGTAGTAGTACTGTAGTAGTAGTAGCAGTAGTATTAGTAGTATAGTAGTAGTAGTACTGTAGTAGTAGTAGCAGTAGTATTAGTAGTATAGTAGTAGTAGTATAGTAGCAGTAGTACTGTAGTAGTAGTAGCAGTAGTAGTAGTAGTATAGTAGTAGTAGTAGTATAGTAGTAGTAGTAGCAGTAGTAGTTGTAGAAGTAGTAGTAGTAGTACAGTAGTAGTAGTACTGTAGTAGTAGTAGCACTGTAGTAGTAGTATTAGTAGTAGTAGTATAGTAGTAGTAGTACTGTAGTAGTAGTAGCAGTAGTAGCAGTAGTAGTAATATAAATGAGGGATGAGAAGGAAAAGGACAGGACACCATACAGAACACAAATGAAATCAATCTAACAGCAGCATTAATGTTGAGCTGTTTAATGTAAAATTGTGAGAGAGAAAAAGAAAAACAGGTGTTAAAAACTGTATGACTGTATTATTAAATTAGCATCCATTAACCTGTAACACTGTGCTCAATCCTATGAAAAACAAACAACAAACAAATAATAGAATAGAATAGAATAGAATAGAAATAGGTTGAAAAATCACGCCTAGCATTTAAACTATTTAGTCTGCTTCATTGTTATTTTCTTTGTTGAACCTTATAGGGTTTTCCTCTATATAGTATTATAGACCTGTATTATGATATCTTCAGTCATTTATTTATGGGAAAATAGCCTAAATAAACTTTTAATGACAATTATAATTATTTAATTAATTAATAACAAATTATACATATTGACTTGCTTCCATACCCCTTGGAATAAAACTTAAACAAGGAATACTGACATTAATTTTGAAAAACAAACCAGATAAAATTAAAGTAATATATTTAATATATATATGACACAAGTAATGATGAAAATGAATATTTTTAAATAAAAAGGATTAAACTAGTCCCTAAAAACATTTTTAGAACAAAATATAATCAACAATGGTCCCAAGCAAGAAAAGCTTCCATCCTATTGAAATATTTCTCCAAATATCTCCATATTTAGAGTTAAAAGTTACTCACTCAGCTAAAAGCCAGCTATTTCCCTCAGTGTTAGTTTTCAGGCAAGATGCCATTACAGTATCCCACCTAAACCAGACCACACCTGATAACAAATAAAATGGTTTAGAATAATCTGTCCATTGTATTTGTAAACACTTTTGCAATAGGAACATTTTGACTTTCCAAAGATCTTTCCATATACATGGCCTAGTTTCTACTCCACTGATATATAACAAAATTATTCCATCAATATCTAATATATCAGAGAATACTAAAAAATCTGGTTTGCAACCAATGCAGCAGAACCTTTCATGGATGAACTGAAAAAAACGGATTTATTATATAAATGTTATACATGTATATATATATCTATATATATATATATATATAGATATATATATATATAAATACACTACCATATATATATATATATATATATATATATATATATATATATATATATATATATATATATATATGTGTGTGTGTGTGTGTGTGTGTGTGTTACTGTATAAATGTTATATAGGCTAGTATAAGGAAAAAATCATTAAAAATCCAATAAATATGTTAAACAATGGAAAGATGTATTCAATCTCTATTTGTAATTCAACTTTAGATGTAGGCTATCCATATGCAAATCAGCCTTTTTTGTTCCTACCGACAAAGATGCCATCTCTTTGGTATAATATACAATATGGCTTGTAGAGTGTATGTTTTGTGACGATGAGGAGGAATCCGTCTTGATATTTCTAACACTGTTATCCTGTTCATCGAAGCATTCCTAATAAAGCGGCAAATACAGCATGCACTAAGCTTAATATTTAAAACTCATTGGATTGTAGAAAGATTTCCGTCTAAAGAAAACTTCAAACCCTGAAAATTCCTTGGGATAGGAACAATTAAGCGGTGGAGAAGGATGACGGGGAAATGTCTCATTATGCATATGGCTGCTCTAATCTCAGGTGTGTCGGCCGAGCTGTGTCGGTCCTGTCTCCCACAGATAGCGTCTATCTGATTTGCAGAGAAATACGCTGCCAACCAAGTTACATTTTTGTTTAATGAGCTCAGGGCGCAGGAACTGATGAGCATAGTTTGCTGTCATACGCGCCCCTGCCGCCTTCTTGCTACTCCGACACAATGCATTTAATTCAGCCTAGTGGAGACAGGCTCCGTCTCTGGGCATGGACCGATCGGCGGCTGCATTATCAGCCCAGTGTGGTTCGAAAATAAATTTGGTGTGTCGTTTATGATATTTGCATTCACTTAGCTCTAGGCTTTATTGTGTGTACTATTATGTTTTACACTACCATAGGCTACTTTGAGTGATTAGATGTAGTTTTTGCTCGGAGGAATTTGATTGGTTCTTCGGTTCTGTTCATATCCATTTGGATTACTGGCCAGAGGGTGTAGGCCTTATGAGACTCAGTTTATGGACTTGTCGGCCTCCGTAACGTACAGGTCGGGCCTAAAATCAATGTGCAAAATAATTATTTTCTATAGAGTTTATAAGACATCGTTTGTTTTGTTTGTGTTTATTTAAATTTCCACCAATAATTTCCAGATTATAAAACACTTTGAGCTTTGAAAAGCAAAGCATTCTTTCATTAAAATAATGTAATGAAAGATTAAGGCATGTAGCGCGTTTATAGGGAAAGTGTGAAAGGGAGCATATACAAATGAAGGCAAGGACATACACATAAAAAAGTATGCCTGAATAAAACATAGCCTACGTATTGTCATTAGTAACTGAATCACCAAAAAGCGAAATAAACAGAATTTAACAGAATAATGACGGCTTACCTTGTTAACTGGATGGGATGGCGAGCAGCTGAAAATGCTGTTTCACAGGCTGTGCGTCGCCGAAGCAGGTGTTTCCTTGACAAACACAAACAGTGGCTACCAAGTCCAATAAAAGGTCTAACGCCCCAAACTAAAGTGTCTTTGAACCATGTGCCGTCCGCTCAAAATGTTCAGTCAATAGAATGCAAATGGTGGCATGCAATAATAATCCTTAATGCAAAAGTGTAAGGGTTTGTTTATGGAAAGTGATATCAACATTACAATTTAAAGCCTACATTTATATCACGGCTATAACGATATGAATGCATATCAGATTAAAAACAAACAAACAAATAAACAAATACATAAATAAATAAATAAATTTGAGAGGAAAATCAAAAGACTATAATCTAAAAGACTATATTCCACTGCTCCACTATTCTCCTCATATTTTCTAAGAGTTTGAATGAACCAACTCAACTATTAGGCTGCCTGTACATTTGCCACAGACAAAATCTGACATTCACACATTGTCTCTGTCTGTACGCTTGGCCAAGAGTCTCATGTAGAATGCTATTTAACAAATACATCTGAGTTACCTGATTAAGGCTCACTGAATGATTAAATAAATTAAAGATTAAAACACACAAACACAGCCATTCCGTCTTCACATCTCCATCTCCATTGAAAAAAAAATGTAAAAGCGCTTATTTTGTTTTTTACATATCATTTCAAACATCATACTTCATACACTGTGCATTCACCTGATGATACCAATTTGTCCACGAGACACACAGTGTGTGTGTGTGTGTGTGAGTGTGTGTGTGTGTGTGTGTGTGTGTGTGTGTGTGTGTGTGTGTGTGTAGGCCACTTAGTGGAGAATTTAAAAAAAGTCCCTGCTTTTGATTTTCATTAACCCATAATTTATTAAGGGTTAATGAAACCGTAATATCACCGGCATGTGGATTATTCATCAACTTTAATACACATCAACAGCATATCGTGTGTGTGTGTATGTGTGCGCGCGCGTGTGTGAGGGAGGGAGGAAGAGGGGGAGGGAGGTAGTTTTATTAGGCCTATAACTCTTCAGAGTCCAGAGGAAGCTGCAAAGCATTAAAAAGGCCAAATCTCTGCACACTGCAGCCTAATGTGAAACAGCTCTGCCGGGAGTTGAGGTTCCACACCGTCACAACATTTTATACAATGTAACAACAGTAGAATTAGGCTACTATTGGAATATGTGTGTGTTTGAGGAGCTGAACCGTGCGCAAATTTGTTATGGTGTGTAACATTCAGCACACCAGATTCTTTTTTCTCTCTTATTATTATTTTTGGTAAATATGTAACTTTTACTCAAAGTAAATTTTCTCTTACGTTTTAAATGTATATTTTAGGTTCTACTACTTAAATCATGTGTAGGTAGCATGTGGTCTCAAAAGGCAGCAAAATGCCTCTCCGGGTTTTGTTACCCGCACCGAGAGGAACAGAGGGCAATGTTGTAATAAATATTCCAAGTCGGAAAGTAAATTATTAGATTGCAGATATTTTGGAGGTGATTGTATTATAATAAAATGTACTGGGGACATGTATGGTGGCAAGTTTAATATTAATTGTTTAGGCATATGTGATATCATCATAGCTTGATGACAGTCCAATAAAAACATAAGTCTCAGTTACACTGTTGGTTTCACAAACAATAATAACATACTGACATCTAGTGGGTAGAAGGTGTCTTACACCTTAAAATCGGATTAAAAATCACATGTAAAAAAGTTTGACACAGTATTTAATGTAGGCTTTTGTCGGTCCCTTAATCGACTGCATCTTTTCGTGATTACTGACTTTCAATTATTCTAACTCTGTTTTTTAACTGACCTTTTATTTGCCTGGATGTAATGACGGACTTTTAATTGATTGCAAAATGTGTTTTTTCAGTATTGGATATTGATATTCATCTGATGTAGGCCTAATTGATATAATTAAAATCAGTCAATTTTTCACGTGTGCAATTCTTATCTGAATCTTAGCGCTTAAACCCTTCCAACGAGGTGAGAAATAAAATAATTAAGAAGACTACAACGCAAAGGACTCTGGGAAAAAATAGCCTCTGCTCCCGCTTTACGTCAACAAATTACGTCCATTACGTACTCCCGCCGCGCCAACTCCGTGGCTTTCTTAAATTATGAATCTCACTACTGCTAAGATATTATTATGTTGTTATAGGTATGTTATATGTATGTGTTTTTGTTATTGAGAATGTTAAATAAAGCTTTTTTTTTTTAAATTATGAATCCCACTATGGCGACGCTATGTCCCACCTTATACTGCCTCTGATTGGATAGTAGTTGTTGTATATGTAAGCCAATCAGAGGCTGAGTAGGGCATAGACCGCAGTTTCAGGGAGATTCATACGGTGGCCGTGACGGTTCACAACACTATACAAACGCCACAACACGAATGCAAAAGAATATAGGAGACACACTAGAGGAAAATTATAATTAAAAATTATAATTATGCTTCTACTTTTTGTATGTATGTTCACAAATGTTCAATAAACTTTGTTAAAAAAAAGTCTGTCGACTCTCACCTCCGGTGTTGCTCTTCTCCATTGTTGTTTATTTTACTAATAAAAGTTGACTTCCGTTGTGGCTTTTGCATTTGTGCTGCAGTACTTGCATTCGTGTTGTGGCTTTTGCATTCGTGCTGTAACTTTTGCATTCGTGTTGTGGCTTTTGCATTCGTGTTGTGGCTTTTGTATCGTTTTAGCCCCACCCCTGACCTCGTAGCTCTCTGTCCGGATCATTCATATCCACCTATGAAGAAGAATATCAGCATCTCCAGCTGATGCATGCACCGCTGTCAGTCTCCTGTGTCAGTCCGTGTAACCTGACCGTGTGATCCCTCAGCTCTCTCTGATCCATACCGCTCATGTGTTTTTGCACACCAGCTGGTTTCTCATGTGTAGCATGCAGAAGAGAAGGAAGCCGGAACCGATCCAACTCAACCCGATCCCTGATGGAAACACTATCAACGGCACCGGAGCCTCAGAGTGAGTCCTGATCCGTTTACTAATATCCAGCTGAATGAAGATAATTCATGTCTGATTGAATAATGTCTGACAGAAATTTCTGTGAGAGTAATTGTCTGACATGAAATGCTTGATGTTATGAATTTCATGTGAACGTTATCAATTTACAATAATTTAAAACAGATAATAGCAAATCCTCACATTTAAGAAGCAGCTTTTGAAATAACAAATCCGGTTGTTTTAGAAGATGACACCAGTGAAGCATTTTTGTGGCTGGAGGAGGTCATGTGATGACCCATGTTTGTTTGTTTGTCTGTTTATTTGTCTGCAAAATATCTTTTAAAACCTGTCAGCAGATTATAATGAAAGTTTGTGTAGCAGTGAATCTTCGACTGGATATACGTTGATTATTGAGCCTGATCTGGATACAGAGTCACATTCTGGATCACTCTTTCTTTAACATTTTGCCAATATTGTGAAAATAATAATGAGCCAATCAAAATAAAAATACCCAGGCATGAACAGCTTATGATGGTCCACCAACTGGATGCAGATCCAGATCATAATACAGATCTGGGGGATTAAGATATATTTATATATTTGGAGTGGGTCACATTTGTTGTATGACAGATAACAGAGTACAAAAGAAGTTGCTGGAGCCAAGTCCATTAAACAGTAGACGTGACTTCCTCGACAAATTAGGATGTATATTCCTGAGATTTTTTGGCAACTTCAGATTGCACGTGTCCTAAAGGCCCTCTTCATCATTTCACCTGCAGGGTTTTGACTTATCATATTAAAGAAAACCAAAAGCCCAAATGATGAATAAATGTTTTTTATGTCTCACTTATAATTTGTTGTATGAGGTAACAAGAAGGGATCTGAATTTGTCAGTATTATAGAGGTACAGTACTTTCAAAAGCACCATATTAGACCGGTATAAATGACTAACAGGCCAAATATGACAATAAAAATGTTTTATATTTTTTGATTTCCTAATTATTGTTCTGCAGCTGACTTAAGGAACCAAAAGATGGACGGATGATTTGCTGAACATTTGCAGACCTGTGAAAAGGGAAGGACTGAATACAAAGAGGCAGATTACTTTGCTCCACATGTGGTCTAACAGGATGGGTGTGTCTGCTTGGGGCTGCCATAGGTGTGATGGTAAAGATTGGAGGAAGGCCAAAATCAGCCAGCTTGATATGGCCTGTGGAACTGATCAACATACTGAAATGGAAGGCAGCAGACAAATGTCTCATGTTAGATTATGTGTCAACTCTTTAAAGTTACCTAAAGTTAAAGAAAATGGCAATATAATGTGAAAGCTTTACTGTAAATGACAATTGGCTAAACCCCTCCTCTGAGCAATAATTATCCAATCACAGCTTAACAACTTTAATTAGGCCTGTCAGTCAAACTGAATTTCCAATGCCAAAAGACAAGAGCTGAAGTATAAAGACAGGCTTTAAACAGTGTTTGTATCTACTGTTAGCTATAATTGTTAGCATGTCTGGCTAACTAGCCTACTACCTACAATTATAACAGAGCGTTGCTACATCGTTACTGCATCGACTTCCAAGTCCAACGATTACCTAACTCTATTGCTTTTGGGGATGTTGGGGAAGCCATTACCATAGCACTAGATTGTCCAAACACATCAGTGAAGCTCAATCAAAGTTTCTCTGTCCTCTGACGTTAAAAATGAAAAATCACTGTTTGACAACACAAACAATAAACCTTAATTCTAATATTATGCCTGGGACAGGTTGAGGTCTCACTTGGCAGGTTTGAGGTCTCGGTGCACAATGCCGTAGCTGTGGATGTGCTCCAAAGCCAGGGTAGTCTCCGCCACATACAAGCGGGCCAAGTCCAGAGGAAGAGGCCCATTGCGGTAAAGGAGAGCAGCACAGTCTCCACCTACAATGTCAGAAGGAGACAAAAGAACAGACAGTGTCCGGTCAGATATCATGTTTAAGTCTTGGAGCCTGTCAGATGTGTACAGTGTAGGAAGGTCAGTTTAAACATGTACTTGACATAAAGTCTTAGAGTGTACTACACATGGCTAATTAAACAAACATGACACTTGTATATGCCTGCATGACCAATCCACAGCAACCTCCTTACCTCCTGCATTCTCCATCACCAAACAGAAGTCGGTCGTTGTCTCAAAGGAGCAAAACAACGACACAACAAACGAGCTGTCGATGTGGGTGAGGATGTCACGCTCCATCAACATCTGGGCCTTTGAGCTCTGGGTCACTGACTCCTTCTTGATGGTCTTCATGGCAAAGGTCTGACCCGTCTCCTTGTAGCTCACAAGGTTTACAGTCCTGGACAAGAGGGAAAAGGGAACGTGAGCAGCCTCTATGACTCAATATATATGTTTATCAATAATGTAAGAATAAAATATTCTAGAGCAACATCACATGGTGGTTTCGGTGTCTGTCCAGCTTTTACTGGACTCTCTGCAGTGTCCAGAGAGTCTGAGAAACACAAACTAAACTGTCTGTTTCACTCACCCAAAGCTGCCACTGCCAAGGCAACTGACTGTTTCAAAGTCCCTCATCACTGGTGCTTTCAAAGGGGGACTGCAGGCGGCACGGGTCTAAATCAAACACAAGAAAGACAGAAAAATTAAATGACAAAAATCCAAAAGGTAATAACGTGTGAGTGAAGTGAAAACTTTAAGATAAGTCAAGAAAAACATCTTCTTTTTAGCTTCACCACCCTGCTGTTTTCAATGGGACTGTGTGTTACTTTAAATTTAACTTCACCTTCAGTCCAGTTATAATCAATGATATTACAACTCTATATTACATTTGCAGTCCAGAAGGAAATACATCAATAAATACAAAGAAATTAATTATAGTATGTTTAGCCAACATAATATGCCTCTTTGGAATTACAATACATTAAGAGACATTTTGACTATTACTCCTATCGCTACTGCTTGGTAGTAAAAATGATCCACTCAAACAGACCCAACCAAGATGTGGCTTTATTAAGCCAATGTTTGTTTCAGTCAGTATAGAAGCCTCCTCTTGTCATTTTAATAGGACTGTTTTGCTATTAACCACCTCTTAGCAAATCTAGAGTAAATGGTTTGTTTACATGTTGGTCTTGTTTTGAAATTTAAAATTGTCCTTAAATTTCAGTGAGAGCAGATTTGGCTTACAAATTAAAATGATGAGATAATTTACTCTCAATGCACAAATGTCTATTTATTCGTTAAGCTAAGTCATCACCATACTGCATTGGACATAAAATCTCAAACACAAATTAAATCTTGTTTGAATTTCTACCCAATCCAATCGATGCTATTATGAGGTTTCCATGTGAAGTAGCTGGGTAAAAAAATAATGAGACACACTTACCTCATGGAGAATCTTCTCCAGCTTATCCTGAAGCTTCATGAAGAACTGCACGCTGGCCTGACCACTCTTGGCCGTCTTGCCACAATCTCTGGCCAGCTCTACCAGCTGCAGGTGGATGAAATTAAGGGTAGTCTGGAACGTGCCACTGGGTGGAAGTTCCATATGGATGGATGTCATTGCCTGATGGTTAGTAGAAGTAGTAGTAGGGAGCAGTTTCTGTCGTGATCTGAAGTAGAAGTTCTGTAAGTGGAGACGAAAACATAAAGTCATTAGAAACATGTTCTACTCTATTCACAAATCAAGCACAAGCCATTGCATAAAGGCTCAAATTGTCCATGAATATAACATATTTTAAACAGTTAAATGTTTTATCACAAAAACTGAAAGGTATTCAACATTATTTTGTTCAATAAGTCTTGCCGCATTTTTCTTCAGATTTTCTGATTCTAACTAAACTTTCTAACCTACCGAAAATTACTTTTCATTACAGCATACAAGAGGGAAAATGTAAAAGTTCTGTTGTAGAATAAAAGCAGGTCCACCAAAACTATCACCTCAAAGCAGTGACAAGACTCAAAATTACCATATAGTTTCATATTAAAATCAAGTGTTCAAATGTACAACTGTAGCTGATGTATTCCTGACATCTAAAATAATTGTATTCATTATTATGATTGCAATTTACAGCAAATGATACTGAACGTGCACTGTTACCAGATACAATAATAATAATACATCCAAATGGTATAACAATTAAGATATTATATATTTTTGTTATCAGCAAAGCGCAAATAGACATTTAAAACAGTAACGAAGAAGTCGTATGTTAAATAATCTCTCATGACATCCGTTAAAGAAAAGGATTATTATTAATCAGCAAGAAAAGCTAAGTTTACACGTCAAATTTGTGTGAAAAAAAGCGAATAAAAAAAAAGGTTACACAGAAACTCATCTACTTAGTGCACCGTAAAACATCCACACATTTAACGGACGCATGAAACGATCTCTGTCTCCTATTTACATGTCTGTGTGAATCATTTGTAACAAAGACACATGATGCAGACTAATTAGCTTTCTCCTTACATGTTGAGGAAATGTTATTAATCGATATGGCGCGCCGCAATAATGCTGAAACAGCACAAATCCTTAAAATATTGACTGACAGCGTATTTAATTTATTTGACTGGAACATTAAAACTAAAAACATGACCTTTTCCTAACCTTAACCTAAACCTAACCCGACTCAAACCCATCGCTCCCTTTAATTCGGTGAAATAAACGTTTTCTCCACACACAATACAGACAGAGGTTACGTTTCTTTTATAAACCTATTTACTGTTGTTAAAGGTTGTGATCCATAAAAACAAACTTAACGGGAGAATGTGTGCACCTGTGCGTCAACAATGATGGGGCCTACGAACATGTTCGTATATAGTGGTAGTGGGACAGAAAATGGGCAGACGGAGGAGTCAGAGGGTCCGCCAAAGATCTGTCCCTCAGCACACCTGGCTTTTAAAGGGAATATGAGATGAGAGTCTGACTTTCATTCATATTTCACCCAAATACACCTACGAATAATTAAGAACATCACTATTGTTAGATTGTGTAATGACATAGCAAGAATGTAATGACATTAATTTGATGAAGCAATTTTAATATTTGTTTTTTAAACTTTCATTTATTTCTTTGGAAGTGTCATTAGTTTCTGATGGAGTGGATGACTTGTTGAAGAGTCTCTGATGTCTTGGTTTTCTCGGATCGACTCCGAATTGATTTCTGCTCGGACGAAGGCCCTGAAGGCCCAGGCGGCTCTGAGAGCTGGATGACTGGATCCATGCATCTGAAAAAATACAATAAAGATGACTAATACTGGTGTTTTTATGATTGTTTTGTTTGTTTTTTTAAGTGGAAAATGATCCAAGTTACTTAAAGCGACCACGTCAACTTTATTAGTTCAAAATAGATATTTTTAAATACAAACAAAATGAAAACTATAAATGACATTATTATTATTATTACAATATTTTAATTGCACTAAATATGAATAACTATTATATAGTCTCTAAACCTGTTGAATGATGTTGGAGAAAATGTGATTTAATTCCAAAGGATGTTTATTGTGTATTAAAGCCAATGAAATGTGTTGATCACAGGGTTAGTAGTAATAGTAGTATAGTGTGTTTTGTGGCAATATTGTGATGCTCTCTTGTGAACGTTGGTTAGGAACTGAATGAAATACTTAGAACAGAAAAATGTTTCCATGATATTAATAAATCAAACAGTGATTTAATTTGGAGGGAAACGAGACCCAGGCCTCTATACAGGTCACATCTTGTTACCTGTAACATATGCTCACTATCAGTGATCACATTGCTAGTTTTACTGTAATCCTGCTGGCTAAAAATAAAATAATAAATACAACCAACAAACCAACGGACACAGATGAAAATATAACCTCTCAGGGGTCACCAACTGGTAGACCACTCAATTGGTAAGTAGTGCTGTTATCTTCACACTCTGGGATTTGAATATTGAAGGCTCAGGAAAAGTCAAATACCATTAACATGTTTCCATTATGTTTTCTTGGATCTCTCCCTGTCTCACTCTCTCTCTCTCTCTCTCTCTCTCTCTCTCTCTCTCTCTCTCTCTGTGTGTTTGCCATTTGAAGATGAGTTGCAGCATGAGAGCATCATTGGGGGTGGGATGATCCGGTGGCATTCCCATGCCAGATAATATACATAATCTCTCCAGCGAGTTCTGTGTCTACCCCAGCGTCTCCTCCCAGTTGGACGTGCCTGGAAAACCTCAAAAGAGCCATCCTGGATCCTAATCAGATGCGTGAACCACCTCAACTGGCTCCTTTTGTCATGTCATGTTCACAATTCATTTGAAGAATAATGTTCTTGTTTCATTTCAAAATCATTTTCATATTGCTTAATAAAATGTTGTAAAGAAAACCAAGTGCCTTGAAGTCAGCTATTGTTCTTACATTAATAGAAATAATCACAGACAGCAAAAAAAAGGAAATTACAAAGACTCAGGTTTTGATATAAAGACATAAAGAACTGAAATTCAAAACATACATTTTTTTAATAATAGCATAAATGAAGAAATATTATATAGTTTTGCCCTGTACACTGATCCTAATGAGATCACCTAACCCTGAAACTGACAGAGTGAAAGAAGCTGGATTTTCTGAGCCGCAGCCTCACAGCTGGTGGTAAGAGCGTTCCACTTATCAGAAGGTCGGTGGTTCGATCCCCAGCTCCCCCAGTCCACATGTCGAAGTATCCTTGGGCAAGATTCTGAACCCCAGTTTACTCCTCGGGCGCTGTAAGGGCAGCTCACTGCTCCTCAGGGATGGGTCAAATGCAGAGGACAAATTTCGCTACATTGTACTGTGTATAATTTTATGTGACGAATAAAGCTGATTCAATAGTTGTTCAGTGACGTATATAGGTCGGATCAGCCTCCTGTCCTGCAGATGGCGCTGTTGGGACAGCCTAAGGGTCCTGAATCTGCGGTCCTGAAACTGCAGTCATGAAACTACAGCATCCGGGTCTGTAGCTTGTAGGACTGACTCTTGAGTTCCAGTTCGGGTAAAACCCAGAGTCTGCTGTTAGCTTGTTTCAGGGCAAGTTTAAAAAGATGGCCGGTTGACAGAAAAAACGCCACATAATGTAAGTACTTAAATCCAAAGCCGAATGAAACATGACCAACCTTAACGAGTGCGTTGGTGCGTGTTGCTGGTGAAGTAGATACTAGTCTGATAACGTTTTAACTTAATTGTTATTGATGCTGTAGATAGCGAGCTTACACTTTACATACAATTTTGTTTAATTCACATCAAATGTATATGTGAAATTAAAACTTAAATGTCTAACATCCTTTTTGTAGCTGTATAACAGTACTGTTGCTTGCTAGCAGCAGCGTGGTATATCCAGTGTTATGATGGAGTTGCTAACATTAGCCTCAACTCCGCTAAGCTAGCTTGTGATATGGTGTCCACTATCGGACCATAACCTCTCTCATTTTGCTTAGGTCTGCACCTTTTTACTTCAAGTAATGCAGCTTACTGGACTGGTTAGAGTTCAAACTATACAGAGTATGCAAATCTATAAAAGCGCATCATCTCATTGAACACGTTACATTTATCTTTGGAGGCTCACTCGTGTTTTAAACTCTACATTTCTTGCGGGTTTCCCTTCGTCTTCTCGCCTGCGCATTGCTGGAGTGACAGCCGTGCTATCACAACAGCAGACACATGCAGACACATAGCTAGTCAGAAGGTAAAACGTTCCTGGATGACATCATAACCTTTGAATAGATGTTGCCCTTTAGCCAGAGAGATACAACAAGAGCAGTTCAGTTTGTATTGGCCATCTAAAGTGAACAGTTTTCATTGTTGAACATATATGCTACCAGATATTCAATGAGAATTATGTCCAATTTTAAGCTACCTTGGGTGTGATAGTAGTAGGAGCCATAAGTAAAGATTTTCATAGGAAATCCACAATAACAATGGTAATCATTGTGTTCAGTCATTCTGTAGGCCTCTTGCTAAATCCTGTGATGATGTAAGGGTTATGTAAATCTCACAGAGTTGGAATGTGGTCTTTACCATCAGCACCATAAAATGTGTAACTGCATCAACAAGGATTATGTGCTTTTTTTTTTTTTACCTGAAACATTCTGCTCCACAGTGAAGCAAAGGAATCCAAGAGGAGAACACTGCAATTTACAGATATGGGGGCCCTGATATCCCGATGGAAAGTAAGTGAATGAGAGAGGAGGAAGAGAGAAGTCAAAGACCAACTCAGGTTTAAGTACAAGAAAGGAAAGTGAAAAAGATGAGTTAATGTTACACAATATTAACAGAATTAAAGATAAAAATCAAGATTCATAAAATCTTATTGAGTCTTTTTAGGAAGAGCTTTAGTAGATGAAATTGATTTTATTGGCTTTGGCTCTTGAATAGCAGTGTCACTGACAGTGTTAATTGTTATGATAAACCTGTTACTAATTTTCTGATCTTCATTGTCAATCTAGACAAAGCCAACCACAGTTGAGCAGCTGGAGAACCTTGACAAGGTACTGATGAAATAATGAATCAGATTTTAAGTACTTTCATAATGCTTAGAACACAGGACATTTTTGGCATGTCTTTTTTTATGGTTTTAGTTTTCCATAAGATATACATCACAATCATCATCATCAATTACTGAATTATGGGACGACCACAGTAAACATGGGGCAGGAATTCCATGATTTACTCAACAAAGTTATGCAGCTAACATCATTAATCCTGCTTTAATAAAAAGGTCACTGTTTTATTTAAGATGTGCCATGTACTTCTATCAACCTGAAACAGGAACTGATGCATGAGACAAATCAAATCAAAGAGATAATTGAACAAAACTTTAAGTTAAGGAAATGGCTTTTCTGTAAATTCACAATTAGTTGTGATTCTTTATATGAAATTTAACCTATATATTTCCATTGTAGGAGATTAAAGAGTTGGAGGAGTTTAGAGCCAAAAACCAACGTCTGCAAAAGGTAAAGTTCCCAAAACACCTAAGACCTACAGTAATTTTTATTGAGCTTTGTTTTCCTTTTCCTCACCCATGTCTTTGTTTATCTTCTTTCTTTTTGTAGCTGTGGATTGGCCGGTTGCTGTTCTACTCGTCAGTCCTATACCTGCTGACCTCTCTGATCGTGTACTGTCTCTACCTGCCTGAACAATGGCTGCAGAGAATAGCCATGACTCTACCTTTCTTCATGTACCCTGTGCTGTGAGTGCCTACTTGGTTTTACAACATCATTCACAACCATTATAAATAATAGTAACTGTAACTGTGGTACAGGATAAGGGGTAACAGAAAATGAATGAAAAAGTTTAAATTAAATTGACTTAAGTGTTAACACATACAAAACATGGCTTGACAATTAAAACCGTAAACAAACGTATTATGACATGACATTTTTTCTTTAATCCATTCCACAGATCACAATGTGATCTTAAATTATTATTATTATTTCTGTTCTTTTTGTGCACTGTGTTTTTGCATTGTATTATTTCCATGAATATGATAAGGTTTTACATTGAGCAAAGACGGGTGCTTTTGTTAGAGGACATGTTTGAATCTCTCTTGGCTTCTGTTTTTCTTTCTAATGATCAGGGTGTGGTTCATCAGGAAGCTGTTGATCTTCCTTTTTTCCAAACGCACTGAGAGAAACAGTAAGTTGTCTATCAGTCACCCTCGGTCCATATGTCCATCCGGTTAACTTATAATACATCTTTTTCAGGCTTGTGTTGATTTTAGAATTGTTAATATACTTATCTGTGACACATTTCTAGAGCAGTAAACTATCCTGCTAACATAATAACAAATAACTACACTGATTTTATAGCCTGTCCTGGAGGTAAAGGGCAGCCGTGACTTCTGTCTTCTAATTATCAGAAATCCATGACTATGGGATCTTTACTGCAAAACATCTTAATAATATTATATTAATACTTTAACTTATGATATGCTAAGCATACTCTAAATCCAAATGTTTGACATGATATAGTTTAATGGATGGAAATGGAAATGACAACTAAGATAAAGTGAACTGCCTGAAATTATGTCTGCTTCCTTTTTAGATGATAAACTAGAAGATTTAAAGGCTGCCAAAAAAAAGATAGTAAGTTCCCGCTTCTTCTCAGTTCACATTTCACTGGTGTCTTTTGCTGATGCTTTAAAGAGAGTTTTGATGTTACAGTGGGAGGGAATGTGACTATTATTTAGTCTTGGAAGTGAAAATGCAAAATTAAGTCTTTAATTTCTTTTTTACAACATGAAAAGTTGTGTTTCTTGTCACTGACATGACATCATCCACTATGGGACAGAAGGGAGTCTGAAGGCATTGGGACAGGGATCTTGCATCGGCCTCTCCTGGTCCGAGTCAGTCAAGTGAAAGTCCGCAGTCGGTTCAACACCACAGCATCAGTCCCCCCGTTGCACTGCAGGAGGTCGTTTCGAGGCCTGTGGGGGATGCGGATCCCCCCCCCCCCATTCTTTGATGCTTTGATCCTTTGGGGTTGGAGCTTCACTGCCTGAAAAACCCGACTTAACGGGGTAATCGTATGATAGGAAAATTAGGTACCTTCACCGGGCCAGGCAACTAAATTTGGCAGCGCCCTCACCCGATTATCCCCACGCCACCCAACCCCCACCGCCACCCAACCCCCACCGCCACCCCCAACCCAGCCAGGTGTACGCACTGGGCATGTGCGGCACACTAGGGATCTTAACAACCAGTCCTACGTGTAACTTAAACAAGAATTTCTGCTCATTCATTGCAGCTACCTCCCAGCATCTAATTTTCTCTTTCTTTTACTAATGATTTATTTCAGTAAGTTTAGGAAACACCTACTTTTTTTCCCTCTATTTTTTCTATGTACTGTAGTGTCCATTTTCAAAATGTAGATTTTGCTACTTTGAGATAAATCCTTTTCACCCTGTACATCCCCAGTGCTTGCTTTTGTTTTAACTATCTGAATGTTAGAACTCAAGTTTCCATGTTTTATGTCTCCAGCTGGAGGACGTGATGGAGACTGAGACGTACAAAAACGCCAAACTCATCCTGGAACGGTTTGATCCTGAAGCCAAGAGGAAATCTGTAAGTGTTGTTTTTTTGGTTTTATCTGTGTGTGTGTGTGTGTGTGTGGTTTTTAATTTTTTTGTTTGACTTTTGGTTTTGTCTACTCTTATGTTGTAGGAGCTGGAGTCAACTCCGATGCGTCCTCAGATGACTCCCAGGCCAGGTCAAGGTATGACACATCAATTCACATCAGCAAGATAAATCATCACAGCTCACAGGTTGTTGGTGTTTGGTGGAGCTCAGATCAAAATTCTGCAAGAGACAAGAGCTAGAAAAGAGATTCCTTGTCACTAGACTGGAATGCAAGAATAAAAAAAAAAAAATTCCTCTACAAAACAACAAATTCTGTGATGAATTTATTTTCTCTGTGCAGAGATTCGACAGAGAGGGGTGGCAATGAGACCCATGCCAATGGGCACACCGGCTGCAATGGGAATGACTCCCGTGGGAGCACGGCCCCCATTGGGACCTGGGGGTATACCTGTGGGTAAGGGGCCACACACAGATATTTAAGCATGATGAAGTATCACAGTTTGTAAGTGCATCATCTTTGATGGTGGGTCCACACAGTGCCATCGCTTTACAATGACAACTTGTCAGTTGTGTTGTTCCACCGAGGAATATCTGAAATCCAGTCACTTCTAGTCTGTCTATCCAGATTCTTGGGCATTCATGTCATAGGTGAAGTACTAAGTCATAGGCGACTGCAATGAATAGTAAATCCAGTTGCCTGTGACTTAGTTCTTTTAGACAGTCTGTGTGTGTCTGTATCCCGTGTTGCTGTCCCTACAGAACCTGTCCCTCTCTCAGCTCCAGGAGGACCACCAGAGAGATCAGCTCTGTCTCCTTCTGTGCTTCAGGGGGAAGTACCCAGGACCCCCTGCTCCCCCATACCAGGCGTAGGTAGGTTGTAAAGCCTTTGAATGAATCTTAGCATAAATGCTACTATGTGTGCATGAAATAAAGAAACGTTTGCTATTTAAATTTCAGTTCTGCAGGTACTAAGTGTGCATGTTGTGGCTGAACATTGCAAAAGTCTGTGAAATGAAATATAAAACCCCGAATCTATAGAAACCATCCATAGTGTTATGTGTGTGTGTATATTCATTTTTATTGTGTTGACTGGCTTTTCCAGGTATGCACCCACCATTAGCAAGACCCATTCTGCCCAAAGACAGGGGAGCTGTGGACAGAGTCATTGAATACCTGGTAGGGGATGGACCTCAGAACAGGTAAAGACCTCTATCAAACCGCTCGTGGATGTAACTAGGGCTGCAACTTACAATTATTTTTTTATTGATTAATCTATCGATTATTTTTTCAATTAATCTACTGATTATTTTTGGCATTAATGGCCGTAGATAGTGTTGAGTATAATTTAATTCAATGACTAGTGACAATTTTAATATGAAATGCATTGCATTTTTATCTGTAAAGGTTGCTCACACCCACACTGAAGTCTACATGCGCATTAACAAACTGCTAACAACATGCAAATGGTTTGAAAGTGGTGATATATTAGCATCTGCTCCAGGCACGGCCATATGCAGGCTTTTAGAAATAAGGAGGTCGGAAAACTGAGCTGGCTAGAGGGGTTTGGGGGCATGACCATCTGAAAACAAATTTTGATTTCCCTGAATTGCAATTTAAGACATTTGTCGGGCAAAAATCAGATAACAATTAAAACCATGTCAGTGGGCAGTAGCATAAATTAAGCAGTAATGCATGAGAGTCAGGTTAAATGTTGCAGTGAATGATCCAACCCCTACGGTTTGTTCTCTCTCTCCCTCTGTATTCACCTCCTGTCCCTTCATCTGTGACCCCTCCCTTGTCACTCCTGTCAAAGCGTATTCAAAATTATTAAGTGAAATTCTATACACCTCATTTATTTCATCTTTGTGTTTGAGTTCGCATCATTTTGGATTTGAACTGTAGAAATGTGTCTAAAACAGTACGACAGTGTGACTGACTTCTTTTCCCAAACCTGAGCTATGACTGCTGCTTCTTTTCGTTTTAGTCCGTCAGTGCAGAAAGTAAACACAGGGTCAGGTGATATTTAGACCTAAATGTTACAACCTCCGCTAAATTAATCCTGCAGTGAGCATGCTCTTCAACCCTTTACACAAACTGAATCGACAGAAAAGCATTTGAACATTTGCTTAAGTTTTGCAGTCTGACATCAGAAGGATGAATTAATGTTGGCGAACGAGACGGCCACTGATAAATGTAGCGCGACCGACCTCTCAGGAGCTATTTGTCAGCTGGTCTCTGGAGAAGAAAGGTCATTAAACTAGCAGCAGTCCACTGGTTAACTTCTGTAGTTAACCACCTGTGTCCCGGTGGATTCAGCTACCTGTCTGGTTTATTGACGTAATGTGAGAGCTACCGCGTTGAGCAAAGAGTTGCAGTAAGGACAAGATCATTCACTCCACCCACCCGACACACCCACCCACACACACACACACACACACACACACACACACACGTGATCGATTACGTCGATGCGTCGTTGCAGCCCTAGATGTAACTTACTCCAGGAACTCACTTTCCCATTGAGCAGTCTGCTCGGTCTCTGCAAGGCAGTGGTGTTCAGTCATTGGCAGTGACCACATATAATAGCAGCTGTGGTTTAACCCTGTAAACATCGTGATATCAAGTAATATGTGAAACAGAAACTGTTATGAAAGCTGAACAAAAGCTGCAGTTGTGACACTCATGGCCTGCATGTAGCATAAGCAATATTATGGTATAAGCATTTAATGTCCTTTCCTTAATATGGGGCACATCTATTGCTCCTGCACCTTGTGCTTATAGGGTGGAGCCCTTAATGACAAACATGCCACGTTAGTTAGCTCCACCTATTATGCCATATGTTAACCCTTGATTGAAAAGTAAATACTTGGTCTGGTATTATCAAATGTCCTGGAAAGAGACAGTCGCTGATGGAAGTATAAGAGGAGGGTTAATATAAATTAATATCAACTAAATAAGTCTTTATGCTGAATATCATGGGATTCTTATGTTAAACACACTCTCTCTTTCTCTTTCTCTGTCCGTCTCCTTTTTTCCATCTGTTCCTCCTTCCTTCGTTTAGATATGCTCTGATCTGCCAACAGTGTTTTTCTCATAATGGAATGGCTCTTAAGGAAGAGTTTGAATATCTAGGTAAGAACAGAAACACTGTTGCTTTTAATGAGATGGACCATTAAGAGAGGACGTAACGTAAATTGAGTTTATGAGGTCAGGAATTCCAAGAAGTTATTATAATGCATAGCCATAGTTTAGAAAGTGATGCAATCTCTCCTTCTAACTCTCAATCTTGTTTTTTCTTCCCCCCCTCCATCTTTCTATGTCCTGCCCCCCCCTTCCCCAGCATTTCGTTGTGCATATTGCTACTTCCTGAATCCTGCCAGGAAGACACGACCCCAGGCTCCCAGGCTCCCGGAGTTCAGCTATGAGAGAAGACTGAGAGCAGAATCACGTTCCCCTGAACTAACACCTCGTTCTGGCACCGACACAGAGGAGAGTCCTCTCCCTTCTGGAGGTATTGAAAAGCACAGAAAAACAGACAAGAACCAAGCAAGACCAAGGCCCAATCCCAATTCACCCCTTACCCCTACCACTTAGCCCTACCCCTCTGTTTTGCACATTCGGGCGTAGGGGTAGGGTGTCCCGATTCTTGTTGAGGGAGGAGGGTTTGCAGAGGCACACTTCAAAGGGAGGGGTAGGAGATATCAGCCAGAATTCCTTGAGAATCATCGGCAAGATTGTGGCAAATGTTTCAGAGGCAACCATAAAAAAACCCACAAATGTATTTTCTTTGTTAAAAAAATTATGATGACCGTCGGGTCATATTAGTTTACTGCTGTTTCATCATGACAAAAAACAAATATCTGCTGTCTCTGGCCAAATAGCTAAAGTTCTAACGTTGTTTTAAGGCTGATTTGTGCATTGTGGGTCCGCGTCTTGACATATTTCCTCCTTTTGATGGCATATGACACCCGAAACTTATCAGAGAGCAAACCAGATCAAGGCAAAAATACATGTTTTCCGTACATCGGTAACGTCCTGTGCACGTCCACATTTGATTCGTTTTTTTTATACGTCTATTTTTGGATGTTATATCAACTTTATCAGTGTGACGTGGAACAACATATCCAAGCTGTGTATGCACTACAGCTTAATCATCCTCATAACAGTTGGAAGAAATTGAAAAAACAGTGGAAGGGATGTGTGTTAAATTTAAGAGCAATGCTGAAGGAAACGCGGCCTAATTCGACCCACTGCTAAACTCTGGACAAATACAGTATCTGTTAGGTGTGTGTTAGGGTTGGGTAGGTTTCTGGTTGTGCCGGTCCAGTCCAGTGTACAAGCTAAAACTTAAATTCATGCAAACCGACTGAAGAGGCATTTGTCAGGTTCAGGTGGAGAGAGCTAGCAGCATGTGGCTAATTAGCAGGAGCCCCAGGACAGCCACAGGTGGCTGCTTCCCCTGTCTTGTTGTGTCGCACCAGAATTTTTATCAGTCACTGGTTGGTGCAGGTTAAGAGTCTAATGTTATGTTACATTATGTTATGTTATGTTATGTTATGTTATGTTATGTTAGTAGAAAGCCTAATTTTCACATGCTCCCATTTGCCCTGTTAAAGTTACGCAAGTATACAGTAAGCTGTTAAGACAAATCAACACTATCCATTTCAAATGAAAAGCCTGCTCATGTGTCAGTGGGCAGAAACCCTTCATCTTATTAATAACATCTTTATAATCTATATATTTGTGTCTCAGTTGTCCAGTTTAGGGTTGTGTCTAAGCAAGAGTCTGGTGACACAAAGGTGATACAAATGCTATCATGATAAAGATGTTACGATTCAACACACTGCGATACTGTGAGCAAGGTAATATACAGTACCAGTGAAAAGTTTGGACACCTTTTCTAAAGTGTGTCCCAACATTTGACTGTGTTCATTGTGTTTACGTTAACGTTGTGTACTGACTTCTTCCTGGTCTCAGCTGACGTTATGTTGGAGTAGAGGAGTCACATGGATGAGGATGGATCAAAAACACTGCTGTCTAGCAATCGTGGGCTTAAACGTAATACAAAACGAACCACAGCCACCAACGCTTGTATTTAAACTATGAATTCAAATTCCATAATGTATTTGAGAATTCCTCCAATATCACAAAACTTAATATTGTGATACTGGAACCTATTGATATTTTCTTACCCGAATCCTGATCCATTTTTGTATCACTACACGACGGAAATTCCGTATACTGGACTGGTCCGGTATCTGCAACCATTTAACACTGGACCAATTACCATTATTTGTTGTGATTCATGCAGACTGCAGTGTTTCCCCTACCATTTATTTGGAGGGGCAACCCGCCCCCTCAACGCAACCTCCTAATATATGTGCACTCATTTCATTTCAGCAGAGCATGAGCATCTTTTATCCCTTTTGCTGTCCTGATCAATGACTCGACTCTCCTCTGCTCTGCTCTGCTCTGGTGTTCCTACCGAGGGCGTGGCTTATCCATGCTTCACACAGACACACAGAGCGAAGTAGAGGAGACAAGGTTGAGTGGCAGTAAGCCGAGTTGAGGACGAAGTCGGCACGGGTCAAAATATCTGCGTTTTTCAAATGCCCCTCCACCCAGTCTCACCCTCCCCCAATAAACATGGGGGAACCTCTGGACAGGGAGAACAGTCCCAGTTATTGTTTGCGTGTAACTGAGAAAACAAGACAATGGAGAAAATTAGTCCAGAGTTGAGCCCAAGATATTCAACAGCTATGTTGCAGATACACACACAGAGACACAGACACACACACACACACAGACACAGACACAGACACACACACACACACACACACACACACACACACACACACACACACACACACACACACACACACACACAGAGACACACACACACACACACACACACACACACACACACACACACACACACACACACACATACCTGTCTGTACACCTTTATGTTGCCTACTCCATGTCCTAACCACCCACGTTAAAACGTTTTAGTACATTGCTCCTGCTGACCTCATTTGTTTTTGTTGGATTCTTTGCCCAACTTTATTGTCGACCTTTATTCAGTTGTAATTGTTACTGAGCAATGAGCCAACAGAGGGTGAGACACCACCACCTTTAAATATAACCAGCCTTTTATTGCTACAGGAAGCAAAGAAGTGTTTTGGATTTATCATTTCAAAACTGAGGAATATAACTAACATAATCTTTCCCAGATGAAATCACTACAAAAATTACATCCTGACGTGATTTTGTTCTTTTACAAACAACCTTTTTTGTTTTGTTTATCCAACTAATAACTAAACCAATTACAGATAAAAAAAAATATATATAAAAAGCAAATTCTTTGCTTGCTCTTTTTTGAGCTAATGCAGGCATTCCAGTTAAAGAGTGTCTCACCTAAACAATGTTAGGTCTCATTTTGGAAAGTGATTCTGTTCATGTGATTGTAGTCAGTCAGCTAGATCAGCACGATAGAGACGGTGAACGGAATGCTCCAACATTACAGGTTGGCTTAAGAATTTGTTAGTTGAAAGTAGAACCAGTATTTATGTTCTCACAACACAGTATGTTCTTCAGCACAGCTCCTTTGTCAGCCCTGTGAGCAAACCACCTGTGGGACTTATAGTAACCAGTGGGTTTAACTGTGATCTTGCCTCTAGCCAAGGCTCCAGCCCCGTGGAATCTGGTCCACAGTTTCCAGATCCAGCAGAGTCCAATGAACCCTGAGAACCAACCTCTGCAGAGTACAGGTTCCCCTCCGTTCCCTGCAACGTCTGACCTGGCTTAATTTGAATTGATTCGATTGATCTGATTACCCAAGAATGGCTCAACTTTCACTTCCGCTCACGAATCCGTAGCATAGAAGAAGGCAGATCAATGCCTATCGCAAATCACTCCCTCTAATCAAACTAAAGCAACAGTGTGTTTTAACAGTTACCAGATGTCTACACCAGACATGGGTTGGAAAGTGTTCAAAAATAAATATATGACCCTAATTAGAGAATTCAAGATCATGCAACATTAAAAAAAAAATGTTCTGGTAAAAGGTGTATGCTTTAATTGGTAGTTGATTTATTATTATTATCTGAATTATCCTGATAGATTAATCACCAAAAATTCTTACGTTCTCCGCTTCTCCCATCTCTGTTTTTAGATCAACTCTTCGTTAAATTGTTAACCCTGGTTCCTGCTAATGCAGCAAAAAATTTATTTATCCCTGATTTTAACTCCCAACAACCAATCATTTGTTGTGTTGCAAACTCTTCACATCACCTCTGTCTCGCCACCCTATCATTTCTGTCTCTTTGCTTGCTGCTTTCTGTATGCGTCTCAAAATGCTCCTCTTCTCCACAGATGAGAAAGAGTTGATCGAAGACGAGGGACCTTCTCAAGAAGCAGATCGTGAGACCCAGTCAGAGGAGCAGCCCCAGCAGCGGGACCAGGAGGACGGAGAGGAAGTGGTTCGGGGGGAGGAGGAAGAGAGTCAGGAGTCAAGAGAGCAGAGTCCCAGCGCTGCATGCGAGACAGAATCTCAGCCGTCGTAGTTTCACAGAGTCCAGAGGAGTCGTCACGTCTGATCATTCTGTCCCTGGTGTTGGTATCGGCCATGACATGCAGGTGGCGTTTAGGATTGTCACCAACAACGGCTTATTGATGTTCTTCTTCCTTGCAACCAAAAACTTCATCAATCTCATGTGTGTTTCAGTTTTCAGCTTTTAGCTTTCCTTTTTTTTCAGGCTAAATTCGACTTCATTTTTTGCAGTCAGTAGAAGACAAACCACACAGAGGAGGAGATTAATGCAGATGATTTGCTCGGTAGATGGTGTGTATTCTTAAAGAAAATACACATATTTAATTGTATAATTTGTCCAACGATATCGCCAAAATGGCCTTAACCACTTCATTGGCTGCCTGGAAAGGTGTCAGATTGATGATTGTAGTTTTAATCGTAACGGATGCTGATGGTTCTCTGTATGTGGTGACCGAGAGGTCATTTTTCAGGATTCTATGATTTACACGAGGATATCCTGTTAGATTTTAAGTGGTTGGCTGCTGTATGAAAATGGAAAGGGTTCTGTTTGAAGATAGAACTGCATGGTTCACAGTTTGTCCTCAGATGCGGCGGAAAACAAACTCTTAAATCTAAATTCCTTCTCAGACTCTGACCCCACACAGTGTGGCGTCACTATATTTTGATAGATATCACAGTTAATTGGTGTGCAAATTTAAGTACACACAGTAGCAGTCAAAGGTTTGGACACAGTCTCCCATTGAAGTGAATGCAATATGCTACTTATTGCTTTGTTGGGTGGTGTGCAACATTTCTCACTAAAGATCCATGGAGGAAAAAAACATGAAATTAATGAAAGACAAACATGCTGTGAATCTTGTTACAAGCTACGCGAGAATGCCATCATGTTTCTGTGGCTTTCTTCATATCCTGTTTCTAACACACACACACACACACACCCCCCCAATTCATACTCTTGGCCTTAGTTGTGTCATAATTCTACATTTTTTTAAAATGATGTTTTATCAACTTGTCCCTGACTGAAAAGAATTTATCGTAGAAACTAGTTTGTTCATTTGAACGCAGCTTTTCTCCTTGTTAGCTGCATTGACTCGTTCAAGGAGCAAAGCTTCTGAAGTTGTAGGCCAGAACAGGTTATTTTAAATGTGACGCTTTACCAGATTCAGAATGACCGTGCAGCCTTTTTTTTTTTTTTTTTGGCTGTCACTGGATAGAAACATGTGGACTCATCCGGTCTGAAGAAATCAGACTTTACAGAAAGGATTTGAGTTCTCCATTTCCCAATTTTTTTTTTTTTTTTTTTTGGTAGTATGCGAAAAGTGAACCTCTACAATTAAATTTGAGTTGCTGGTTTTATGAAGACCTTTTTGAGACTAACTCCAAAGCTAACCTTTTAGCTTGGGAATACCATTAGCATTGATTAGCAATGCTGTCAAAGAATAAACTGACCCTTTAAACACTTGTCAGGTGAGGAAAAGAAAAAATCAAGCTAAAACTGCCAATTAACCTGTATCTGATTATTGCCATTCACAGGTTTCAATATGATTATTTGCCAAATGCACTGTGGTTTAACCTTTATTTATTAACTCCATTTGCACAGTTTCTCTTTGTATTTATTTGGCCATGTTGTGTTTCAGTCTTTCGTTCAGTTATTGCTGCACTGTTTGGTTTTTAAAAAAAAAGTAGAGGCATATTCTAATGCTGTTTTAATGCCACTACTGTTTTAAAGTAGAAGCCTTGTTTGGGCTCTGAAGCATGCAGATTGCTCCAGATTATTAGCATTTATTGAGATAATTTATGTGCGTACATCACTTTTAAGTGTCGTGTTTAAATGTGTGCACTGACATTAGATGCCTAATGCTACTATTAATTTGTGCTTTGGTTGCTGCTGTTCTCACGAGTTGACAGTCTAATCTGCCATATGTCTAGCTACCGTGGCAACAAGAATATGTAGGAGGTCGATGGTTCCTTTCCCCTTTTTCCAGCATTAGCACCAAGTGCTTTTGACTGCAGTTTATTCTGTTATTAAATGGAACCAGATGAAATAGTGTCTATGCAAAAGCAAACATGTTGCATCTCTTCTGTTGCACAGGTCTGGTCCTTGAAACACACACGGGCAAAGTGGGCAAAATATTTTTTTTTACTGCTGCCCAGACTACACATTAAATACACAGTACAGTCGTGTGTATGTTTTAATGTGCAAAATGTCTTACAAAATTTCACACAAATTCTGTGTCTGTATTTAATCAGACTTTGAGCTCTTGAACCTCCCAACAACCCCGAATCATTTGGCAAATGTGAAGGATTGGGTTCACCTCTGAATGTGCTCATGGCAGACAAACCTCAATTGAGGAAGGCTATGTAATGAACTTAAATTAACCTGGCACCTTGCTCACAGCTTGACATTTTGATTTTGTCCCGTTACCCCCCCCAGCCAGCTGTGTTTCCGAAGGTTCCAAACTGTAGAGCAAAATGTTGCATCATGGAACCTGTACCAGCTTACTGACTTGCTAGCTGGATGGTACAATGTTAACAAGCTATGTATGTACACCCTCAACAACTCGTCTGACACAAGTTAAAACCTCTTTACTTTGACGTTTTGATTTTCTCTGCTAGATTTATCAGTTACGTTTTTGACTTTTTTTGACAATGTTGAGGTGTTTGCATGGCACAGCTAATAAAATTTTGCAACAACAAAGGAACGTAATTGTTTGGTTCTGGTTCTTAAATGTTAGCTTAGCTCGCTTCACAGATTAATTTAGTTTTGACCCAAATCAAAGCCAGATATCACAAGTGATTAGTGAAATCATTTTTGTTACTTTTGAGTTGGGTTATGTGCATCGTGACCATCATAGTGGGCAGCACTGTTGCCTCACAGCAAGAAGGTCCTTGGTTCAAATCCACCTGAGGACCTGGGACTTTTCTGTGTGGAGTTTGCATGTTCTCCCTGTGTCTGCGTGGGTTCTCTCCAGGTTCTCCGGCTTCCTCACCACCAAAAACATGCAGTGGAGGTGAAGTGGTGACTCTAAATTGCTAGTAGGCATGAACATGAGAATGAATGGTTGTTTGTCTTTCTATGTGGCCCTGTGATAAACTGGCGACTTGTCCAGGGTGAACCCTGCATCTCCCCCAATGTCAGCTGGGATAGGCTCCAGCCCCCCGTGACCCTGCACAGGATAAGTGGTAACAGAAAATGAATGGATGCTTTTTACCTGAAAAAGTGAGATAGTTGCAAGATCATGACTAAATCACAGGCCTTGCTAGCAAGTCTTACATAGCCTACTAGGTCTACATAAAAGAGATTCAGTGATGGAATTAAATGTTAGTGAAGTTTAAGCTCAATAATACATTACTCACTTATTTTTCATAGGACGGCACAGTACATATCTGACTGATGATGGCAACATTTCTTTAATCATCTATTGGCTGATAAATCATAGCTGACAAATAGAGCTAATAATACAAAACCAAATTGCTTTCATTGGCTGAACAAGTGCAGCATCCACACACTTAACGGTGGGGGGCAGGATTCACCTTCACAGTTGTGTTTTGTCAGTAAACATGACGCAACACAAATGTGGTACGTTGTCGTCATGCTCATGACAGCAAACTTCTGCATAGGTGTGCATAAACCACAGGTTTTTAACTCATTATTAAAAAAAACCATTAAATTATCTTATTGGTATTGACCGTGGGAAGGAAGTAATTATTGGTTCAATGTTGAAAAATCCATGATGTGCATCCCTAGTTTTTCACTATTTCACATCATCTACAAAACAGCAAATGTAAAGTCACCACAAAAAAAATAATGAACACAATATGACAGAAGAACATTATTATTACATCAAACTCTTGTCATAAGGAATCACAGCTGCAAAATCAATCAAGTTGCCTTCAGCTACTTGCTGTTAATACAGGCAACGCCACACCTGTAATATTTCACAATAATTCAATGTCATGGAATTTCTCACATCCATTGCTTGACAATGTTTGTTATGTCTGTTTTATTTGCTACGGCACAATTGAAGCTGCACAAAACACAATTCTAAGCAGTGTTAATTCCACGTTTTTCTAAATGAGAAGCAATTGCTAGACTAAATTTAGTCCGTTCCTGGTAGAAGAAGTGACAAATAAAAAAATACAGAGAAGCGCTGCACCACACTGGACTGAGAATTTGACAAAAGTGTTGTGTGTAGTTTTTTTTAAACCCATTTTCACTGAAAAATGTGCAGATTATTTTTCCAATTAGCAGATCACTTTAAAATGATTTTTTAACCACAGTCATTCATTGAAATGACTGGTTGAAAATCATTTATGGGAGCATTTACAACAAGAGTAATAATGAAAATGTAACGAGAGCTGGACAAACTGCAAAACAAATAGGAGAAACTGAAACAAAGAGGAGTTTATATGCGTCGGTAACAAAGTAAACCTTGTCTTTGTCGCTTTAATGTTTACCACAATTCACAACCTCTTCATGTAATTATAAATGAGAACCGATGAGTGTCAGGCAAAACAAAACAATAAAACTTCCTGGCAGGAAAATATTTTGCCTTCCCTCAAAGTCCAAGACTATGCTGCCAACCAGACTCAACTGCTAAGTAAATTGTATTGAAATAGAATTAAACTGTTTTGAACAAGCTGAACACATTTCCCCCCTCCCCAGTAACATCCACACCAGGTTTCCATATAAGACCTCAACCCGAACTGGAACTTCTCTATTCACTCAAAATGTATTTTCTAATAATGGAGCATCCGTTCGTGGTTAATCCTCACCACAGTCAACATGTTGGAAGTTCTTCTCTTATTCTAACATTTAATTAAATCTGCTGACCCAAACCCTGAAATCCAGCTGGCCAAAAAACAAACGAAACCCCAAAACAAAATAAACTGTTACTGGTATGGTGTATATGTAAGAGTAATAAATTACACTCAGAGAACCCACCAGAGTGAAGTGCAGCCATAAAACATTGTATAAAAAGAAAGAAAAATCGTTAGTGACAAGAACAGCTTCAAGTATGATCCATTCAGAGTGACACTCAAACACACAATCTTTACAGCATTTAAAAATCAACTCAAACTGTGTCTGTTTGTGTGTGTGTGTGACAGCGAGGGGCCGGTCCGATGATTAACACCTCTGACTATCCTGATTACCCAAACACTGTTTTATGGGGTCTACAGCATGTTGAGCTCGATGAGTCTCCCGGCAAAGACGGCCACCGTACCGATGATACACACGGCCATGAACACACAGAGCAGGATGTGGTCCAAAACCATGGCAACGAACTTCCACTCTTCTGCTGCCTGAAAAAAAAAAAAAAAAGATGAGACGAGGACCTCTGACTACACAATGTGGGGATTTACTCATTAGTAAGTGATGTCATGCTTCATTCTGAATTGTCTCTGTTCACCTTAATAAAAGGTTGTATCATTTAGTTTTGATGAGATTTTGCTACTTTAGGTTTAAAACCTGCATTACACACATAAGAGACTTGTCAATGCTGTAAATGACTAATTAATTGAGGTGCCAACGCTAAAGAGGTTTTGCTTTTGGTACCATTTAGCAGGATATTTAAAAAAAACTTGAAAAAAACCCCCCCAGACATGCAGCACATCTAGAGGTAATTATTAACATTCTGTATCTTTTTTCTTTAACCCTTGTAAAAACCAAAATGTACTGTACAATTACATGTTGTACTGGGGGTTATGTGCTGGTCTATTATGTGCACAGGTGGAGTTACTTCCTGGAGTCCTGGTTAACAGGCAACCTTAAAACTCATCATTGTCCGTCGCTATTTTTTTAAACAATTTCAACATTTTCTATTTTTAAAATCAGCATTTTGGCTTTTGTGCAGGAAGGATTTTAATTTTGTCGTTACGGATGGCTGACCGGCAGAATTCACAGCTGGTTTATGGATTTTATAAACGTATATCTAGGTTTACACATTTCTATCCATTATTCATGCAGGCGTTGTCTTACATTGTTAGATTCTTCGTCTGATTTCATGGTCTCAGCGATGTACTTCACCCCTTCAATGGCGCTGCGGACGTCGGGGTTTTTAATGATGGGGGACTGGTAGGTGACACTGGTGGGAGTGGGATTACCTGCAGAGGAGAGAGCAGCGACGGTTTGTGGCCATGGGAAGAGAAAGAAACGGCATCTTACTCCTTTGAGTATTTCACGTTTTAATCTTACAGTTTCATGTTTTAACTGGTGTTTCTCCACATCTATGGTCATATAGCTTTATCTCAGTGGCTGACATTACAATCTGATAATAACACCTGCATGTTACATGAACATGTCCACATGGATCTGTCACTTAGTCCTAGCCTTGCCTGAGATGTCAGAGATGTCCATATCAGTGGGAAATAACATCTTCTGTCGGATTTCCTGACTGGGACGCTTCATTGTTGAGAAGAACATCATGTTGGGAATGGTTTCGATAAAGACCTGGGAGACAGATGGATGCGGGTATTGCTTACATTCCTTTCAATCAGTTTCTCTTTTTATCAGTCACATACAGCAAGATAGAAAAATGAAACGTAAACCTTGCGGATCCAGGGGGGCATGGTGTGCGTGCTTGGAGAGCGGTGATGCGTGTTGATGACGATGACGGTGATTATGATGGAGGCGATGACAAACACCATTGTGAAGAGCATGTATTTCCCTATGAGAGGAACAGCGCTGGACGTGGAGGGGATCAGCTCCACAATGACAAGCAAGAAGACAGTCAGGGACAGCAGGACAGAGATGGAGAGAGTCATCTTTTCACCTAGAGGGACGAAAAGAGAGACATTCAGGTTACATTTACCCACAATTCTTAATGCCCTATTTCAAATTTCTGCCTAAATGTAGGGTTCTAAGTTGCATTGCATGCTGCAGAGCCATCTTGTTTTTTTTGTTGTGGTTCTTCTTCGTTCTTCTTATTTTTCTCTGTTAAAAAGGGATTCTGCAGGAAAAAACCGAAACTCACCAAAATCGGGAGGCCGGTTTCAAATTCCACCCACGACTCAGCCATACAAAATGACATGCATAACATTTTGTAATGATTGATTAAAGTGGGTAAGAATTTTTACAGCAAATCTAAATCTCAAGGCATTTCACATCCCGGATTTAAAAAGATTCAACCCCATATATAGAACTGAATTTATTTTCAGCTCATCAAAGTTCTCATTAAAACGGTACAAAGACGTTCTCTGGATGGTAGAGATCACGTTTCAGGTGGTATTGAGTGGAATGAAATGACTGGAAATTTAAATGCAAGTCACAAGGATATTGGATTTAATGGATGCCTCATATCTGAAAGTGGACATAAAGGGATCTAAAAACATTTGACTGTGTGCGACGTGTGAGCAAAACTATTAACTCGATACCTGACTCAGTACTTTATTACCTCCTCTAAGGAGGTAATGTTTTTCCTGTTGTTGTGTGTCTGTTTGTGTGTTTGTACTGTTCATGACTCGCTGCCTGCTCAAGGTGTCCATCAGGGAAATGACTGAAGAAGAGCTGCACCTGCAGTTGTTCTACCAGGAGAGGGTGTACCAGGCTCCTGGGGAGGCGAGCTCCATTACAGATTTGTTGATTTAGAAAAGGAAGGTGTGCCACAGGGAGTGTGGCAACAAATTGCATTAAGAATTGATAGAAGTTTTGGTCACCCTGAATGCTGTCTAGTTACAAATTTGAGGTAACTGTACTTTATTTGAGTATTTTTTTATTTCACTACTCGTCAGAGGGAAATATTCTACTTTTTACTCCACCGCACATCTCTGACAGCTTTAATTACATACTAGTTACATTTTACATAACAGTTATGACCTTACATAACCTTGTCCAGAGAAAACCATACATCTCCAAATGTGGTGATTATGAATTTAAATTTCTGATAACTTTAACGATGCAGTGAAAGGTTGACTTTTTACAGATACAGTGTTCTTGCAGTTCGATGAAGCTATGAAAATATGATGACCTGTATATGTATATGATGCATTGTTATAGATTAAACTATCTAATATCTTTTCAACTCTGTAAAATGCAACACACGTGTTAATGCAGCTGAAATATTACGCTGTAAACAATACATACATTATATAGATACATATTTTATGGCACTAGTTGTGCTTGTTGTGGAGTATTTCCACAGAGTGGTATCGTACTTGAACAGAAACTGGCAATACACCTTTTTTTTGCTTTAATGTATCATTGTGCAGTAAATGCTGATTGCAAAATGGAATGGTTAGAGAATAATCACCCCATTTGCATTTAGATGGGTTCCCTTTAAACTTTGCTCTCACCGTCATTATGTCTCCTACCAGGAAAAAGAAACCTAAAAGGCAATCCAGTCGGCTTCAGAAGGTTTTTGGATGCGTTTCTATGCATGGCAAAGCCCGCCAGGATCTACGTACCTGAGTCAGTCGGCAGGTAGAAGACCAGTCCAGTGAGGAAAGAGAACAGCATGCAGGGAATGATGACGTTGACGATGAAATAGAGAGGCAGCCGCAACATCAGGAAATGGTAGGTGATGTCGAGGTATGGTGTCTCGGGACAGCAGGTGTAGTAAACCCAGTGCTTCCAACTCCTGTAGTCCTTTAACACCCATTCACCTGACTCCATGAAGTTACTCAGGTCAGGCCGATCACTGTCCTAAAAACAGAAGAGTAACAAGTAATGCACTACTTTAGAAAATGATACTTACAGTTTTAAACTATTGTATTTTGATGATTAAGTTAATTATTTTTACAGTGTCTGGTTTGATACTTCTATTCATCATAACATTTTGTATTAAACACTCAATATAACGCTATATGCTGCTAAATTACACCCACTGGGTTGATGACGACCAGCAGTCCATCGTACGTCCAGGTTCCCAGTTTCATGCTACAGTTCTGCAGGTCAAACGGGAAATGGAGGACAATAATTTCACAGTAACTCTTAAAGATGGCCGGCGGGTTCCACGTTATCATCCCAGTGTGCTCCAACAAAACTTTAGTCTCATGGATTATGGCAAAGTTCCCATCAGCGCTGCAGAGGAGAGGACGAGGAGGAGTGTTATACAGGGGCAGGGAGATACTTTAATACGCTATGTGCAGAAACAGAGCATGTATGTTTTACTTGTTGTATAGCACCAGGTCAGGTTTCCAGATGTCGGTTGAAGGGACTCTGATCTTTCTGATGCCCCCGTAATCATCCGGATTCCACTTCAGGTTCACATCTATCCATTGCTGGGGAGAAAATTGGAAACATTCAGAAAATGTGATCTACTACGGTTCTGATTTCATGATAAATCTTTACTACTTCGCCGATGGAATTCCCGCACACTGTCTAACTTGCAGAATCACACGTATTGCGATGTTTTGGTACAAGACCTTCAAGTACTTATACAAGCACCAGACCTTTTTTTTTTTAAACAGTGTGCAGGAATTCCTTTTGCTAGTTCCTATCGACTCATCTCTCTCCAACGCACCTACGTGAAAATAAATGTGCAAAGTACCTTTTTCATTATTATTGCATATTGTGGTTGTCATGAATTCAAGAGCCACATTTACCTGTCTGAGACGGACATTGCTGGTCACAATCTGGTTCACCTCATCCTGAGAGGTGCAGAAAAAGACAGAGCAAAAAAACAAACATTTTTAGAGACGTGACTTTTGGCTGTGGTTCTCGATGCATCACTTTGAAAGAACGTTTTCTGAATGTGACACCAGCTGTTAAAACATGCCAGTAATGTTAAAGGTTTGTTCAGATGTCTGTTTCAGTGTACGTGAAGGCTAGCTAGGCTAATGTTAGACATGATTTTACTAGCGGCAGTGAGGTTTTGTTGCAACGCTGCTTGTGCACTATTGTGCAGCTTGTGGGAAAAGTAACCAAGTAAACAAATGTTGTTTAAGGACTTTGCAGGAAGACTTTCAGACATGGCCATTTTTACTGACCGGTGTAAGACCCAGAAAGACAGCTACAAACAGTATGAACAATGTTAATTTATTTGCATTGTGCTTGTCTGCTCATGTTTGTGGCCACTGACACATGCATCACACTGCCAATAAGTCATGGGGGCCCAAGGGCCAAGGCTGTGCCCCATTTTTATGGGGGAAAAAAATCTTACTTTGGCATAAGAAACTGCTGTGAGAGAGAACTCTCCTATATTTAGCTAAAGGTCTGATGACAATAAATATGAATGAGCTAACATCATAATCCATAATCCAGCTTTGTGAATTATGAAGGACTGACAAATGGAAAGGGCAAATTTCCAAAGAAGGAACATTTTCTGTCATTTAAATGATGCCAAATAAGAAACTAGAAACAACTCTGAGATTTGAGGCACATAAGATACATGAATGTTCACTGCCAGAGGGCTAAATACCTAAATTATGCTGGTTATAGTTCATACTGATCGATAGCTAGCTTCTTTTTTTTTATTTGAATTTTTAAAAAATACTTAATTGCGATGTTTCTTTCTTTCATTTTACACAATCCAATCTGTATTTGATCTGTAAGCTATAGCTTGAGTGTGAGGCTGCTGGAGTATAGTCATACAGCATATCAACATTATTAGCAAGTAAACAAAACACCTCTTTGAATCAGGTGAGGATATTGTTAGCCTAATTTCATGCCACTTTTTATCCTCCACCATAGGGGTATATAGAGTTACCCTTGTCCATCCGTATGTCTGTCTGTATAGAGTTTTGATAAGGGGTCTGGTCCATCCATCTCCACAAAAACCAATGGACAGAATTCAGTGAACTTTTGCACATGCTTTGTTGGGCCCTAAAGGCATGTATCTCATACAATACCTGACGTTTAGACTGATACTGTAATTGGCTTCTTCATTTTGCATATTTTTTACATTTTCAGGCACATTTGAACTTTGGCAATTGTTTTTATGTCATTCTGCAATTATTCTGCTTAAGTGGTCTTTTGTGTTCCAGTAGCAGGGACATCTGTGTCCTTTTGTTTTCATTTTGACTTTATCAATACCAACTCTTTCCCTGTGCCTTACCACACTGATCAGCTGTATGAGCTGCAGTCCCACGGTGACCACGACAGCCTCACTGAAGTGGTTCACAGGCCGGACCACCTTATTGTAACCATGAAACAGGGTTTTCACCAGAAGAGTCTCATCCTCTGAGCAGAGCACTGGACCTAGGACAAATACACATACACAAACATTCAATCAGACAGGCAGACTTTATTTTCGTTACACATTCTACTCGATGAGTCTCATCCTCTGACACATATTGCTCAAGGAGGTTTGAGATAAGTCAGACTAAGTGATCAATAAGTAGAGGAAAACACAGACTTGGTGGTGTGTGGAGGAACAATGTGTAAAAAGAATTTCACACTTTTTAATCTATGATTGTGTGCTGTGTACAAACTGTTTCATACGTCCATAATAAAATATTTGGGGCTCATTTTCGCTGACGTATGTGAGCGTGACATTTAGCCATGCCCAGCTGATGCCCCTGTCCCAACAAATGTTTCCACACCGGAACTGAAATCACAGCTGAAGAGACAGGACACCGTTATTCACGCACCAAACATTCGTGTGGCTCACAGCCAGCAACCTGAAACCCTTTATGGTGGGTGTGAGAGTCTGTGAGAGAATTTACAGGAAGAGAGAAAGACGGGGAGAAAGGGGAACTATCAGATGAGAGAGAGGGAGGGATAGGCTGATGCAGACAGATCATCAGTCGAGTGATTTGCATTCCATATTTGTGAAAATCCTCCACACTGAATGCCCTATGAGCTAAGTGCTGCGATCAAGTCTGTGTCTCTAGTGGAGCGAGTCTATTCTGAGTGCTAAGAGCTAAATTTGGGGAAATCACCTCCCAGCCAATTCACATTAAGTCTGGATCACTAGAGTTCAGAACAATTAACCTTCATTTAACACAAATGTGTTTCATGCTTATACAGAATTTTCAATGCATACCTTTACAAGCCCATAAATTATGCTACGCTCCTTAAAGAGTTGCTAGTTAGCTAATCCTATTTGACATTTACTCAAATGAAAACAGTAAAGTTCCATATATTTGATGTCTTACCTCATCAACGTAATTGATTTTATGCCTATTCTGAGTTTGATGGCAGCAACATGATTAAAACAAGTTGGGACAGGCCCAACAAAAAACTGAGAAAGTGCTCAAAAAACACCTGTCGGAGTATTTATTCCACAAGTAAACAGGTTTATTATCTTTATCTTTATTTCGAACATGTAAAAATAAAACAACAAACAAACAAAACAAACAGATAAACAAAAACAATAAATTGCATCCGCCAACACTTATATACCGCACAATTTACATGCACAAAAAGGAGTAGGAATAAGTGTAAACTTATATAATACTACCCCTCTTTATATATAATGGATACAATATATAATAAACTATTCATATAGCAATATAGACAATATATACAATAACTATTTATATACCAACATATATAATTTATACAATAGGCAATAAACTATTCATACACCAATATATAATATGTACAATATACAACGAACTATTCATACAACAATATATACTATATACAATATAAGATAAGATAAGATAAGATAAGATATCCCTTTATTAGTCCCACAGTGGGGAAATTTACATTATTGCAGCAGCACAGTGTACGAAAAACACAGCAGGAGGAGGGGAAATAATATTTAAGAAAATACAATACAATAAAGGACGGGGGTAAAGTGTCTCAAGAATATTTCACAATAACAATACTATTGCAAAGTGTCTCAGTATTTCACACAAGTACTACAAATAGTTAGGTCTACTGGGAGCAGTGCTGATTGTACAGTCAGTCAATATACAATAAACTATTGTATTTATTGTAAACAGATGATTGGACGTCATGATTGGGTCCTTAAAAGGCTCAAGGTTGAGGTGAAGATCATACATTATTATATATATAAAGGATATAACTACATATGGTGATAACACCTCATAAAACTGTCGGTAAAAACAGTTAATTGGATTCTGTTTTTATTGACATTTTACACAGGCACCAGCTGTAGTGGAATAGGGGATGTAGGGAAAACACAGCAGTTCAAGGCTTGATCACAAAGCTTCAGGAAGGGATTCGATCACACTGGAGCTGTCATTTAACAGCACAATGGTAATCAGGTAAATGTAGTATATCATATGTGACATTATTGACCCTAGGAGGAAAATCTGTAACACTTTATAATACAGGAGCACAAATACGCACACATAAAAGCTTAACTAATGCACAGATCATCACTAGTTAATGGATGACTCATCAGTAACTAAGCCATGCATTAATGTTTAATTAACAGACTGAGTCACGTATGAATTGCTATTTATTAAGTCTGTCAATTAATTACACCTAAATCAATATCATTAATCAATACTGTTAATTCATGTGGTAATTACACCAATGGGACATGTCATGCATTTGTGTATTTCAAACAAACCGTTACCACACATGTACTTAATAATGAGTTAATAGACATGTGCCTCACCAAGTAAAGTCATTACATAATTATGTCTCCATTAATCATTAGCTAATAATTCATTCAACATTAGTTCCTCATGAGTCATTCATTAACTCGTGATGATCTGTGAACTAGTTAAGCATTAATGTATGCATATTAATGAACGCGTATTGTAAAGTGTTGCCAGTTAATCACAATAATAATTTGTATCAAAGTTCTTTTATTAGGAAACTATTACTGCACTTACAGTAAATGTATCTTCCCCTTTCAGCTACAGTAACCTGTGGCTGTTCAAAGTGTCGTCTCCAGTACTAAGATTAAAATCTGAAAATACCGACATGATCGTTCTCTCGTCCTTCCTCCCCACAGCCGTCGTTGGTTTGTGGCGTTAAGCTGTGCTATAATCCTAAATGAGATTATTTTTCTGCAAGAAAACACATCCACATTTTTTTTAATGTTATGTCAGCGCAACATACTGGCTGCTTATAAACAGCTTGATACAACTTCTTTTGTGTTTGTGGCCAGCAGTTTTTCATTTAGCTATTAGCTGCTCATTGTTCAGTGACTGTATTGAGCTATCACTTACTATCACTTACTATCACTTACGCCAGTTTACATCAACATTTGCTGCAGCAGACTGTCTAATGTGGCGTGCTGTGGGTTTTTGGCAGTCAGTCTGTTCCTGCACAAATCTCCCAAAATAAGTGAAGATGTTTAATAGTGTTCAGCATTCAAACAGTACCGCAGTCTAAACGAGCAACGCCAATGGGCTGTGAACTGCATCAGATAATGGTGTACTTAGCTACTGTTTAGATGCACAGAGCGCCTGGAAGGGTGCGTTTGATTTATTGTTCCCACCCTTGTCGAATTTGTGGCCCATTCAAGATGTTGACGGATAACAACTACAACTAAAGGGGCACCCAGATATACCTCCACCGAAAAAAATTCCCTGGATTCGGATCCACCTCAAAGCATAATGTCCTTTTCCCCATTTCAAGGCACCCATCAAGAAAATGTTCTGCTCACAAACAAGCAGACAGAGAAGCAGTGATGAAAACATGAACTCCTTTCCAGAGGCAACAATAACTAGAATGGTCCTGAGTACATACAGGAAGTCCAGAATGTGTGTCTGGACTTGGACCGGATGACTTGAAGCGCTGAAAACCTAATGTCATCAGCATTTGGGAGAAACACCATTCAATAACTTAAGGCTGAGCTTGTCTAGAGATGTTCAAACCTATCTCCTCACAGATGAAGCCGAGGAGACAGTTTGTTAACTGTAGGCCTGCTCTGGTACCACATACAGGCTTATCTACCTTCAGAAAATACATGTAAGGAATTGCCTGTTGATAGATTGTAATAATTTAAGAACAATTAGGCTGAACAGATTGTTTTTAGGTTCTGGACAAAGAAGCATGAGGACAAATCCACAGATGAATATGATGATAATGTGTTTCCGGGTCGAGACTGATTTATTCTTCTGAATCACAGTGTCTTTGTGACATGACTGTACACAACATGAACACACGTCAACTGTAATGTTTGCATTACAGTTGATGTGTGTTCATGTTTGCTACCAAACCAAGATGGCGACCCTTGAGGGTGAGAAGTGTCCATCGTTCCATACTCAACTCTTGGGCCATTTTGAGTATGCTATCCAGGTACTCATACATTTTGCGTATTTAGGGAAAATGTCATAAAACACTGTTTATCTTGCCATTTTAACAAGTTTAAGTCCCGTTCTCCAGATCCACAACAAAACTGAATAGGTTCTTTCCTGGCCCATGCCTCATCCTTACACCAAAGTTTCATGGAAATCTGTCCAGTAGGTTTAGGGGGGTTGGGGCAACGCGTTTGAAAAATGCAGATATTTTGGCCTCGTTTGCACTTTAAGGGTTGGACTTTTGTTCCATCTTTGGTTTTGGTGAAGTTTTTATTGCATGTAACGTACCTCTTCCACATCTACTATCACTCAACCCGTCTCCTCTAGTTCACTCCGTGTGTCTGTATGTGAAGCATGGATAAGCCCCGCCCTCGGTGGGAACACCAGACCAGAGCAACAATAAAATAGTTGGTAAAGTCAGTGCAGGTTTGAATCAGCATGAGTTCAATATTTTTGTCATTCTGGCAATATGAATTCAACTTGTGTGAACATAAAATAGATAATTAGATTAATATTAACCAAATTAATATTTGTGAACAGCTGACTTTAAAGCCTCTCATACCTTCCATGCGTTTAGGCACAATTACTGAAGTGGGCTATACCTCACACTACAAGTGTGCAAAACCTTTATGTAGTCGCAGTAAACACATCAACAAGTTTTGTTATGACACAGCAGATTAGCATAATGCTGCTAGCCGGGTTGTGACCTAAGTTGCATCCTTTGCATGCTATTCCTGGAATCTGTTAGCGATCCACACTGAGCAGTCAAGGATCCTGTTTCATTTAGGCAGCGAGGAGAGGACACACATATGCACGCGCACACACACACACACACACACACGCACGCACGCACGCACGCACACACACACACACACACACACACGCACACACACACATGTCTTCTTTTGGGATCTTTCTCAAAGATGTGTAAGATGAGCGTGCTGATGTTCAATTCCTCGGCTGTCAGCCATTGTCTCTGTCTGTCACTGGCTTCCTGCTCACTGCCTGTTGTCCCGCTGACACGCTTTGATCTGGTCACATACAAAAATAGAAGGGAGGAGCGGGAGCAGCCACTTGGAGCTGTCAGTCATTTCCCACTGAACTCTAATTTACAGATGAACCAACAGCTAAGGCTTTTTTCTAATTTCTACCACTTGTTGCGATGATGCGTGCATGAATGCATGCATGAAATCGTGGGCATGTGGCAGCTATTGGACAGATGTCACAGTTTTAAGTCACACGACAGGCTGTCGAAGAAAGTCAATCAATCCTACTGACAACACATTTGCACAGGGCTCTAAATAAAAAAAATGAAGTTGGAACATTTTCTCATATTTCCTAATCTGTCTGCTTTGCCTGTGGCTTTTGTAACCTCCAGTAAATAGGTATTCAGCAGTGCCTCAGGAAGTGGAGCCTCCTCTTATTGGAAATTCAGTGGATCACGTTGAAGTGTCCTTGAGCTGAACTCCAAAATACTTCAAATCGCTGATCTGCTGCTGTGTGAATGTTTTATCACTTTCGATGAACAGGTGGGGCCTTGCATGGAATGAGGTGTGTATGTACTGTATGTGTGAATGCTGGCTTGTGTTGTAAAGGGGTCTGATTGGTCAGTCAGACTGGAAAAGCTCAATATAAATACAATCCAGCAACCATTTCAACCAGGTAATATAAATGTCTCATATCATATCATATGATGTATCATGGTTTCATGGAACATGCTATACTTTATTACACATTATGCTAACTATTATTCAAAATCAAGTTAATTTATTTGTCCCTATACAACACAATGAGGTGAAAGTGTGTCCCCTTCATGCTACACACACACACACACACACACACACACACACACACACACACACACACACACACACACACACACACACACACACACACACACACATCACCTTAAAAATTTGGGAAACATCATCTCTCGACTTTGACTTCATTTGAGCCCCATGTACCAGTCATTATTCTGGGTGAAAGGTGTCAGGGACAGTGATTGTCACCAATCTGGTGCTCTTGATCCAAACCCGTGTCTCCCTTTCAAACGATGATGAGCGTATTTCTCTTCAGGCAATACATGTTTCAGCAGTATAGCAGAAAAAACATGTACAGTAGTAATGCTGCTGCAAGTGGGTGAGGAGAAAAAACTCTTTTTTTTAATGTACAAAAGCACATGACAATGAAAATGACAAAAAAAAAACCTAAATCTTGAAACATAACTTTAATCTACTAAATTTAAAGGTGCTACCTGCCATTGCATCTGAATGGTGTCTGTCCATTTTCATACAATGGCATAAAGTAAAGAGTAAAAATGAGTAAAATTTCATGTTCAAACCGTAATAATGTAGGACCCTGAATTCTAAAGATATTTGACTTTTGTTCTTAAGATTCTAGACGTTATTTCACTAAAGGTACGCTGACCTGATCACATCATAAACCACTGAATGAAGAGCTCAAGCATGGCATAGTAAGCCAGTGTGATTTAGATTTAAAGGCCTGTTGTTTGAAGATCTTCATTTATTCAACCCGAGACAAAACAGTCATGTTAGGATGCTGGAATAATCTATTTGATAAACTGACAAGCTCCCCGCTAGTGAATGTTGTTCAAAGTGGATGTGTAGCATCAGTGAATGAAGACCTTCAAATGATTTACTGAGAACCGTTTATATTGCACTTCTGCAGTGATGCAGATAATGTCCAACTGGTGGCTAAACAGGCTGCATCCATTCATCCTCGCATGCCACCTCTAACAGGCCATCACATGAATTTGTCAGCAGCGTGTTTCAGAAAATATGCCTGGAGCCAAATCACTGAATTGAATAGGGCATAAAATGTAATTCCTTTTGAAAGCAATTTGCTGGTAACAGACGGTGAATGCATGATATCATAAGAACTGAAAACACTTTCATTTTAAATCAATTATCAATTATATAAAAAAACCATTCAAGCATAGAAATATGGATGACTTACAAATCTGTGAGGTGCTACATGTTTTGGTAAAGGCGAGGCGGGCCTGTTTGTGAGACGGTGCAGCACATGATCACAGGTTCAAACCCCCCTACAGTGTGCATCAGCAATGTGTCCTGTCCCAGTGTCCTTGAACAAAGACACTAAAACCATACTGATAAATATAAATCACTTTTGACATCAGCTACAGTAAATGTCTTAAATATGAACAGGGCGTGGAATGCTAACAATGCAGGGATGCCATTTTTAGGCTTCCTCAAGGACAAATGCTAACAGGCTCTCATAGGGCTCTGAACAGGAAGTAATAAGGCAGAATTTTCCCACATGATTCCTAATCATAAAAGATTAAAAATCAGGCTTTACTATGAGAGAAAGTCCTTCTAATATTGTTTAAACCACGGTCGGTATCCCTTTGATATCTTTCGTCTGTTGTGGGAATGTTCTGCTCTGCTTCGAGGCTGCATTGTTGTCGGGTATTGAATTCACTGGATTAACCAAAACTAGATCCCTGACTGTTTATCCATGATCTGTTTTTCAAGAAACAGAAAGTGTACTAGATCCCAGTACATATTAATATCATATAAATAAAATACACATACAGAGGTAGAGGATTTTATTTATTGCTTGCCTAGTGTACATTGTAGATTTTCTGTTTCGTAGTCCTTGTGACTGAGCATGTCCACCTGACACACAGTCTCCGGAGACTTTGCTTAAAGTTACCACTCAGCTCCAAATGGTAAATTTAAAGAGGACAAACCAGGCCAGCCATCTGGGTGTAGTCATGGACTCAGACCTGAATCTGAACGGCCACATAAAGACCATCACAAAGTCAGCCTACTATCACCTTAAGAACATATCGAGGATTGAAGGACTGATGTCTCAGCAGGATTTGGAAAAACTTGTCCATGCATTTATCTTCAGTCGGCTTGACTCCTGTAATGGTGTGTTTACAGGTCTCCCTAAAATATCAATCCGACAGCTGCAGCTGATTTAGAACGCTTCTGCTCGAGTCCTCGCTAAAAGCCAGGAGAGTGGATCATATCAGTCCAGTTCTTAGGTCTTTACACTGACTTCCTGTCTCTTTAGTTTATGAAGCATTGAATGGTTTAGGGCCAAAATACATTTCTGATCTGTTGCTCTGTTATGAACCATCCTGACCCCTCAGGTCATCTGGGACAGGTCTGCTTTCTGTCCCCGGAGTCAAAACTAAAACTGGTGAAGCAGCGTTCAGTTTTATGCCCCATATATCTGGAACAAACGTCCAGAGAACTGCAGCTCTGCTACAACAAGTTGTTTTAAATCAAGGCTGAAGACCCTCCTGTTCACCACTGCCTTCCATTTAACCAATTCATTAATTCAATTCAAGTCAATTCAATTTATTTACATGGCGCCAAATCACAACAAAAGTTATATTGAGGCACTTTCCAAAAAGAGTAGGTCTATACCGTACTCATAATTACTCACTTCTTACACTGCACTGTAACTTTTACTCTATTTCCTATTTTTCATTTTCTTTTTAAATGTTCTTAACCACAAAATTCTTTTTATGTTGTTTTATGATGTTTTGCTTTTTTTCCTAAAGCATATTTTGTAAAGCACTTTGAGGTGCCTTGCCTGAAGATGTATACACAATCTTCACTGAAAATGTAACAGACTAGAAAATGCCTTTCATAAAAAAATCCCACTTGATTATACATAATAGTTGTTTAATTTTCCTTTCCTCTTCTTTATGTCCCTATTTTTAAGTGAACACCTGTTTCTTTTCTTGTAACTATGTGCAAGAGAGCAACTAAAACCTGGAGACATGCAGTATGAGTACACATGGCCAACAAAGCTGATCCTGACTCTGTTTTCTAAATAGTCGAAGTGTGTGACATTTAATTCAGACAATTTAGACGTGTAGAACCGACAAGTCAGTCGCTTTTTCTTTAAAAAAAAAATTTAGGAACATATTCTGTCTCTAATGCTGGCAGCAACGATCAAACATACCACTAACTATACTTTACTGAGGGACTTTCACAATCTGTGCTTCCACAGCAAGCTCACAAACATAACTGAGAAGGTTGACATATCAAGACCCCCCCCCCACACACACACACACACACACACACACACACACACACACACACACACACACACACACACACACACACACGAGGAGGACTTACCCGCAAATACACTGAGAATCCAGGCCAACGAGATCTGGACCCTAGAAAAGTTCATATCTCCACCAGGCGTTTATGAAAGCAGTCCTGAAATCTCCAGCATCCGTTATAATGTGTTGTTAACCAGTTAGCAGGTCATAAGCTAACTTATTAACTGAGTCTACAAAGGAGCAGACATACGCACAAAAGCTGTGGCCGTCACTTTGGAGTTAAAGTGAGTAGTGTGAAGGTTGATCTGCCAGTAAGTGAGCTCTGGTGTCTCCATGCCACCTCCCCCACCCGGCTACATCCCAACCTCTCAGCACACTCCAAGGCATGGGAGACAGCTGGTAGTGTGTGTGTGTCTATTTTTTGTGCGTGTGCTTATGTGTTCAGTATACACAAATTGACGCCCTCATCCATTCACATACATGTGGAAGTTTTTCTTGCGGCGTGACACCAGCATGGCATCATGTATCAGCGAGACAGAGAGGCAGAGGGCAGAGAGTGGCTAAAGACAGACGACCAATGGGAACGGAGGAGAGACGGGCAGACAGACAGACAGACTGAGGGACAGAAGAGAGACAGGGAGGCAGACAGGAGGACAGCTGAGGGCTGTCACTGTTGGAATGCATCTTCCCAGGTGTCACACTCACACACACACACACACACACATGCACACACACAGACACACACACACATGCACACACACAGACACACACACACTCACACACACACAATCCAACACCCTGCCAGCATGCATGGAATGACAGGACATCCAGCAGTGTGAGACCAGCTACACATTTTACAAAGACAACAACGGTTTAAGGTTTCACCGCGTTGTGTTGTGACATTTTAGGTTCTTTTATGTATTTAGCTTTGGCCCTCATAGTTTGATGCGCATTGGTTGTTGAGATGTTTGTATTCATTGATTAATTGATCAAAACAAAAGTCCAGGGATTCATATTTTCTGTCAGCCAATCTGAGTGTCTGATTCAGAGTTTTTGGTGTGTTTGCTTGCGATTGGAGAAATCCAGAGCTCAAACCAGATAAGTCTCTGCTTCCAGACATGCCAGATGCTCCTGTGTGTAACTATGGACAGGATCCACCATGATATATGTTCATCATGTTTAGAGACATACATTGGTAGGAAAGAAATGACAGTTCCAGGAGAAAACGTCCACAGACATAATAATGTGCAGCACTCACGAACAGATAAAGCTAGAAACTTCAACAACACTTCTATCTCAACCCAAACAGATGTGCGCAGCTTTCTGTGTTGACGTTTTCTTTTGTTACTATGGTTTACAGTGATTTTACCAATAAAATAAGTAAAAATTAAAAGTAAGTTTTTTTGGGTTTCTTTTTGTTTTATGGTCTAATATCCCCTATAATATAGAAGTATATAGAGGTGTTTACTGAGTGACTTAGCTGAGGTTGCGCTGAAACCGAATATGTGTAGCACTTGATGATACTGTAAAAAAACAAACAACTTTTTAGGCAAAACACAACAGAAAAGCCTTTATGTGGGTCTCAAAGGGTTAACAAGAATGAGGGAAAATCCAACATTTATATATTCTTTAATTATCTTTACAATAACAACCAAAGGAACGTTTGTCCTACATGTTAATAACCAGGTTTAGGTTGCTATGTTGTTTTTCATCCACTGGATGGCAGGAAGTGTTTGAGGAAGCTCAGCCTGGAGCAGGAGCTTAGAGCATGAAAACAGTATTACAGCAGCAGAGGCCTGTGGGTCGATCTCCTTGTCAGATTAATAGAGTAACATCTATTGGATCCAGCGTTCATGAAAAACCTTTAAGGCAGACACCATATGGTTAGTGTACTGTATTGTCGCTGCATTTAGGGAAGGTTAGGGATTGCTGTCTTTATGCAGATGGACAGTATTTTTAATTGAAACATTTTTGTGGAAAACGTTACAATGATTCATATGTTTCCCAAATTTGTTGCCATCTGCTAAAAGAGAATTCAAGAGTGGAAGCAAACACTATTTGTAAATTCCTCCAGGGAGATAAACTTGAACATACAGGTAAATAAATGGTGAAGGGGACAAAACACAGCCAATTAGATGACGCTGTTTAAAAGATGCAGGCAAGGGAAAATGTTCAGCACATGTAAGCCCACTATTTTCACAATGCTGACAGCATCACGCTGTGCTAAATACAGTATGAGGTAACCTCTTTTTCTTCCTTTCTCTCCAAGATTCAACCTTTTCTGTGAAAACACAATACTGTGGTTTTGACTCAGGGATTTGGTCTCTGCTCATCATAAAAACAACACATTGCAGCATGAGTTTTATTCATTTTCAATTTAAGCCTGGAATAAAATGATAATATAGCAGTGAGAGAGGAAATGGCATGTGAACTAAGTGTTACATGGTTGTAATACAACACAAAAACAAAATAAATGTTTTCCATGGTTGTCAGGTCGGCGGATAAAGCGAGCAGTTGGTTCATTTTGGTTCCAGTTTTCCTAAATCTAAATGAAACAACTGCGGCCTCCACTAGATGGCAGTACAAGAGTGTGAAACCACAGCAAAGAGCTGGATGTCAATACGTGTGTTTTCTTCTGGACGTCTGTCTCACTGTTCTCATCTGCCTCTTGGCTTGTTTTCCCTCATGCATCTCGCCTTTTGTTTCTGTTAAGGAGACAGACACATTGTGTTTTTTTCTTTCTCCTTCCTCTCTCTGACGTGAGGCAACAGTAGAGACTGAAATTATAAAGGGAATAAGAAAGAGCTCTATCATCAGCCGATGTTCATCCATTTAATATATTAAGATAATCCAGTTCACAGAGGTGCTGTCAGTAAAGATGTTACATTGACAAAAACCCTTAAATATAACAATTTCTTAGATTGATGATTTCTTCAGAAGACTCATTTGATCTCATATCTCATTTTCCTTCATTTCCTTGTTAATGACAATGTTTTTCAGCTGAAGCTCTCCTCCTCCTTCAGGAAACTGGCACCAAACCAATAACTTCAGAGGATGCTTCTGAATTACTGGAGGGACGGTTCAGAGGCCGCACTCACTGGACTATATTTATCTTAGAATACAAATTCCACTTGTAAATGAACAGAGATCATTTAAATGTGATTGGAGACTTAATTAGACAATATATAGATGTCTAATTGGCAACAAGATTTTCAATTACAAATTTAAGTAATCTAAAGCAATGGTGGCTCACAATGGATTCACTATTACTCTGTCTACAAGAGAGACAGAGCAAAGGTTTAAATGTGATACTTAGATGCACAAAATGTGTGTATGATTCCACTTATTCTCCTTTATTCTGGGTTAAGTTATTGTTTAAAATGCAGCCACAGCGGGGATGAAGACAGCTTTTTCTCAGAGCAGAATACGTCAATACAACCTGTCGCTAGTTAATCTTTCTATTAATACAGCTAAAAGCAAAAGGAAGCAAAGGAAATGAAGGATTCTGTTTGGGCGGCAGACCAGCCTAGTTTGCATCCTGTAATTTAGAGTCAAACTGTTATACGGTGACAAAAGCAGCAGAGCTTCGCAACAACTGAAAATAGAGTTTCCAAACAGTTCATAATAACTACCTCGGTTGTGGCTGTGTAGTTTAGACTATGGTTGTGTTCTATAGTTAACTCATCTTCCGTACTATATTTATACTTGAACCTATAATTCAGGCAAGTTTAAGTACAGCTGAGTTCAGACACCATCATAAAACTCCTGATTTTTATTGGGTTGTTGCTTTGGGGCCATATATTGCAGAGATACAGTAAATATGTTCCATGTATAATTTAGAGATTTGATGTTCCCACACTTGTTGTATGAACCCAGGCTGGATCATTGAGAGAGGAGGAGGTTTTGATATTTCGCTCCTGCAGGATGCTTGGTGATAAACTGTCCTGTCAGAAAAAGAAAAAAAAAAAGCAGCAGATTTCAGCAGCTGGCTGAAAGATGTTTGGTGAAGAGCTCACATTCCAGTGGTTGGAGTCTGAGAAGACCAACAAGAAATATGTCTGACATGTGCTGAATGAAAACATTCACAGGGTGGGGAGGGTTTAGTGAGAACTTAAAGTCATATTTATTGGCTAGATAGGTCAGGAATTGATTATCAAATGAGGAAGACAGAGAGGAACGAGAGAGGAAGTAAAGGATAGACATATTGAAGACCTTAAATCAGAACAAGCCTTCAGGGCGAGTGGAGCCAGAGATTTTCTAAATGAAATCTCATTCAATGATTTTTGTGAAAGCCCTTTGTTGTGAGACACAATCAGAAGAATTGGAAGTGTCCTTATGCTACCAAGATGAATCAATCCCATCCTGTTGTGGGTAAAGGCTCCTTTTTTGTAATCAATGACTGTGTGTAATAGCACTGACCTGAAAGCTTAGTTATGTGCAAAGATAGGAAAACATGTGGATGTCTTAGTCAATATTGAATGTTATAAAGTTAAATAATGGAGAGCACAAAAAAGGAAGTTATATATTTCTTTCACGGATCGCCAAAAAAAATAAAAAAAATAAATTATATATATATATATGCCTCACCACATGGTGTAGGAACCACTGAGATTGTGAGTGTCTGGCCGTCTACCAGAATTCTTTTAGCAGACTAGATGTCATTTCTTGTCTTGCGGTGCCTTTGAAGACATGGTTTTATCTGGTTATACGAGCATGAGAAAGATTATGAGCACATTTTGTTATTTCATCTAGAGGATGAGGTTGGAGCCAGATCATATTTCTGAAGATATTAAAAAGCAAAAAGTACAGAAATTGATTATTGACACATGCAGAGTCATCTTTACTAATAAACCACTCAATTTTTTTATTTAAATTTAAGAATCCCTTTATGCTTGCATGCCATTGCAATTTCTGTTATATGATTTTCTTTAATTATGATCAAATGAATGAGTAACGGAGAAGACAACTGTAAGTTAAAATGCCCGTATGCGTTCTCCAACATCATCATCATCATCACTTCTGTTACTATGAAGAATCATTGAGGTCTGTCTCTCAGAGACAGATTATAGCCTGTTAACTTGTTTTAAAAACAACCATGACGCTTGCCTCATAAATATTTAAGGAAACAGTCCATCAGCAAAGGCATCAATATAATAAGGTTTGAGCAGTGTGTGGTGTGAGCGAATTCATCAGGTTAGCTGGATGACATCATCATGGCTTTTGTTGCACAAGGCCCTGATATATACTGTTTGGACTGAATATTATTTCAAATAGCAAATAACTAAAAATGCAACATGTGGAACCTAAAAGTCTAGTTAAATATTGAAATGATTGTGACACAATCATCAAAAATGTAGAAGGTTGATGCTTTTTGTTGTTTTTTGTTTCCTGTCTAATGAATTCCATAACCTCACACAATTATCAGGCATGCAGTGGTATCAGCTAATGTCATGTGAAACTACAGGAACAGATTTAGAGATAAAAAATAAGAATAAAAGCCTGACTTAATGCCTCCTTCTTTGTTCTTTTATATTTTTTCCCCTTTGTCCCTTTTTGTTGGGTTGAGTTGAGTAAATCAACCGCTTTCATAGGTTTCCTGCTCGGTTTATTGGATACATTAAAGACATTCCCAGCTTTGGGTTGTTCTGGTTTACTTATGTCATCCACTCCAGCACAAATCTATAATTTTAAATTATTAGCTTGTTGCTAGATCTGGAAGACACATGGAACCTCTGGCACGACAAAACCTTATCTCGAACAGTGAAATGATTTTTCCAAGCTGATGTTCCAGTGTGACAGGGGTAATAGAGTACTTGCAAACCTGCAATCAATACGCTCCAGAATAATCCAATCTGTGTGACTTGGATCTTCACCTTTGTTTCTACATAGCCAGATGCAATATCCCTAAATGGAGTTGGCTCTATTTGAACCTATGAATGTGTTTGTTTGCTGTTGTGTGTTTGCATTCCAGGTGACACAGTGAACAATATGGACTTTGTTAGTGTTCTGACTCTGCAGCATGAATTATTGGCTGTGGCACCATTTGATAGTAGGAGGAGACATTCCCCATTGTGAGTTCTGCACTGATGAGCATGTGGCCTGTGCTTCTGTTAAAAAGAGAGGGAATTAAACAAATGTCCCCGTGAACACGCCCCAGGTGAGAGATGATTATGAAGCTTAAGTCCCCAAATGCAAAGAGTCCTACTATAATTTAATTAGCCTGGATTCGTGGTTGAGATACTATATTTACTTGCATTGGGTCTTCTAAGATGAAAGCACTGTTGTTTTTTAATTTACCTACATTTATATTTGGTCCCCGCTGAACAAAATTTAATATAACTGGGTCCCATAAAGCACAACACACACTTACCCTGTGTAGGGTTTCAAATCTGATCCAGATCATAAATCTGACGTCTTCTGTTATGCTTACAGCTCACCTCCAGCAGATAACATTTAAAAAAAAAAGGGTTTAATCATCTGCTTTCACTCAGACATAATTGGTCATAACAAAACGTCTCTTCTGAAAATGCCACCGTTAATCTTGGCAGCTCCAAAAGTCCACCGGTTAATACACGTCTCGTGACGGAAGTCCACAAAACTGCCGCTCCATTCTGCCACAGTCAAAACGAACTGCTGCCAAGTGTCCTGACGTTTTGGCAGCTTGTAGTAAAGCCATATGCTGTGTTTCCCACAGTCAGATGCAGTCATAAATCAATAAAGTATATCATTTCACATTACAACATAAGAGTAAACTAGAAGGGCACTAAGTAGATATACTGGACACATGTAAATTAGAAAAATACATTTAAAATCATTACATTTAAAATCATAATCTACATTACTTTGTTCAGCAATTGAAAAACAGAGAGGAGGGAAAGAATGTCAAAGAGTGTGTGATGATGGAGCTTTACTCTGGTTCAGTTTTCTTCTTAAATGAACTGACAAAGTGAAGCTGTGTGATTTGAGAAAATAGACACAGATGTTTCCATGTATGTGAACCAACATAGAAATGCAGCATCGTGCTTCATATCCTGCCTTGAAGTAATAGCAGAGCCACTGAGGGATAACTCCCATGGTGGGAACGGAATAAGCAAATCTCTACAGGTGGGACATGGTATAGAGCCAATCGCGATGGTTGCTTACAACGACATCTGGATGTAGCTCACGCAAAATTAAATTTCCTTTTTTCATCAGGTTATTTCAGCTGAAAACCGATTTATTTAGTTTGGCTTTTAATAAGTTATTCTCCCATATTTTATCATGTTTACTGGTTTCTGTTTTTCTTCTGTCTTATATATTATATTATTATTATTATTGTCTTGTATTATTATTATTATTATTATTATTATAAATATTATTATATATATTTATTATTATTATTATTATAATTAATAATAATAATATTATTATTAATAATATTATTATAGGCTCCAGCTTCCCCATGACCCTATACAGGAGAAGCGGTTACAGAAAATGAATGAATGATGATGATGATGTATTGAATAATATCTCACATCCATTCATGTCTCATTATTAACATTAACAAACCTAATGTACCTGTTCTTTACTCTGTCTTTCCTTCCTTCTCACATGTTCCTCTCAAAAAAATGCAACACAGGGGATTTGGTGATTCTAAACTCCCATTAGGTGTGAATGCGAGTGTGAATGCTTCTTTTATCTCTCTGTGTGTCGGCCCAGTGATAATCTGGTGACCCGTCCAGTGTGGACCCCACCTCTCGCTCGGTGTCAGCTGGGATAGGCTCCAGCCTGCTGTGACCCTGCAAAGGGTTAGTGATTAGAAGACGATGGATGGATGGACATTCACATACATACAGACATGCACACACAATCTACGTGTAATCCATGAAGCACACAATCAGACCACACCAGGACTTTCACTCCAATAAATGGTCACAGTGGGGGTCAGTGTGTAACCTGTGTATAATGGGGTTGTGACCCTCCAGCAACTGTGGAGAACTCGTCACTGGGCTCTGAGCTAAGTACACCTGACAGCACTGGTTTCTCTCTCTCTCTCTCTCTCTCTCTCACACTTACACACACCCATACACACTTGCCTTTTGCAATAATCGCACAGACTGATGCACACACATCTGGCTTCTGATAACACACATATGGACAGATACATCAAACATATTCACAGATGTTGAAAATAAATAGTTGATCACATGCAAACCCACAAAGAGAGACACAGGGTATGATCCAGACACCAGCAGTCGACCGTGGACACTGTGTGTGTGTGTGTGTGTGTGTGTGTGTGTGTGCATGATTGTGATTATCAGTGCTGCTTGATGTGATTTGACAGAGAAGATCAAATGATCTGTTCTCTTCTTAGAGATCACATGGAAACAGGCAAAGTTTTATAGCGGCATGGAAAAATGATTTGGAAAAGCTAGAATTGAAGCTGGAACTTGTGCTAAAGACAGGTAGATATGGATAAATACATTCATACACATGGTTGTGATTGGTTCTCGTGGCTGCCTTGTCCAGCTGTGGTATTTTCAAAAACTCAGTCCGAAATTATTTTCACTCCTTATGCTTAGTGTTGTATTAAATTAAAACCAACTGAACATAAACTAGAAGGACATTCAGACATTCAAAAAGGGTAATTATCCACAAAGGCTGCAAAACAAATTCTAGGATTCGTATGTTGATCCGGATCTGCTTGAAAAAAAAAACTGTCCACCTCTTCATTCATCTTTTCATTGAGACTTAAGCCAGTTTTCTTCTAAATGAAGCGAAGCTTTTGATGTAGTTCAGGCAGACAACTCCAACTGTGCTGCATACACATGATAGTCACATGATAGGCCTCATTCTCCTCAAACCTCATCTAACACATCTTCCCACTTGGTGGACTATTTAAGCTGCAACAATTTCCCATCTCTCCCTCTGCTTGCCAGCGCTGCTGCTGCTGCTGCATCCCTGCATGTGTATTGCTGCCTGCACTTTCAGCCCCACCACCACCCCAGCATCCATCTGTAGGCGCCGGTTAAGGGTGTTCATGAAGTTTGCTCATCACTCCCCAATGCCTCTATGTAAACGGGGAGTGATTAAGGACGGAGCCTAAACGCCAAACCCAAACTATTGTATGTTCTACTACTGTAATAATAAATATTTCAAACTTGTGAGCTGTCTGAATGAACTAAATGTATAGGAATCAAATGGACAAACAGCGATGAAAGTATAATCTCCTCGCTAGAGGTAAATATGTCAGACAGTAAATCAACCTTAATGGAGGTTAAGGACTTCTAACATCTTTTAAATTAAAATCTGTGGTGGATTAATTATGTGGATCGTGATGAAACATTAAAAACATTGCTTTTATCTGAGGTGTTCACCAGACTGAGAAATATCATTATTAACTTATCAACTTTAATTGGTAACATTCACTCTGCACTCTCTGTGAAATTAAGGTTTGCAGCTATGATGACATCAACAAAGAAAACAAAGCATGACAAAATATTTCCTCATGACTTTTCCTGAATATCCTGTGAAAACTAGTTTGCAGTGTTTGACGTTGTTCCAGCCATAAATCAGCGCAAACAGGTTTTTTTTTTTCCAGAACACACCGGCAGTCATGTTGACTCCAACATGTTAACAAGTGACAGAACAAGACTTCAGGGAACATTTTGAATTTTACTGAAATATTTACTTCATCCATGTCTCCCTGTCTGCTGTTCCGATGCTTTCTCAAGCAACCATTTCAACTGTAGATATTTCAGTCAGCATGGCAACAAATTAAAAATCTACAGGTCAAATGATGCTTCTGTTTTCATATTTTTTATTCCATCTCACTTTTTTTTTTTTACATCGATATCTTTCCGTTCACCTAATATAACCCTCAAAAGCTTGGATTGAAAAGTTTCTTCACAGGGTGAATATTGTTTTTTTCCCCCCTCATTCGTCTTTGATGCTTTCTCCTCACAACCTCTATCTTTGTCTCCTTTCGTCTCACTCTTTGTAATATATATATATATATATATATATATATATATATATATATATATATATATATATATATACTCATGTTTACAATGCACTTTATCTCCCTGTTTTCCTCTTCTCTCCCTGTCTTGTTTTTTCCCCTGGCCATGGTGTGACCTCTGCTTTGGCAAAAGCATTAACATGCTATCAAAGGAGAGGTAGGAGGCATAGAGAAGAAGAAGAGAGATGTACTGTACATCATGCTGTATATGAGTCAATAAGGAGCAGCACCCATTCATCTCATTTTAAGAAGTACTTCAGTGCAAGGAGCTGACCACCAGGATGCAGGGCTCAGCTCAGTGAAGCTCAACCAACAGGTGAAGTAAAGGGGACAAATAAGAATTCACCATAGAACATTTTAAAATAAATAAAGTGAGAAAAGTGAGAAAAAAGTTGTCATAAATCAAACAGCTAATGGTGCTAATGTTCGCTTGGCAAGACATGGCTATAAGGAAATCAAATTCAATTGTCCAGAAGTAGGAAATGTTTGTTGTTCGATTCTTAGACCCGAGATTTTGGCCCGACTGTTAAAGTAACTGACCTTCTACTTCAGAATGTAGAGAAAAGCTACTTGTCTCCTTCCACCACATAAGAAAGGACTGAAGCAACTGGAAAACAAAGGTGGCAGACAGGGAGAAAGATTTTCAGTGGAAAGATTTCAGCAGTAAGACAGGGAGAGAGAGTGAAAGGACAAAGAAAAGCTGTTGATGTTTGATGTGTTGAGATGTTCCACATTGTAAAGCCTCACCTAGACACGACGTCTCTCTGGGGGTTCTGCTGTACTCTGTCGGCCTGTTGATCTATTTCTGTTCGTCCACCTGTCTTCTTCTCTCGCTATCTGTTGTATCCGGAGGGTGAGATTTAAAAAGACAGAAACCTCAGCATGTGGCCGAGGTTTTATCTGATTTATGAGTGTTGATCAATAACCGCATTAAGCCATTGTCATTTACTGCTATAGTCCAGCAAAAATCTAATACAGGTAAAGCTCTGTTGACATCTAAAGCCCTATTTCTCACTGCATAGTACCAGTTCTACTCGACTCGACTCTTCTTGCCTTTTTTGGTTTCCCATTAGGTAAAAAGTACCTGGTTTTATTGTGGCTGCTATATTGAGGAGGTGCAGACATTCCTGTCTTTGATAGGTGATGAGAGGATGATGAGAGGCGGACAAGAGATGTGTGTCACGTTGAAGACTCGGTGAAGACAGCAGACAGTCAATCCTAAGGGTAATGCACCTACAAGCTGTTTGCCAACCACCGTAAAACTCACACAGCGATGCCTGAGAGTTGTGAAGTTGTATATTGTTGTTCACACAGCCTTAAACAAGGGTGGAAAAGTATCGTTTGTTACTTTTCCATGGAGAAATCGTTCCCCAGACTGCAGAAATCGATGGCATGTTTGTATGGGCAAATCTCGTGATCAGCAGCCTGGTGTTTAGCCATGTAACAGAGTTTTGCATTTGTAATTGTTGCCGTAGAAAACGTTCTTTATTTTCGCTTTATTTAAATGAAATAAGAGAATGTGAAAAAATGCATATGACGTAAGGACAGTGAATGAATGAATGAAAATGTAGCAACAAACCGCTTTGTCTTCACCGAGGACGAAGGCGGGTTTCCCCTGACGTGTCAACCCGGTCCAGAGTTATATGGAAGCTTGCCTGTTTAAGACTGTGTCTACTACATGATACACAAATAGAAGTGAAGAGCAGTAAAGCTTTGTGTAAATATGTAATCTGCAGCTTTTTCTAAAACCAGGCTCTGTCTCTTTTTTAGGACTAACACATGATGCTGAAATCATGTCTGATATGTGCTTTTCAAATGTGTCTCAGATCTGGTCAAAGTGCTCAAAATAAAACCTTTAGATGTCTGTGGCCGTGGAGTTCGGTTAGCCGGGCGTCTGCCAACAAGCTGTCATTTTGCATCTTTCCTGAGAGCAACCATGACGTCTGCCCTCAGTCACTCTCTGGGCTAACACAGGCGGCGGACATGTGCATGTCAGTCTGGCAGAACATGCCTCATCTTCTGTAAACAGCTGGAAGCTGTAGGGCTCAATTCTGCGTAACCTTGAGGAGTTTGATGCCAGTGTTATGTATGTCTTCACCCCCGCAGTGAGCATAATTTAACCGATTCCCCCGGAGCACATTAGCAATGCGTGGCGGGTCACTTCGTTTGACCCAAGCTGTCAGACTAGCAGCATGTGGCAAAGAACCAGAGGAAAAACTCTTAGAGCGAAGACAACAAACGGCAGACGAGAGTGATCTTTTAATCTTAGCACAGAAAAACTGAGAGAGTGAGCCACAGAGAACAGAGGCGGCAAAAAAACAAAAAACAGACTGAAAATCCCAGAAAGGAAAAAGATGATGAGAAAGACAACCATATGATGAGCAAGGAAACAACTGATCTTCTCCTCTTTGTTGAAAAAAGAAAGGAGTGAAGAAGAATAAAGGAGAGAAGAGAGAGAGAGAGAGAGATGAGTGAGGAATAAAAAGAACAGCAATTGAACAGATGCAGAAAACTCAGCAGTGAGCAAACAGACAAACTTTATCTGAGCCTCAAAGGAGGAAAAAAGTGAGGTGACAAAGCAGGAGGGAGAAAAGACAGGAAGGGAGTGAAGCTACACAAAAACAGTAAAACAACAAAGTTGTTGTCTCATCTGGGCTCCGCTGTGTTCTGGTGTAAGTAGAAAAGACAGCAGGCAAAGCAGGACAAGTGAAGTAAAGATAAAGAAGAGGCATAAGAGCACATAAGGAAACCAAATACAAAAAAAATGCGTTATTTGCTGTGTTACTTTACATCCGCAGTTCTTAAAGTGTGGGGCGCAATAATTACTGTCAAACATGCACAAGCAAAGGAGTCATTAATACATATAAAACAACACCAGATCCAGGGGACCGGAAGACAGTAGTGGGCAGAACATTATGGATAAATTCATGACATCGACCACAAAGAAAAGAGACAACGCAGTGGCAGCAGAGAAAAAGACAGACGGCAATCAACCAAAGAACCAGCCGAAAAGAAAATACGACGAGGCTTATCTGGCTCTTGGATTCACGGTGGGGTTGGTGGGGGAACAATGGCAGCAGACAGCATGAGACCCAACAAATTAAGAGGACACTTGGAGACAACACACCCCAGTCAGGTCAATAAGCCACTCGACTTCCTTCAAAGAAGACGAGCAGAATACCGGCAGCGGGAAACTCGCATTGGTAAAAGCTGCATCGGTGAACAGCAAAGCACAAATGGCTTCATTCAAAGTTGCATAGAGAATTGCCCAATGCAAGTAACCACACACGAGACTGTAGCTGAGCAGCTCGTTCTCCCCGCTGCTCTAGACATGGTGTCGACTATGTTTGATGAGACAAGCGCTGCAAAATTGAAAGCGATCAGACACTGAGTGACTTCTGGAGAGGGAGCATCCACTCATCGGGCAGAGGGCTGTGAGCATTCTGCTTCCTTTCACCTCTTATCTCTGTGAGACGGGCTTTTCAGCTGGTGCCTCACTCAAAACAAAGTACGGATCTCAGCTCAGTATCGAGCGTGACTGGAGAGTGGCAGTCTAATGCCTGCAAGCCCGTTTTGAAAAGATGGGCAGTGCAAAACAGGCTCATTGCAGCCACTAAGCATACAGACTTGTTCACCTTTATGGCTAAATACGTGTCTTTGTTTTGCACAGATAGCAAAGCGGTGAAGTGAAGTAAAGTGATAACACACTTTGCACTTTCATTTTCTAATTTTGAACTTGATGTTATTTGATGCAAAGTGATAATGCAATTGCACTTTATTTTTTATATTATTTTCTCTACTGTCTTATTTGAGGTTATTACATGATTTAGACCTCCATGTTATTTCAATACGTTTTAAACTTGGCCTATTTTGTTACCGTTTTGTTGGGGCGACGGGGGACAGGTGGGACTTGAAAATTCCCTCCCTTCCAAAATGGGGATCGACAGAAAAAGTTTGAGAGCCACTGCTTTACACGAAGGTTGTTAAATTGGCAAAACAAAGGCATGTTACCCAGACAATGATGATCATGGTGGTTACGTTTATCTGTAAATTCCTGAAAACCAGCCTCGTCTTCGAGGAGGATTTCATTTGAAAGCAGCCATTTGTGATTTCGCTGTGAGATGTACAGCTGCCTCTAGCTGTCAATTCCGTTGTTGTGGGGAGGAAAGCAATCAAGCCTCAATCTCGGGTACAACAGACTTACCCGAGTCAGGCCTTGTAGTGTGACTTACTGTAATGCTTGTTCCATCTGTTGCCGTCAAATGATGTCCCAGCAGTAATAGCGTTCGCGCTCTGAAGCTCACCGAGGCAATCCCCAGAAAATCCCCATTTTTGTCATGGACTGCTTGGAAAATACCTCCCAGGAGCTGTGAGGAATGCCCTGGCATATCATGAAAATTAAAATCAAATCACCTGCAAAAGCTACTTGACACCAGTGAAACATAACCATATTATTATTCTTGAGACGTTCATTACCAAAAATCGAGGATAACCGAAAGAAAACATGGTTATTTTTTCTTCCTCTGTGGTGCCTTTAAACTGGGCTATCAGAATGGGTTTTAGAGGATCAGTGAAAAACAGGAACACAGTGTGATTCCAGCACAACACAGGTAGGGCAGATGCAAAATAACGTTCAATATGATTATCCAAAGACAGTGTAGGAAACACATTTTCTGCCACTCAATTTGACAGAAACAACAACCGCTGTTTTGTAGATCAAACAGTAGTATGTTTCTCTAAATAACGTATCCCTGTAAAGTCTGAACCATCAAATAATTGCCAGAAAATTCTGATTCTTTGAAATTGGAGTCTTTATGGGACCTTCTGACATATTTGATGCATGCAGCATTTTTTACCCATATTGTACACAGCAAGTTTTTTTCTAAACCAACAAAAACATGCAGAACACAGCATTTATTAAACCCCTTAAAGTCTTTGAGTTTCTTTTAAATGTTTATTCCAAACTTCAAACATGGGAGACGTGGTTGCCTTTGCAGTGCTTCCATCTCTGTCTGCAACGCTGTATTTTTTGGCCATCTAAAAATACACACCAAAAACAAATTATTGTGCATTTCTCCTTTAATTTGGTCTTTCATTTTTTCATTTTCTGGTGATAATCAATGAGCGAAACCCAAGTATTGGAAATTGATCCATAACTAAATGCCTCAATTTCTACACCAAATACATCTAATTATGTCATTTAAAACTTTAATTGGTTTACTTAAATAATAAAAAAGGGCATATGTTGGTTTATTTTATGCATTATGTATTAAATTCAATAAAATTACATTTGACAGATTGACAGATAAAATACCATATAAACCTGCTGTATCTAATTTGATACACACATTTTCAACACGTTTATTAAATATAGGCAATAGAATAGGTTACAAAATATTAAGTTATTGCCTCAGTTCAGTAAATGCTCCGAATTGACCGTTTTTATTACCGTAACATTTTCAAAACTGGAAAAAAAAATCAGCACAAAACCAACTGTGGGTAATTGATTGATGACAACCACTTTAGATGACACATTTGAAGGTCCTCTGTTGCACGCCTTTTGCCCTCTGGTGGATTATCCTTGCATTGCATGTATCTGATGATATACAAAAGGTTTTTCAGGATAAAATTAGTTGCACTGATGATGTAGAGGTCTCAATAACTCCTGTATCAAATAAGATTCACTTGGCCTGACAGGGTAAATTAAACTTTTAAAAAAAAGTCTGTTGCCAATATGTGACATGCAGGCTGTGCGCACACAGCGAGTGTGTCTCATTTTTTAGTCGGAGCACAGTTACTTCAGCTACACCCTTAATATCAGATTGTGTTGTAGAGCCTGCGTCACTGTAGCCAGCATGTGGTAAAATATAATTGTCTCTGGAGTCTGAGACAGGAGGAGTAATCTGGTGGACGTGTGTATTTCCCCATATGAGTTTCATCAGAGCTGCAGATCTTGGCAGAGCTGTTTTGTGGGAATCTGCAGCAAAACCTGGAGTTTTTTTGGAACTGAATTGATGGATATTTCATAGCAGCTTTCTGTTTGCTTTATTCTTTTATTTGGTTTGATGGAGGCCTTTTCTTTTTCTTATTTTTTTATAATTATTATATGTCAGATGTGACTGTGACTGGCTGCCCTCTTCAAGTCAAATCTGCCACAAAAAAAAAGTTCTAGAATGATTATTCTTTCCAAATAGAGCTGCTTCGAAAACACTACCTTTGTGCTGGCATGGATAAAGCTGTGATAATCATCCTGCCTGTCTTTAACTGTTGATGTTAGCAGAGTTGTGGTTTAAGCTTTTTAAATGTCTGTATCCTGGGTATAGAAGTTAACCACTATGGTCTAAACTGCCTGAAGACATAGGAATAATGCATCGATTCTTAAAAGTCAGAGTTGTTTCTCTTCGATGACCTTTTCATGCAAAGAATATGATGTCAGAACTTTAATAGCCTTCCCCTTCTGAGGCTGAATAAAACTCTCTGAATGGCATTTAGATTTTCAGAGACTGTCAGCACAGAGATTAATGAGGAATAATCTGTGGGTTTAAAGCCTCTTAAAAAGGTGGAATGACACTGTTTTACAAACAAGCGTGTAATTAGGGTGGGGAGCATGGTGTGATAGCATTAAGGCTGGTTTGAAAAAATATTAATTAAGGTTGTCTCAAGTTGGAGGGGAATTTCTTTGATTAAAATGTGATATTAATATGGCACAGGCAGTAAGATTAGTCTCATTATTTATCAGGAGACGTACATAAAACCTTCTGTAATTAAAACCAACACAGTCATTGTTTGAACAATCCTCAGTTCTTTATCTTTACATCTGTGACTGACATTCCTGCAGTTTTAACCTTTCAATGGTCAGTTTTTGGATTTTCTGCAGGTCCAGTTTGAGGAAACAACATGATAAAAATGCATTTTACTGTGAGAAGCAACTCTTTTGTTGGTTTTCTTGTTGGGAGCACGTGTTCTCAACACTCTCTTGGGAATGGCCACACTGTAAAAGACTTCATCTCTCTCATCTGATCTCATCTTTTGCTCTCTTCAGTATTTTTAAAATTTTTTTATTTGCATTCCCTTCTATACGTCTCTTTCTCTGAGCCTGTTCAGACCTGGAATCAATATGCTTCCCGATTGATCCGATCACAAGCGGACGGTTCTAAGAACAGGTGGGAATGCATGCAAAGAGGCAATAAGGAGGCATTTCACACCCGATCATGCAGACCACATCTGGTGGTGCTCTAGGACGCATGCAGCCACATTCTCTCAGCAGTGTGAAGGCTAATGTGTGCAGAGCCACCCCTGAACTGTTAACTACAGACTCGTGTCGGTCAGTGAGTAAGGAAAAAACTTGATCCTTCTTTGTTGCTGCATCACTGTAGCAGGCAGCGTTCTCTCTTTCTAGTGTCTGAAGTGCATGTTACTGTACATTTAGCAGCTTTGAACACAGTTTCAACACATTGAATATGTTGCATTGTATTTTATTGTTGTTGATGACACTTGGTCAATATTTATATCAGCCTGCCCAGGGACTACTGACGGAAATGAGCTAATTAGCTAACTTTGACACATTTACATTGATGTGGAAACTGAAATGTTGATTAATGTGAAAAATAAATAAATAAATAGATAAATAAATAATGGCTTACTTCTCTTTTGCTCATGGGGAAAGTCATTACACCCCCTTAAAAATCTGTCAGTTTTTGAGTTTGGAGAAACAGTAAAAATTAATTCGGGCCTTCCTGTGAAATAGCAAATGTTATACATTGATACGTTATACATACATACAACACACTCTTTGTGTGAGACGCATTGTGTTTATTTGTATACTGAGCGGGAAAGTGAGATCTAACAAGAGGTCACTAAGATGCATGTGGAGGCCCATTATAATGCCAGATGTGAACAGCCGGACTTAAAGCTGCCAGGTTTGAAGAGGCTCTCGTCCTTTCTCTCCGTCCCATCTTTCCACTGTCTGTGCTCTAATCTCGCTGTCAGTCATCTTGTCATGGTGGTGCTGAAGTCTCATTTCCTGAGCGGGAATACATTAGCAGAGGGCTGCTCTGCTATTACCTGCTAAATTACCAAGCTGTCTCTGACAATTAGTTTGGAGACCAGGGACGGCGGCCTGCAGTGTACACAACCATCCTGACAACTGGTGCTCTAAGACAGTCACACCGAGGGCCTAGTGTTCTACAAATGTGCATTATGTTTCCTTTTCCATAAGAATTACTAGAGAAGTTTCATGTTGTATCAAGATGTGTGTCATTGCACGGTATGTCCGTATTTACATTTTTAAATTTTTTTTTATTGCAGGCTATGTCAGGAATGATTCAGCCCTGCTGGAACCTCTGCCAGAATGTTAGTTGGCTGATTGGCAATCAGTCCATTCATTGGTGAGCAGAATGTCTGGATCTTCACGGTCCTCCATGGAAGATTCCTAGTGATAACACCAAGTTAAGATTTCAATCACAACTAGTTACATCAATCGATCAATCAATCAATATTTATTTATATAGCACTTTTCATACACGAAAAAGCAAAAAAAAAAAAAAGAAAAAACGAAAACAAACATTCGTTTTTTCAAAACGAATTTTTTCGAATATTTCGAAAAATACACAATAAAAACAATCAATTTCCCTTTAGCCCCTCACCCCCATCCCCCCATCCCGACACTAGACAAGACAGGATACACAATAAAAATAATTTCCCTCCCGCCCCCCTGACCACCACATCCCGATCCACACACAAGCCCAAAAAAGTTAGAAAATAAAATAAAAGTAATAAAAACTGACCAAAATGTAGAAACATAAAACATTGAGTTATAATAATAAAAAGTGTAGAAACATGAGACGTAAAATAGTTATATAGTTATAAAAACTGACTAAATGTAGACAAATGAAAGAAATAAAAAAAGTTATAATTGGTTATTGGTTATCTTGAAAACCACTGGCAACATTTCTCAGTAGAATTCAACATGCACTATTTAATATAAAAAAATTAAATAAAAACATGCTGACTCCCTTTCACTGAACTTAATTTCCTGAAGATCACAGAGCCTCACATTGTAAATCATATTACATCATTAAACAGTGGTTAAAATGGCTTTTGCATTGCACTTTTTCTTACTTTTTGCGTGTGTGTTTCCATAAAACGCCATGGAATCACAACATTCCACACCATAATACTTTAGAAGTTACTGAAGTGCTCTGGTTTGTTATCTAGACTTTGAAAACATCACTAAACTCAATCTTTCAAAAAGCAGGGTTGTCATTTTGTGTGAAATCAGAATGTTGTAATCCCATTTCATTCGCTGCTTTCCAGCGTTTGGTTTCCATTTTATCTCATTCTGCCAACATCGCCTGTGACCTTTGATATCAATTCCCTCAGAACTATTTGTTGATTGCTTGTTTTCTCTCGAGTGTGTGATGTTTTTATAAGTACTCAACGTTTTATCTCACCTGCATGAATTGTTTTCTCACGTTGTTCTTTTTCCCTCATTGTGTTTTGACCTTTAATGCATTTTATTTCTGTTTTTTCACTATGATTTTTACTTCAGTGGAAATCAAATGCTGAGCTATCTTAGGGATCAATTTTAATATCTCCTTAAATTTCTCACAGCCAACTCAGAAGAAGTTTCTGACTGCGCTGTGAAATAATTTGAATGCATAGATAATCTCCAACATTTATTGAACTCCACTTGGGGACACTGCATTCAGACAAATTTTGCACATGGAGTTCAGCTGAACTGCATTATGGGAAATGTAGGATCCAGTGTTTTTTTTTTTTGCTTCTTATGGGTCTCCGGCAAGAGTCCCAACTTAGATAGAAAAGCAGGTCTAAATCCACTATCCAGTACCATGCAGGGTTAATGTATGTTTTTCATGTCTCCGGTTTCCTTCTTAGTCATTCCCTATCTTGGTCCACCTTCTGTCTTTTGCTTAACATGTTGGATGATGAATGAAGCTTGGTCTGCCCATGCATGTGCACAAACCTTCGTTTTGGACTCAAGCAAAAATCTGTGTTGTATTTTCTTTGACCGGGATGCACTGTACCTGTTTTATGGCGGTGCAATATCAACACAAGCCCCAGCCGTCACTGCTGGCCTGAGCCTTTCCAGCCTCTTCATCTGTCCTTTCTGTGGTGACAGCAGCAGCAGCATCTCTCTAGGCTCCGAATGAGAGTGAATGAGGTGTGGTCAAGTCAGACACTTGAGATACGGGTACTGAGCCAGGGTTAGTTTAGTGAGAAAACTGATTGCACTCCAGGAAACAGATTTTAAAGAGAAAGTGAAATATTGGGGTTGATTGTAAGGAGAAGAATTTAGATGAGTGAATAAATAAATAACATTAAAGTAGTTTATCTTGGAATCACTCTGATTTTTCTCAACCTTTTGCACACTTGCACATTTTGCTGCATAACTTATATTAAAGTACAAATTAACATCAGACCACCTTAAGATTAAAAACCATAGGAGGGTAAAAACATGACAGATGTAGATGTAGATAGCTAAACAGTCCCATCTTTACCTAAAAGAACAGGGAGGAATTTATTTGACAGACAGCCATCCATATAAGTACGAACATGAGGATATATTTCTACACTTAACAGTATGACTGCTGTCAACCTGCTACTATTTGAGGCTGGATCAGACAAATACAGCAGGCTGGACATCAGCCCTTTGATCTGACTGTGTGTGCATGAGTGTGTAGAAGTGAGAGAGAGAGAGAGTTTTCTACCAGAGCTATTTCACATAAAAGAAACACTTGAGACGGAAACACAGGCTGGAAACTGGCCTTTTGATCCTAACCTTGAATGAAGAGAACATGTGTGTTTCTGTGTGCATGTAAGCCACCATAAGAAGAGATCACTGAAACCCCAAGTATTTCTGAGAAGTTAGTTTAAGTGAGTCTAAAGTTTGACCATACTTTTAGATGAGAACATGCAGCCAATATTATGCTCAATGCGGAGAAAAGGTTATATATGTAGCACTTTTCAAAATGAAGTTACAAAGTGCTTTACAGGACAAAAAATGGTGGAAAACGATGATAAAACCAATTTAAGACAGTTAAAGGCTCGAATACATTAGACAAAAACAGATTAACATGAGCAAAAACAGACGTGTCCTGTCCTCATGCAAAGTTTGTGTGGCTTGGCTTCCTGGTTGCTGGGAGACTCCACCTATCTTAGAGTGCTGACTGGCTGCACCTGTCTCTCTCTCTCTCTCTCTCTCTCTCTCTCTCTCTCTACCTGGACAGCTGAGCTCCTGCCATCCTCTTCGTTTGTTATTTAGTTTTTCACTATACAACACCAGTTTCACCCATGAGTGGGAATCGAACCCACGGACACCACGTAAGGATTGCATGGGGCGCACAATGACAGTGTTTTCAATCTTTGAAAAAAAATGAAAAATAAATAAAAAGTACTTGAAAGTCCTTGAATTTCTTTTTGTAATGTCTGTATGAATCCTATAAATTCATACAGAACACTGTACATGTCAAATGGCAGCTCCACTGAGTTCAGTCTGTATGGGGATAGATTAGAGTCGGATAGGTTTTTAGTCTGGACCGGTGTGCACGCTTAAACCGGTTTAATTTCATGCAAACCTACATAAGTGGCACTTGTCAGGTATGGGCAGATGGACTAACGTAGCTAGTTAGCCAGAGCCCTTTGATAGCTGATTAGCTCCGTGTCTGATGCTGCATCCTCTGTTTTGTTGTGATCTTCTGGAACTGAGAATTGTGCACATAGTATCTGCTATAACTTCAGCCAATGGCCACTTAGCTCTAGGATCGATGGGATTGGCTCCTGAGTTCAGTATGAAAACTCGTGGTTAAGTTCGGTATGCAGGATTTGACTCAATATTGGTTTGAAATATTTTAAACCCGCCCAGCCCTAATGTGGGGGCAAGAGAAACACTGACATATTATAATTGATGGGTTCGTCAAAGTGTACCTGCCCATCTTTTCTTGACTATTAAAGCAAACTAGCTACATACAAGAGGTCTCATCTACATTTTAAATGCAGACGCAAGCATGACATGACAACTGCCTTCTGAAAAATCAAATTGGCTATTCTCGTCAGGATTTCTGACAATATGTCTGAGGCAGGATACGACACAGCCAGGAGTGCAGGATTTTTTCCCATCTTTGAAACTTCAGACTACAAATACTCCTTTTATTCTATAATGAGGCCCCTGGTTAATAAATAGGTGTCATGAATCAATAATGATTGAAGGTGATTCAAAGTTGAACTTAACCGAAACAGAATACAATTCAAGTCGTGCTGCACTTAAATGCACTAAAGTTACTGAAGGATAATGATCTATGCCTCCATTTTCCAGCCAGACAAGACTAGACAAGACCGGCATACAGTGTCACAGGCTTTCTGCAGTGAAACTGTCAAACCAGGAAGGGAAGGGGGAGTCTGTTTTTGTGTTTCAAAGACAACCAACCAACCAAGGGCCAAGAATATAAGACATCTCAGAGAGAGCTGCAACAGAGGTCATTTTCAGCCAGCCATATCCAATTGGCACTCTCAGTCAGTCGGAATCCATTCCCTTAACATCAGCTTTGAAATACATCATACTGCGGTATGTACACACGTACTGACTCCATTTCCATTGGAAACATTGTCGGGGTGTGAGTCTGTGTGTGTGTAGGGGGGACACCATTTGTACTGGTTTTGTTGTCAGCAAGGGAAATAAGCATTTTCATCATGTTGTTGTTCCATTCCTTCTTAAAATGATATCAGGATGTCATTAAGAGCTTACCCATTCTATTCTCTGCTACTGCATTCAATCCCCTGACATCAGAGAGATTGATGTTACAAACATTCTTTTCCGTCTCCCCCCGGAATCCAAATTACACTTTAGGTAAAGCAAAGGCAATGGGGTCAGCTTGTAATCTGCTAATGCATAATCACTCTCATGCATAATAGAACGTTCCGGCAATGTAATAACGCAGACATGGAGATAGCTAGTTGTTCAGGCAATCAGTTATTTGCTGCAGACATTTCGATTTGACGTTTCAGGCTTTTATCCGGCGGTGCTTACAAAAAGGACAGAGGCCAAAAGCAATTGGGGAAAACAACAGCCCTTTTTTTAGATCAGCTGTCCCCCTCCAAACCTGATCAGTAACTTCTTTATGCTTTTATTTTTCAATTTTGGATGCATGTGTCTAGAGAAAGAATATTTGCATATTAGACTGTCTATCAACTGTGAATGGTGAATGGACACTACATGTGGCTCTCAGCAATGTGAAAAAAGAAAAACGTCTCTGCTTCCGGAAGGAGTTCCTTTATTTTCAGAACAAAAATGGAAAAAGTAGGTCTAATAGATCATGTACACACTGTATTTGACTGATGGCTGGCCTCTTGGCAGGTGCTGCAAGAGGTTAGAAGAAACAAGCTGCACTCTGATTTGCTCAACTACACTGAGTTCAAAGGTCAGCCTTTCTGATGGTCTCTAATGGTTGGCAAGCCCGTGGTTACAATGTGATGAACAGCAGTTCTTCATTTAACCAGGTCAAGACATGTGTAGGAGGCGTTGACATGTGGAGGAGGAATTTCTTGAACTTAAATCAGCTCATCGCTCTGTGCCAGCTGTCGTGTATTGTGTGAATTTGTCTGTGTGCTTCTCATAGATGTTAGCAGTCACTGTATGTTTGTGGATGAAGTTGTGTGCGCGTCTGTATTCCTTTGTGTCGGTCAGTTACTGTGCACATCTGCCATTGTGTGTCCATGTGTGTGTGTGTGTATTTTGGTGCAGCCTCACTGGCACACTTTTTCCCTCAGAGCCATTTGAATCTGATAATTGCAGCCCTGATTTCCATTTGTCTGCCCTGAATGTCAATATGGCTGCTGTTTGACATCAAGGTCCTCCATATGACTGAGTGAAAGAGAGTGAGAGAGGCTGAGAGACAGGTGAGCTGAAGCAGACCATCATCTTGATTGTCCGTCTCTCCTCTGTCAGTCTTTGTCTACCTTGTCAGAATACACAGCAAGTTAGTCATTAAAACTGGTGAGTGAATTTTTTTCAAGCTTGTTTTTGAAGGGGAGGGAAAGATTAGTTCTCACCAAACACATCTCACAAGCATAAAAAGTATTGGGCTAAAACAGCGACATTAAAATGAAAATGAAAAAGAAAACATTGGCTTATTTTGAACATTGGCATTAAAGAAGTTGCATTGGCTGTGAAACAGGTATTGGCACTGAAAAAAGTGAAATATTAAACACTAGGGAATATGCACTCAGACCGTGCAACAACACCAAGACCACTGTCATGGAAACCTGAACAGTAGGAAAAATAGTTTCAATAGTTTCATTTTGTCAAAACAAAATCCTCTGACAATTCTCATAATTGATGATACATTTTGTATCATCAATTATTGTATCATTGCATGCAGGACATAGCGCACACTATGGTGATGTTGGAGCAGGAACACTAAGTGATTTGCATTGATTTAAACTGTAAACTGGCTAAGGTTAAGGTTTGTTCCAGCAGACCTCTGCAAGTTAACTTCAACCCAGCCAGGTCCTATGTGGAAAAACAGTGGCAGAAACAGACTTAATATACTTGCGGTTTGGGAGTTTCAGGGTTGGTTGGAAGCCAACGTTCATGTCATAGGCTCTGGAATGGATCCTTGGTTCCTGACAGTGGTGATGTTTCTCATTAATATGTAATCTGCAGAGTGGTTTCATATTTGGTTTATGTCACTGGTCTTGCCCGGGGACATGATTCAATGTTTAGAGGTTGTAATTTTTCCCATGGATCCAAGGGGGTTCTCACACGATCACGAACCCCCCTGCCCAATGCTTTAGAAGTCATCAGTTTGCTTCCCCAACAGGGTTGGTCAACTCTGTGGTTTCTCTCACAGACTCTGGTCTTTTCTGATTCTGTTGCATCCACTGTGGTTGAATTGCTGTGTCAAAGATCTCCCAATGTCCATGAAACATATAGATGTCGAAATAAGTAGAGTTCCGGATGAAAAAAAATCAAACTAAAGTCTGTCATCTTGTGGTTCCAAGAGAGCTGAGCAGGTACCAAAAGGTCACGTGAAACAATACAGATCACTGATTGGTCAGAGGGAATCGTTTCTGCGTCAGTGCGCCATCAATGCCCTGCATGCACGGAATATCCTGCACAGCACAAATCAATGGCCAGTTAAGCTGCTTTAGAGTCCGTAACTTTGATAGCTGATGAGAGGATTTATTTATTTTATTTAAGAAGAGACAACACACAGTTCAAACACAAATGTTTCCATTTCATGCACTGTACCAGATTATAGCTTCAAGCCAATTTGCATCTGTCCATTAGCAGGTCTTGACAAAAAAAAGAGCAAAAACACAAACAGTGTAGAATGAGGCTGAACAATAATTCAAAAATGATCACAACATGGCCAAAAGCAGCATCCAAATCACATCGCTACATCTGCCAAAACAACGCAATATGACTTCTTAGCCTCAACGCTCAGCCCCAGCACTAAGTAAAACAACATACAGAGTAATACATAAGAGGACACACAGGACATACAATAAAAGCTACACACAATTGAACGTCACAAGTGTTTGCTTATCGAGTAAAAGCACGTCAAGGACCTTCAGATAGCATAGACTCAGTGAATACAGAGCTGAGCAGCTTGTAACAGACATTTCAAACTGGCTTTGAACGTGCTGATAGAGCTGCAGCTCCTCATATCATCAGGCACGCTGTCCCACCGATTGGTGGCCTTTTTGGGTCACGAGAGGTGGACGAGAGGTGTGTGTCACGTTGAACACTACGCCATGGCAGTTTCACACGGCGTCCACCTACCCTGAAGAGGTACTGTCCGATAATGGAAAACAGAAATGCGGCGTTACAGGAATAATGGCCACAAACAACTCTCAGAAACTGGGAAAATGCTAGGATAAAATTGTTTTCTGAATTACAAAAGCAAAGAAATTATCACCAAACATCAAAAACAGCAGCTGCTTCAGATTTAGATTGGTCAATTTGGTTTTTTTTATTTTTAAATTTAAATTTTTTATGTTTACCCTGTCCAAAGACAGCACACATTTCCTGTTAAGGCATAGTCTGTGAACTGGGTTTTTCTTTCTTGTTTTTCTCAGCTGTGCCCCTTCATGTGGGTGCGAGAGGGAATCAAAGCTGAGTGCTCCACTCCCAACACAATGTTCAGTGTTTTCATAGAGACCCTCTTTGATGCTTTGATAAGCCTGGTGTGGTGGGTTATTATTATCCAGAGAAGACAGAGTGGAGCAAAGATAAAGAGACATGAGAGGGAGAGGAGGTGAAAGCGAGTGAGCGGGTGGCATGTTTGAAACAGTTTATCTGAACTCAAAACCAGTTAGTTGGACTCATTTAGGTAAAATGCATTTTTAACTAGGGCTGCAGCTATCACTTATTTTAATACAGGAGTACTATTATTCCGACAACTAAAGCTGGGGTCAGACTACAGGAGAATCGGGCTGATTCCACCCTGATTCAGCCTTCCCGACAATCGGAGGAGAAAATTGGTCGGTCCCGATGTTTGTCGGCAGGTGTAGGGCAACCTTTAAAAACATAGTAAATATGTGTAGGCTACATTGGACTAGCCGATTCAAACCTTGCAAGTCTGCAAGAAATACTTGTAGGTTACATTTATAAATCTTTTATTATTAATATTTATTATTTTTTATTACTATTATTATTATTATTAGAGAGCTAAGTGTATGTAGCGGACCAAACTGGTCCAGCAGGTGCTAGTGTTGTGCTTTTGCTCACAGGACAGAGGAGCACATTTAGGTGTTGAACCGCTCTGTGACGTGTTGTGTTGGTGAAATGTTTGGCTGTACGGAGATTTATGGACATTGATGGATTCTTGCATGTGATACGTTGAAGAATAATAATGGTAAGTGGTAAATATTCTATCAACAACAAGAAGCAAAGTTGGACCCTCTAAGTTCAGTCTTAGCCACTGGCCTTCACATGAAGCTGTAGTGAAAGTTCAGTCAGGAAGACTAGACCTTTACACTCTCAGACTATACTATATTTCTCATGCTATTTTGTCATTCACACCTCTCACACTTGCTCAGTCTTATTTACCTTCTATCACGGTCCGGCGCCGTCAATTGAGTTATCAGCTGTTCTCATCAGCCAGTCATATCTATCCAATAGCACAGCGACACACCTTCATTGTCAACCTATCATCTCGCTGTTTTGCTCACCCTCCACCTCCCCATCACCGCCCAGTCTTCACAGATTTACCAACTTCTTCATTCATCAGGTTGACCAGGGTCATCAGCCACCACCACCAGTGTCTGGACTCCAAAGGGGGATATGTATATTGTTGCTGCTCTGGACAGATGCCCTTCAAACTCAATCTCCCCGAAGAGTCTAAGCTCCAAACACTTTCTGTCATAATAATGATTACATATCATTTCATGTGATAAACATCTTATATACTTCAACCACTAGTCCCTCCTGATTTAAATTTAAATTTAATGTTGAATTGACACAAGTCCTTCACAAAATCCTGTTATACTTGATGTCAATTGGGAACACCAGAGTGTAAAGTATAATTATGATAATCAGCACAAACTCTTGCAGCAGAATGACATTTTGTCTAGAAATCTCTTTTGTCTGATACAGTATATGCAAATATAACAAGGAAGTGGAACCAAGGCCCAAGACAAATAAAAAGGCAAAAAAGAGAAAGAAAAAGATTGCTATGTGACAGTAATGAGGATGTAAATCTGTTAGCAGTTTGAAAACTCGGTGGTTGTGTAAAAATTGGATACTTGAGGTCCTCCAGTAAAATACTGAACTGTGGGATATTACATATTAAAAAATGACAGGAGCAACAGCGTCACCTTCTTTTTATAGAGTGACAAATTAATACATTACAAGCAAATCAAGATGCAGATTCATGCAGAGGACGGTTATAAGTCAAGAGCTATTCAGTGCAAATGTTGTCAAAGTAAGTAGTTTGCCCTTTTTCTCGCGGTACAAGGTTGCAGTAATTAGGGGTGTTTTTCACCAAAAAGCAGCCAGTGTTATTATTCCAACTGGAGTGCTAAAAAAATCACCCAGTACTTTAGAACATTATGCAGAGTAGGAAAAGTACAAGAAGTGAGAGCGAGGCTTATCTGAATGAAAAGCTCTTATCATGCTCTTTCTGCCTCTGCGCCGTCGTGCCCAAGGTCAACACCAAATAAATGTCTTTACGGGGGTTGTTTGCTAATTTTATGCAAAAGTTGGGTCTAATTTTTCACTTTTCAACTTTGTCATGTGACATCAATGTTCTCCCCACCTGCTAAACTCACACAACGTGCACATGAATGTGTGTTTACGACTCCAACACCTCCCAAATGTATTTCTCATAGAGGTCATGTCTTAATGCATTTCTCATTTTGCAAATCTCTTTTTAAATACATGAAAGTTCTAGCTTTTCTTAAGTGCTGCAAAATAAATAGGTCAACAGTTACATAATTGTTTATATATTATAACTCTTTGGCCATTATTCCACCAAGTATGATAACATTTTATTATTGTTTAAGTGTTGAGATATGGGAATCTCGAGACTCCCATCAACACAGTTTCACACTTAAAAGTCTATCTTATCCCCGTTATCTAAATGAGATCAAATGAACCTGTTTATTGTAACCATATTTGCATTCATAAAGTCTTACTCTTAGTTTGCACATCAAATTAGTAGATAAAATAAGTGATTTAAATTGTACTTGTTCAAAACCAGTCTGATCAGTTAAGGTAGTTTAGGAACCCAGGGTAGACCCAGAACTGGCTCCAGGGATTAACTACATCTAGTGTAGTTAATCCCTGGAGCCAGATGTACAAAAGGGCCTTCCCCAGTTTTGGGGAAGGCCCTTTTCTGTTCCAGCATGCACAAAGCAAAGGTCCATAAAGACATGGTTTGGTGAGTTTGGTGTGGAAGAACTTGACTGTCCTGCACAGAGCCCTGACCTCAACCCCATCAAACACCTTTGGGATGAACTGGAGTGGAGATTGTGATTCAGACCTTTTCTCCCAACATCAGTGCCTGACCTCACAAATGCTCTTCTGGATGAATGGTCAAAAATTCTCACAGACACTCCAGAATCTTGTAGAAAACCTTCCCAGAGGAGTGGAAGCTGTTAGAGCTGCAAAGAGGGGACCAACTCCATATGAATGCCTATGAATTTAGAAGGGGATGTCATAAACGTCAGTGCAGATGTAAGGGCCAGGTGTCCCAATACTTTTGTGGACATAGTGTATCTAATCTGGCCTGGGACCACCAACGGATACCCCAGGAGGAGCTGGAAAGTGTTGGGGAAATGGATGTTTGAAACAGCCTGCCACCACAACTCCACCCCAGATAGGTGTAAGAAGATGGTTGGATGGATGATCACTTTTTGTAGTGTTTGTTTTACCAATACTCTGTAAGTACTCTGTGCTCTATAAGGATTTAGGTAATGTACTTTATGTTTATCCATATTATAAAAATCAAGCATAAAGCAAAGCGTGCAACAATGAACTGTTCGCTCAGTCCAAGCACTGAAACAGCTGCAGAGAACAGAACAGACAATCAGTCGGGAACCTTTTCTCACCACTTTCTCTTCATCATCCTGATCAGTCTGTTTTTCACTCCTCTCACATGCTACAGATGTCTTCACAAGACAAGAGCACACACACATACACACACACACATGTGCACACAAATAAATAAACAAACAAAACTACTGGCAGACACAGAAAATCCACATAGCTCTCTAGGCTTAGCTAAATCCTGCCTCCATTCCCTCAACATAAAAACACATGAACACACATACCTATACACACACACACACTCACACACACACACACACACACAACCTCTCCTCCTCCCGGTAATCTCTCTTTTTAGCGTCTCCTCTGTCCTATTATGTGAGGATTTTCCTTCTGATGGGAATTCCAGAGGCAGCCACAGAGAGAGGCCATCTAATTAGCCATAGATGGATGACTTCCAATACAAGTAAATGAACAGAGATCTGCTGGTGGACAAATCATTTTAGCTCTGACAAGAAAGGGGACATCTAGCAGTGCTAATCACAGTCACAGGCAACCACCCCCTAAAAGGGGAAACACATCTGTTCTACGGCTGCATTTGCATTTTGGAATGAAAAAATGTTTTATTTTTCTTCTCTTTGTGACTTAAATCTGGTCTTTTAATGGCTGTCCAAACAGGTTTGGGGGGCCAGGGAGGATTTGTGTTGATTTTTTTTTTCTCTTTACTGTGGCCATAATCCATCAGGACCAACTTCTGAATTCAGAAATCTAACGGATGCCACTTGGAACAGGGTAACGCAGCTGTTCATGGCCACACTGGAGTGGGGGAAGCTGATTGTGGCAGTAACTACAGAGCAAGCCTTATATTTGAAAGCTCTGCTCTGTGTTCGGTTTAGCTTTTTTTTTTTTTTAAAAACAACATGATTGCAAAACATGATTGCAAAAACAACATCATGATGTGGTGTAAAATCTGTGCATCATTATTGGTATTATCAATTTCAACAACCAAGTGAATGTTATATCATATATCTATGTATAATATACATATAGTTTAGTTTACATATAGTTTTGAATGCTGTGACTACAAGGCACACATTTTGTATTTGTTACATACACAGAGCATACAATGGGCCTATGATGTGCCCTGAAAATCAGCTCAGGCCCTGCAAGATTGTCTTGTAGCTCATAGGATTAAAAAGAAAAAGAAGATAATGAGATGAAAGATAAAGGTAAAAACATTATATGATGTGCTGTGTACACGCTACATTTTATACATAACTGCAACTATAAAGTATTCATAAACAACAAAAAATATTACTACTCTACACTATAGTAAGTTGACAAGGTATAGTGATAAGTATGTAGATGGAAACAGTTGGTGAAAAGTGAATAAATGAAGAAAAAGTATGAAACCAGATCAGGAACAGGCAGAATAATTGACTTTTGTGAAGAGAACGAAGTGTAATGATTTATTGCTGTTCAGTATTCTGACTGCCCGGGGAAGAAAACGTCTCTTCAGCCCAGTGTTTCCATTATCCACTGTTTTATTTTTTTACAAGACAAATCTGTTATGGTTTGACATATTTAAAACTCTCTGGTCGTGATGTCTGGTGAAATAATTCCCTTGGGTCCAGACCAAACACCAAAGTGAATTCTTTGTGCAGGGCTTTTATATTGAAAGTCAATGCGAAGTGGTCAAAGTGTGTGTGTTGCGGCCTTTGCAGAGTGTTGTTTAGGAGGGACTGAGCGGAGTGGAGACCTGGATACCTCTGTTGGAGAGCCGTTGGCAGAGATGGGTATTTCGGAGGAATTTCTTTTATTTGTCTCATTGCCCGTTCCACATGAATCTAAATAATCTATAATGCATCTATGAATGAATCTATAACAAAAACTCTGGGGTGGAAGAGGTATTTGGATATTATTACCCAAGTAAAAGTAGCAATACCATACTGTGAAAATAATCACTACCAGTAAAAGTCCTACAATACAAAATCACAGCTAACTTATAAATCTTGTGAAAGCCACCTTTGCTAATCAATTTAATTTGATACAGAGCTAGTTATGTTTCACAGTTAATGACTACCAGTAGCTAGCATGCTTGCTCCCAGACTAAAGGCCCATTTATGCTCTACATTAAAGACGGTTATACGAAGACGGGCGGACCTTTCCACGTTTTCAGAGAGCTTAAGGATACGGACGACACCGACGAAACGGAGCAACACCAAGCAGAAATGGGGGAGGGCAGTGTAGCTACGATTCAAGAAAGGTACGACAAATGTGTACGGACACAACAAAGATGAAAACAGTTAATGTTATGGTCTCTGGGACATAAAGGGACATGATTTCATAGGTGAAAATCCTTCTCTAAAAGTTGAATTAATGAAGACTTAGAAGACTGTGAGCCATCAGAGTGAACCTCAAAGAGAACCAAAGCTGTCAGTGGTCCTTTTGCCCCTATCCATTTCTCTAAAGTACTGTTTAATACCCTTTCTCTCTACATTTATCCATCCATCTTTCACTTTATTCCCATTTTTCTCTGCCTCCCTTTACACCCCTATCCTCCTTCACGACTCCCTCCTACCCTTTACTCATCCATTACTTTATCCTACGTTCATTCATCCTTTGACCTGTGTCCATACTCCCGTCTATACATCCATGATGGAGTGCACAAAGCTTTAAATTTCAGGGATTACCTCCCCAGATTCACTCCGAGCTCCCGTCATTGCGCCTTTACTCTCTACAGCTGTTTCTTTTAAACTTTTCTCCATGCCATTTTCACTCTCGTTCCCTCTGCCGACATCTAATTTTCTTCCTCTCACGTCTCTGTCCACCCTGCTGTCTCTCCTTCAGTGAATAATCCCTGGGTCCTAGGTGGGGTTTCTGAGCTGATAGATAAGACCGAGCGTTTTGTTTACTCTTTGTGAGGTAATCTACACTGTGATGTGGAGAATTTGTCTGAGGCTAAAACGACTGGACAGAAGGCTTACCGAGGAAAAATAAGTCGTTGCAAAGGAAAGGAAGACAGGGTGAGAGAGTGAGTGATTATTGGATCAATACACTGTCAATATACATTCATATATACAATGGCAATGAGTCAAGCAGCTACTGATTGGTTTTATTTGTAAGTTACTGTAAGTTTTCAGTCCAAGTAAAAAACAAAACTCCCCTAACCCTGAATATGATAATGTCAAGGCAAGGCAAGTTTATTTGTGTTGCGCATTTCAACAACAAGGCAATTCGAAGTGCTTTACATAAATAAAATATGAAAGACATTAAGACAACATATAAAAGTGTAGGACAGTATACAAAGTATTTAGTTAGAAATCAATAAACAGAGAATACAAATCAGCATGACAAGCGGTGAGTCTCAATGCCAAAGTATTGTAACAAAGGCCATCATTTGTCTGGAACTCATTTTGGGATTGTGGAAACAATCGTGACAGAGACTGTTTGTGTTTAGAGCATTAGTATTTGTTCATGTATGCCCACAAGCTAAAGCAGACCCACACCGCAAGACTTCCTGTCCCTCGGCTCTTGACATGAAATAAGTCTGGCGTTGTCAAAATCTAGTCAGTTGTTAAAGTCTTTAAAAATTACTCTGGGAGATGAACGGACCAGAGCTTTCTCACCCTGGTGGACATGAGACAGGAGATTAGCTGCCATGATCGTCCAGCAAAGACCATAGACAGTCCAGCATGTGGTGTTTTCATCCCGTCCGGGACTGTAAGCGTTAGAAATTGGCTTTAATTTATAATTTATTAAACTACAAATATCCGGCATAATAACTTAGTGACTTAAATGTCATTAACATGCATGCATGCTGTCGTCTAAGAAGACAAGAGGGGAGAGGAAGAGGGCTTGAGTACCAGGCAACACTTTGGGTGAGGTTGTGTTCTCAAATGTCCTCTTCTACTCATTAAAGTCGAATTTAGGTAAGAAGTAAATCCATTTTTAAAATTGCACGATGACAAGTGAACTATCATAAAAAGCAACTACAGCCAAAATTCAGATCGGGGCTTTATGATGATGTCAAAGTGAAAGTGAAGGACAAAACTGTTAGTCATCTGTTGTAGTTGTTGACTCTGAGTGAAATCCGCCCTCAGCAGATACATATTCAACCCTTCTAATTCAGACTGAATGAGCAAACCACCCCTTTAAACTGGAAGCTGGCTATGATAGGCCTCAGAAAAACATTATTCTTACTCATATCTTACACAAATTACAGCCAGCACTGTAAGGCTGCACTGCTAATGGGCAAACACACTGATTGATTAGGAAATGTGGGGCGATGCCGTTATTGGATATATTTTCTCCCTTATATTCACTCTCCTAAACACAATGTTGAGCACATTAATTTAAGATAACACACACACACACACACAAAACAGTGGGCAGGGCGAACACAGACACACAAACACACAAAGGCAAACTAAAGGCAAACACTTTTATAGACTCTATGCACAGATTTCTTGTTGTTAATTTTGCATATGTTGGCTGAGATCGATGAATGTGTAGGATAATGGTTATAAATGCAACAGCACCGAGATGTAATCAGCTAGACACACACACACACTCCCTCTAACGGTAATGTAGTGCGGTGGGGGTGAATGCTACGCTCTTCTGATTCAATTTCCTGTTGAGTTCAATTTCATTACTCAGTCATGGAGCGTCATATTTACAGGCCGTGTACCAGTGTTTCATAACGCATAAGGGTGGAGTAATTTGTCAAAGAAAGAAAAGCAGATTTTAACTAAATTTGGTTTAAGTAATAATTTATCAACACAAATGGGAATGTAGCCCAAAAACAATGATAACATTCAAATGTAAAATGTATTAATTAACAGCCGTATTTCTTCAGTCTACAGCTCACATGGTCTGTTGTAGTAGCCAAGTGCTCTCAATGCTAGCCTGTCCTCAATTTGATATATGAGGCTGATTTTTATGTCTGATATGTTCATCTTTGGTTCTAGACAGATTGCATTGCTCCGATTGATCGGCCACCACTTATTATTGGGCCGACACAGTTTCTCTATGTGCCGATAAAAAGCCTGCAGGTCGCTGAGGGATGACAGAAAATGTTTTTGACATGAACAGAGCGAATGACAAAGTCTTTCTTATAGCTACTATCACTTGCTAGCTACTCAGCGCGAGGCCAATTAAGAATATGAAGAATTTGAAATGTTCCCACATGACTGATTCATCTGTCCCCTCTTATATTCCAGATATGTTGCCCTGGGAGGAGAGCTGGTTCGGTTGTTAGTAGGTTATGTGGAGTGTTTGGCATTCAGTTTGCTCATCACTCCCAAATGCCTCCATGTAAACATAACTATGGGGAGTGATTAAGGTCGGAGCCTAGATGCCAAACCCAAACTTTTGTATGTTCTGCTGTCTAAATATCTAAAACTCATGAGTTGTCTGACTGAACTGACATTTTGTAGTGGAGGAATGTAAATTCGTCATTATTACAATGTGTAAATTGTGTTGATAAAATATCAAACGATCATAAAAAATGTCCTCAGTCATCTATAAATCAAAATGTTTTGAGCATTTATGTCCAGATTATTGTGTGTGCCAATTGTAAGTGTCATGTTTTCTCTTTGCAGCCACCTCTGTCAGTATTTTCCTACAACATACAGAACATGATGTTAACATTTGTCAGACACCAGGACTATTACTAGACAACTGAGGAGATGAACACCAGCTCTGGGGCATCTGCTCGCAGATCTTAAGCCATAAAATATACATATTTAATTTCCCCCAAATACAAATCCACTATTTTCAAATGTGAGTCAACAGTGTGTTCAAAATAACTCAAATAACCCCCCCCCCCCCCCCCCCCCCACCCCCACCCTGTCTGTGGCAAAGCTGGATTTTCAATATCTGAGATTTGCTTGCATATGTAATGCCATAAGCTCATTGTGGAAAGTTCAGATTAATTCCTGGGTTTGAATTATAACAGAGCAGAGGGAAGCAAAGAGAGATAAAGAGAGAGAGAGAAACAAAGCAGACACAAATAAATAAAAGGAGAGACAGGCCGTGGGACAAAGGCATTATCAGAGGAGTATTACTGCACCTTACAGGCTTGCAGGGACACAGCTCTGACAGCTCCTGTTATTGATGGACCAACAAAGTAATCTCTATGCCAAAACGTAAAGGTCACATTATACAACGTACGGTTTAGATGGCAAACATGTCACCTTTGAAAGTCCACAGAAAATGTCAGGATATGATTCCAACTTCCAATAGTTAAAATATCATTTTTTCACACAGCTGCTGTGTCCACAGCAGTTTGTACACTGTGATGTGACGCCCTGCAGTTGTGGAAACAATAGTTGTAATAACATTGTTATGTAACATTGATGGAAAGAATAAGAAATTGAAGAAGAGGAATGATGATCCCAGAAGAGGAGGACCATTTTAAAGGATACTCATTACTTATGTATTTAAACATGAACGGGTTAGTTTGCTAATGAAAATGAACCTGGACTGAAGTGATGTGAATTCTGTCCAGCTGCTCTCCAAAGGTTACTTTAATCAACCACAGCCCACGTGTTGTTGGATTTAACCAACCAAACTAAAGACTGCAGGCCTCATGCCAAACAAAACGGGATGGAGGGGATGGATCATAAAAAGACAGAGACAAGAAAGAAAGGTGGAGGTAAAATAGGAATAGTTTTTGACCTCTAGATGTCAAAATAACACTTGATAATCCCATTTGGATATTAGAGGGGAAAAAAAAGTTCAGTCTTTCAATTGCTGTTGGATAAGTGCATGACATGAAAAGCAATATGAGGTCTGCACCTCATATTGCTGAAAAACTGAAAACAAATGAAATGTATCAGTTCTCTCACATTTTACAACTCCTCATAAATGGTAAAGAATTGCTCCTGGAGTCATCTCTAGAGTTTTGCTCTACAATTGTATTTGAAGAATATTGAAGAACGATTTATTATGTACAGTGGGCATATATACAAGACAAGAGTTTTATTCTGTATATTTTTGGAAGTAAATGCATTTTTGTGTCTGCAAACAGTGATGTATATGTATGGTATCTGTGTTTTACATGTGTACAAATGTACAGACGGAGTTTGAATGTTACAGGCTTTTGTCCCGAAAGCAGTAACTGTGCATATTATAGCTCAATAAAAATGAATCATGTAGAATTATTCAAACATGAAATCAGCTTCTCCCGACGCTATTTAGCAAAGTTCATTACAATTCCTGGAATCACAAACAAACAGTAGGTTGGACAGTTGGACAGCGAGGTATAAAAGGTACAGTAAGGTTGAATCTCAGCATGAAGATTTGTCCAACATTCTTTGGCCTCATAATTTCATTATCTCTGTTTTTTTTTTAATAACTTATAATGCAAATAGTTTGGAATGTCTACTGAGTAAAGGTAAAAATAGTTTAAACAATATTCATACTGCTGTCAGTAAGGAAAAACAGTAACACCAAGGTGCATTAGAGGGTTCAAAGTCAACCTTTATGTACAATAGTTAGCCAACATAATCAGTTAACCGTCAAGAATGCATTGACTGGTTAGACATGTCAGTCTGTACTAGTTCACACACACACTAAAGATGAGACATGGTAAACAAAGCTCTGTGTTGGATCATCATTCAGAACTAGAAAACAATCAGAGTGCATACCTCTGCCAACACCTGTGTCACTGAAAAACGACTGGAAAAAGTTTCCAGGCTACGTCAAAATAAAATCCTGAGACAATTGTTTATCAGAGCTACAGTATATTGACGATCTCCATCAGCATATTTATTATGCCCATTGTATTTATTTATTTTACACATTTATGATTGAGATGAGATGATTGATGAGATTTATGCACTTTATGATTATTGCACCTGTCTTGCATTGTTTTTTAACTGTTTGTATGTGTTTCTTCTTTTTGCACACTGGTCCTGAGAAACACAATTTTGTTCCACTGTTTTTTGTTGTTGTTTTTTTTTTTTTACAGATATGGCTGGAATGACAAATAAAATAATCTTGAAACTTGTTGAAACTTGAAACATTCAGGCCTCTGAAAGAGACATGCTACGGATTGTGCACAAGACGTGCATCTCATTTTGTATCACCATGAATTGATCATCAATGGTTGCATCACTGTATTCAGGACATAATAAATGCTACAGTGATGAGCGCTTAGATGACATTTTACTCAGATCAGAAGTAATACCACCAAATTCCTTGACCTTGTTAACATAATCCCACCATTTAGAATCATGTGTTTATCATCAGTAGTTTAATGGTGAATCCACACGTATTTTTCATCCAGATATAACTTCTTACCTACACATGAAATCCATTTGAATGAATGAATCTGTTACCGTACTGTGACCCAATACATACTGACCCCCTCCAAATATACTGTATATTTAGTCTCTCAGATCCAGAGTATGATCCAGATCTAGATCCAGTCATGCAAATTGAGTGTAGTCAGCATCAGATGTCTCATATTGCCCTGAACTTTAAACCTGTCTGTGCAACTTTTAGTCCATGAAATGTTTTGACATCCACAAAATGAAAGAGATATGACATGTGCAAATTACAAGGCTGGGTTAATGATCCGAAACTGATCAATTGTTAAAGTTTATGAAGGTTATGAAATTCAAAATGAATGTTTTTTCTAGACACTACTTCTGCAGTTCAAAGCTAATGAAGTGCGTTAAAGTAAACAATGATTTTGTCACTCAAACTCTCTTTTGCTACTCCTGCTTTGTCTTTTTGAATTCAACCAATTTCCAAATGAAATGAAATGGTTAGTCTGACTTTTAGATATTTAGTTTTTATTTACCAGATAATTCTTTTTAAACTGACTGATTAGATGAGCATTCTTAAAGCAAAATGACTCATTTTGAATGTTTTTTTTTTAAACATCAGGTTCCTTTTTAAGAGTCATATCACACAAAGCACTTCTGCTATTCCAGCATTTCCAGCCAAACATCTTCCTTTATAATAAACAATGATCCTGTCCTGTGTAACACGGCAACAATTCCAACCAGGATGATTAAATATGTAGCTGCCCTGCACACTGCACATATTGGTTGTAAATACAATCATCATCTGTTTTACATAAAGCCTTAATCTTAGAAAACTGATCTGCCTTGTGGTTGACTGTAATGTGTACATGCATTTGCCCAACAGTGACTGATGGCAGAGAGGTTCCCCAGTGGTTTAACACAGCTGCTGTATGTTTTTAACATATACACTTGATTTTCATTTACATAAGTAATGCAACTATTGGATATACAAATGAATTTCCTTAAGACGGTCTCTTAAAGCCCCCTATTAATATAAAATAATATAAAATATTAGTACAATAATAGAATATTGAGTATTAAATTCATTTTATTGATGTGGCAACGGTCCTAAGACCATGAATCTGTCTGTTGGGAGCTCCTTTTTGTAGCTGACATCTTTTGTAGCCACAACAACAGTGTTTTCAATCCTCCAAGGACTCCATGTTGAGGAACTGGCTAAACATTCTTTTCTCATTAGTCCATGTCTCAGAAATAAAATGCTGCTTATTGGCATATGATTTTTTTTTTTTTTAAGTGAGACATCTGTGGTTTCATCCATTCCCATTACTAAAGGCTTGAAATGAATTCACATCCTGCAGGAGAGTCTCCTCAAATACCCTTGATAGGATTTCAAACATTTCATCTACTTTTCTGTGAGATCAGTGGTTATTTCTCTGATCTACCTTTGGTTAAAAAATAAATAAATGTACGTGTATATGTACATCTTTCATAATATCTCATTTAAAGAAATTCATGGACATTTTAAATCAGGATTATCTTCAGTTAAGTAAAATACTTTTACACCCTAAAAGCTCAGCCCAACCCCGTTTTTGCGTAGGTGGTGTGATGTGTTACATTTTTCATGAGCTAGTGTTGTTTAAAAAAAAAAAAAAAAAAAAAAAGTAGAACATCGTGGTAAACATGTAAACATAATTTACAAATAATTACATTGTATTTATGTTTACATTTTACACAGCATCCAAACTTTTATGAAATTGGTGTTGTAGTTACTTCCTATGGTGGGACCTCATTGCAGCATTTGAAACCATTGATCTTGCATTATTAATGAACTGCCTTGAGCAGTAGGTAGGTATCTCTGGTTCAGCATGAGTTGGCTCATGTACTATCTGTCATATTGTGGGGAAAATAGGCAGTCCCTCATCTTCGTCAGGAGACGTCCCGTGAGGGGTCCCTCCGGGCCCATTTCTAGTCCCCATCTTCTACTTCCTTTTCATGCTTTAAGTTGCAAGTAGGATTCATGTTCTTTATCTTCTGCAATTGCATTCTCAAGAAAACAAATGCTGACAGTAAGTGTTGGCTTCCTCAGACCTGCATCAACATATTTGGTCTGTTTTTCTTCCTAAGATCTGTTTTAGGGTCTCCTCTTACAAAATATTTCACCAGTTTCTACTTTGCTGGGATGCTTCCATGTTACTGTTTCTTCTGGCTAACTAATAATTTCCCTAACTTTCTCAGAAAAAAAAAGCTATATGTGAGAACAGTCTGTATCCAGTAGATAGGAGGTTCTCAGATAACATTATTTACTATAATTTAACCACCATAAAACTGTGTTTCAAGGGGAAAAAGACATCCTTGCTTGGGGTACTTGAAGGATTGACTGATTACCAGCAGAGTCGTGCCAATAATCTTTGTATTAATATACAGCCTGTCATGATATCAGATTCACTGTATGATAATCATGGCCAAACAAATGAATTACAAAACTTTAAAAATACAGATTAATGTTTATTTTTGTGGTTTTTGCCTCATAAAAAAAAAAGTCATAATAGGAGTAGAGAGGTTAGAGAAAAAAGCCAAGTCAATAGCACCAAATCACAAATCATGAGCCAGCACTTTTTCAGAAAGTGGTGAGGAAAAACTTTTTGGTTGAGAGAGAGAACAGAAAGGCAGAGAAAGAGAAGAAAGAGGTACTAAACTAAGTCTTCAGAATCATCTCTCTCAAACTAATGATCTATGGTAAAGATAAAGAGCTGTAGAAATCCACGATTCATCACCAGAATTGTACCTGCTTCTATTTTTTTCTTACACACTCCGAACTGTTTAATGGATTAATCATGAGATTAATGTTTCAGAGAATAACGTTTCAGTTTCACATAATGAGGCCAGCAGCAATGGGTGACATTGTTGTTGTATAAGTATATACAGTATATGTACACAATCATTATGATTGATGATGACCGTTAAATGAAAAGACAAAGAGAAAACAATAAAAACAGTCAGTCATCTTAGCTCAGCCACTTCATGAATCCACCTTCATAACTGATATGTCCTTTTAGGAATGCAGCAATAACAGAGTTGTTTCACTTTTATTGCTGGCAGTAACTTTCAGAGCCACAACAGACAGTCTGACATGATGGCTGTAAAGAACTTACTGGCTGGCATCAGAACTGCATATTGTATCTGTATGTCAGAGAAGAAAGGTGAGGCTCTCCATGCTGTTTGCATTGTGGAACGATCTCTGTGCTGAAAGGTTGAGAGAAGCACTGGAGATGCTCACTGTAAGAATAACTTAACTGATCTTTTATGATAGCCAGTGTGCATCACCATATTCTCCCCCTCCAGCTCCGTTTTTCACTCTGCTTCATTAAAGTACCAGCTCAATGTGGAGCTAGGCTCATGAAACATTCAGGGCTGAGGCAGCTGTGGCCTGCAGGACCGACAGTACGGACCCAAAGCTGTGGCACCCCCGCTCACAGCTGATGTGTTCACAGCTGCTGCTAACATGAACTCAAAAAAAATAAAATAAAAAAAGATGTAGGAGTTTGTCTGTGAATGAATTTGGAGTCGGTTTCAATAGAGGGGAACAAATCCGCTGTCTTTCTGCTTTTGGAAGGGGAAATCTGACGTGTCAAAATCACATGGTACAGTAAGTGCATGGCTCAAATACACTAAAACCAACCTGCTAAATACAAAGCTCTCTGTAACAGTTAACTCTGCTGCCGTGTGTGTGTGTGTGCGTTCCTCAGCGATGGCACCGATGACGACTCTGTGTTTTAACATAAATCAAATAAACATAAATTCAAACTTTTCCTTGTTTTTCGTTTTCCAGCTGGCTGACAGTCTCCTGCAGCACAGCAACCCTCAGGTCCAGCACGCTGCTGCAGATAAGGGAGAGAGAGCAAAATCAACTACAACACAAAACAGCTGCTAGCATTATTAACCCTGTCTAACTCTAACCCCGCCCACCTGAACCGCATCTACACTCTCTCTCTCTCTCTCTCCTGATACTGAGCACAAACCAAACCCTGTCATCACACTCTCTTAGTCTCGTTTTTCTTTTTTTTTTAACTCCAGTACCTGAAGCTTCCTCAATACCTCAATACTCAATACAAGACAGAACTGAGGACTATGAGAAATATAGAGTACACAGCCTGTATCACAAGTTTTGTTTTTTTTTACCTGCAAGAATCATGTTTCAGTGCATTTCTTCATAATCTATTACATTAAAATAGCAGATATCCACACAGAAAATTGTGTTCTGGTCATATTTTAAAATCTTAAGAGGCACCTCTGCTGCCCGGCTGCTAAATATAATGACAGTGACATAGAAAAATAAGAGTTGTCAGCTTTGAAACCATAGAAGCAGTCTGTTTTTGGAAAGTTGCTATTTGTTGTCTTGTTCATCTCCAATTCAGTATTAGCCCAACATTTTGTTGTTCTGTGTTCTGTGTGTACGAGTGTTCGTGTCTGTGCCTTGTGTGCGCTTTGACAATGTGATAGATCCCATACATGCAGCAATAAATCATTACTGCATCACTACTGAGAGAACACACACACACACACACACACACACACACACACACACACACACACACACACACACACGCTACAGATGTCAACATGACAAGGCCAGATGTATGTGTCTGCTTGATATTTCATGGTTTGTCCAGATGGGACAGAGCTGGAAATGATCAAGAGACCAGACAAGATGAGAGATAGGGAAAATATGGAGGGGGAAAAAAAAAAAGTAAGTATATGTTTGTGTGTCGTTGTGAACGAGGGAAGTGAAGTGAAAAGAGGGAGAAAAGCAGTATAATCATCAGTCAGCAATTTTTTTTGGAGAGCAACATCTGTGTGTGTGTTTATTAAGTCGGGAAATGGAAGCTGAGAAATGAATCAGATGTGTCGTCAGAACATATGGAAGACAAGTGAGTGTGAAAAAGGGCACAATCAACATGGCGGCTGCAGTGATGGCTCTTCAGATTTGTGTCAAGAATCAACAGACATTTTTCCCTGATTGTCAATGGAAATAACAGGGCAGTAAAAATCCCATCGTAGTTTATTTTTGTCCATCGTTTTAATTCACATTTTTAATGATATGACACGTAGCCTATTTAATAACATTTAAATTTGAAAAACAATCCTCATAAAGAGAACAAGCATGCCAGCTATGCAATCATAAGGACATGGAATGAATAAAAAGAAGAGAGACACTAACCAGGCAGTCTACACCTGAAGAAGCAGGTCAGTGCTTTATTTTCTGCAGTGACAGCAGAGAGCATGAAAACACTGAGGCCATTGTACTAAACAGGCAAATGCATTTATGTATGGCGCAATTTCACAGACTTAAACCATTTGAAATAAAATACGAACAAACCTTTTAAAAGAACTTGAATTCATCCCAACAAACTGCTGGCCTGATCCCTTTCTTCTGGTCTGCATGGAGTTAAACTGGTGCTCACTGCAGAGGCGACTGCTATTCGGTTTCCACACCTCATGGCCATTTTGATTGTGTCCTGTAGTCTGAACCTGCTCCCTGCTGCCATCCTGGAGACTGGGATTCCCACTTTCCAGAGTTACCACTTCAGCCACGGTTTTATAATCAGGGAAATATTTCTTCCAGGGAAAAGATCAGAAGCCACCACCACTCTCTGAACATGGGATTCTTCATATCCTGCAAGCACTCACCTGACCATGCAGGAGGAAATCATGTAGCATGTGCTCCTTCTACACCAGGGTCGGCTGCACCATAGTATGACCTGTAATTGTCACAGACGTACTCAATGCTCTTCAGTACGAAGAGCTTCAACGTCAGCATCCAGATAGCAAGACGCTCTGATTTTGAAAGACAAACTCTTGGATAGTTTAATATATCATAATGTATGACATCATCACACGTTTGTAGCTTTACTGTCCTGTGTGAAACACGTACCTCTAGTCTTTTTATGAGCTCAGAAAAAAACCAAAAAACATTCATCTTTTTATCTTTGTGACACATTTTCTAGCAACATTTTTCAAATAGTTTATTAGGAAGTATGAGGATTTCCTCAACCCATAAAGAAACACTTCATCATTCCATTTGTCATAATAAGTCAAACTCAAGCAAATACTCAACTCAAGTAAAGCACAAATACCTCATATTTGTACTAAAGTATTTGAGTAGATGTACTTAGATTACACAACTGCATAACTTGCCCTCTCATCAAATCTTCTACCCTTGCTAAGGTCATAATCATTACAGTGTATACACAGGACTAATTTACCATTAACATGTGCTGTCTGATTGAGCCCAGTCATTTTAATTGAAACACATACAATCAAAAAATGAGAATTACATTACAGCGCTACCCTCATCATGTAATTTCAGGGGTGGTGATTGGTTGTCCTTGACCTGCCGGTGTCTAGAACAATAAGGTCCCCTCTTTTAATTATTAACCTGCTTTTAATAGTAGCTGGTAAAGGGGACATATGATATGCTAATAAGCTTTTGCTAATCACTCTCATTAGCGAAGGTAACCTTTAAGGTTATATCGTTACATCGAATGAAAACCAGAATAGAAAAGTTTACCTGACTAGTGCTGAGCTGAGCTATAGGTCTTTAAATTGTCCTGGTTTTCAATATGAAAAGTTAATTTATTTGTTTTTAAATGTTAAAAGCCAGCATGTTGTCATCTGTGGCAGGTTTGATATTTATATGAGCTTACTTTACTTAGCAGGACACTGCTCTGTGTAATTAAACAGGTAGAGCATTTGCTTTAAAGAGACAAAGTTGCCATGGATCAAAAACGTATGCTGCTATTGGGAATCTTCCATCTTGCACTGCAGAGAGAGAGACTGACTTCCTCTAGTTTGGGACCTTGTTCTGTCTGCACAACAATAGCTCTTCTGTAATGAATCTGGCTCCTGAAGGTATCTGCGGAAAAATCTTGAAGTTTATCTGGAATACTAAATGCATATTTGATTAATCATTCAATCATAGTGGCTTCCAATAAATGATCGACCCTTTAGGTACATGAGTTCTGTGCACTTCGTTCACTGCAGCCTTCCAATGTCTGGAGCATACATTTGCAGAACTGCTACTGAGCTTCTGGCCCTCTTTGTCTTTGAGACGTGAAGTGATGGGATGAAAGTATAAGACAAGGAGGACCTTCCCAATGGGAGTGACATAGAATGAACTCCGAATGTAATGAAGCAGAATACGCACAGGGTGGCAGGTGACTAAGAGAGTAACGTGGACTTCCTTTTCTATGCAGACAGGTTAATGTGCGTGAGGACATTTAGATCATCACATGATTGTTACATTTAGGGTCAGTAGGCTTTTATAAGGGGGACAAAGTGGGAGGCCATCCTCCTTGTTAGCACAATGTCCATAACACGTATTAGTTGTTCGCCTGCCATCCATTTTTATTCCTCCCCAGCCTATGGTCTCTTTGTTCTGGGGTCTGGACCCATAAGAAATCCTGAACCTACAGCCGATAAATTATTGACAAGTTATAAAGGCTGAATATGTGAAATTTTGAACATTAAAATAACAGCAAACAACCATTTGCTATGTAGAAATATAGTGGATTAATGACCAGAGTCAGTATTTATTGAATTGTATTCAAGCCAAATAAAAATTTGATTTAAGAAGCTGAATTAAAAACAATTAAAGCTGTAAAACCAAGCAATAATGAGTCAACTTTATAGACAACCTAGCACATTAATTTCCCGCATAGTCACCTCAGATATTTGCACATTGAGTCCAGCGGTCATGGATCAGATGGATCCCTTGTTTGTAAAATCGGTGTCTTGGACCTGCAGACAGTCATCCATGGCATTAATAGGATCATCGTCAATGTCAAAACAGCAACCACCCTGCCCTCTCTTCAGCTTGGAGAAGAAGAAGTAGTCTGATGTGGCCAAATCAGGAGAATAGGACATGTGTAAGATGAGATCAACTCTGTATTTCTTTGCGGCAGCCATCGCCACTGTGGACTTGTGGGCCAAATCTTCTTGATTTTCTGCCATAGCCGTCTCGAGATCAGTGGACGAGGCCCCTGTGATAGATTTTCCAGTTAGTCTACCAGCAGCATTCCCAGAATTCAGCTTGCACCTTTTCTGCAAACCTCATTTTTCGGGGGGCCAGAGACTCCCAGGAGTTGTCTCCACTGTTTGGATTGTTCCTTCGTCTTTGCTTGGAAGTGATGGACCCATGTCTCATCAACTTCAAACTTTCTGAATAATCACTAAAAGAGTTAAATGGCATATGCATCTAATGGGAGCTGATTATGTCTCGCTACCTTGGGCCATAAGCTATTTTGCGTCCCACAAACTTCTTTAATGATGAAGATAATGACAACACAGAGGTGGTGGTGGTTAAGAAGTAGGAGATTTGGAGGAAAAAGAAAAGGGGAGAACAGAGGAAACAAAGGCAAGGCAAATGAACACTATTCTTATTTCCTTAAGAAAAACATATAAGCTGATTTTAACCCTGCGTTATTCAAATCAAATGCTTTGACATTAAATTTGCCTTTTAAAAAGGCATAACTAGATTAAACTAGGTTTAGCCTCCAGCCTTTAATCAATCTCCCTCATTTTCCAATGAATTTCAGTGGCTTATTTTGGTCCTTAGTTGACAAATGTTTCATATAAATGTGAGTAATACAGAACAATAAGGGGGAAAAAAATAAGTGTCTACGTCTGATGTTAACAGTAGATTAAAATACTTCTGATGTAGTAACAAATCTGACATTTGTTCTTGTGCAAATCCTGGCATAAATGAATGAATCTTCAGTCAGAGGCATGTGATTGCCAGTGGCATTAGAGCCACTGCATAAACATTGCTTCTCTATTTGGTATGAGGCTAGTGTTGATATTAGAATGAACGGCTGAGATCCACAGCCTGTGATTAGCTGATGAATCAGGAGCAGAGCCGCAGAACTAAAAGCCCTCCAGCCAACTGGAAGAATCAAGATAATCACATATGCTTAACCATTTATTATCAATACAGTGAATATGAATTTCCTCATGTGGAAAAACAAACAGAAATGATGAACGGGCGCAGAATTATAATTAGAGGAATTAAATGAAAGGATTTAGTGAATAATTCAAGGTGTTTGTTCTTGGAAGAAGCAACAGAATCTCTGTGATCATATAATATTAGACACGTTTACCAGATGTTATTATGTATTCACATTTCTATTATTAGAAAGGCCTTTCATGACACCTGCTAATGTCTTACTATAGAGGCCCACATGCCAACCCTTTTGGAACAGAAATATATTTATTACCATATATGTTGATTTAAATGTGTTTTCATTATTTGAGTCATTTTAACAGTGTTTTTGTTTTTTTAATGATGACATACTACACATATAAAGAGTTGACAAAGGCTTGTGTTTGAAATTACTGTCTTCATTTGAAAAATATATTCATATACTCTACCAGTCAAAAATTTGGACACAGTTTCCCATTCAAGTGGATGGGAAACTGTGTCCAAACTATTGACTGGTACTGTACATATGACATTAAATTATATATATTACATATAATAATATATAAAGTTATAGATTTTTACATGCATATTCATACATATTACCAATGTATTATCAAAATACTATAATAAAAATGTATGACATAAACAATATATTATGTAAATGTATCATTTTCTATTGTTCCCATATTTTAAGTCATTATATCCCTTATATTTGTTTGCATATGATCCAATATACATTTTAAATATTAATCATATATTTAAAAATACATTTTAGCAACATATATTATGTATATATTAACACGATATTTACCTCTGTTTGTTTGTTTGATTGGCAGGAGTACACAAAAGCTACTGGTGCTGATCCGGATAAAGGCCCGTCTCTCTCCCCCTTTCTCACTCTCTCTCTACATATACATATATATATATATATATATATATATATATACACACACACACTTGTTTTTCAGCATGCCCTTTACCTTTACACAGATGCATATTGCCCTGCAGGAGGAAGAAAAGGTTCAGAACCACTGGTTTGTGCGAGCCTCCAAAAAACCTCATCAGTATTCCTTAAGAACATCCACATATGAAGAACAGAGGTATATTTTTTAATTAGCCAGCAATGACGACTGAGGGTAATATGTTCTAATTAGGCAGCAATCAACACAGAAGGTATTATATGATTAGATTAGCTATTTCTGACAATTTGAGGGGCTATATGTTTTAATTAGCCAGTAATAAAAGGCAGAGGATATATGTTTTAATTAGCATCGTCTCGTGTGGCCTTAAGGCCTCGGGGCTTAAACTTTAGGGGGAGTGTTAATCAAACCTGCAGGAATAAGACTAATTGTTTTCACACTGCAGTTCTCCTGTGGTATGACTGAAATAATCCTCTCACATCACGCATCTTTTTCTTTTTTAAAGCTTCAGTAGTCAGAAGTAGGCCCAACTAGTGTTGGCTGGCCTACTTTCATCTGCTCCCAAGTGACCTGTGTGCTTTAGCAGGTATGCATAGAGCGCCACAACTTTAAAACTGTTGCATCCTGTTTTGATTTTCACAGGAACAGAAACAATTGCACAATTGTTACCTCGTGACAGTTTCCCAAAATATCAGGATGATTTCTGAGACACAAAAGCAAAATAGTCTCTGAATAAATGTAATTATTTTGCCATCAACTGAGCTGCTAGACAAACAAACTGCAAAAAGAGGTGAAAGACACAAACACAGAATCATGTTGTTTTTTTTTTTTTGCTGAATGAACTGATGTTCTATCATCCTGTCCACAGTTAACTGAAAATCTCCTTTTTAAAGGTTTACTCCCACTCATTATTTTCCTTCTCAAGGCGTGTGAAGAATTTTGAAAGTAACCACGATATTTTCATTCAGTAGGACGGATGCTCTGCTACAGCCTGATATAACGGTCATATTTGTAGCACGGCGGAATACAGAGAACAAATCCGATTTTAAGCTAGGGAAAGGCGAAAATGCGCCATTTTGAAATTAGGGAACGTCACACCATAATGTATGTCTTCCTCAAGGGCTTCCCCAGATTTCCAGGCATGCAGGGCCCCATGCGCATGCGCAGCAGTTTTAAATCTGCGAGTACATGGAGAACAAGGAAGCGTGGACGACGTAAAATAACAGATAGTGTGAGGAAAATGGCGTCGAGTATCTGAACAAAAGAAACGGAGAGCAAAACTGGTAAATTATGGAGAGCAGAAGGATCGATGGGAGCTACTGAAATCGAAATCTGGACACGCACGGCTGGCTTGCGCATGCGTTTAAGAGACGGGAAGCTGCAGGGAAATGGTGGCCAGGTAGAGGAAAACCAAAACAAATCCACCCATGGAACCCCTTTCCTTTGGCATGTTTTTGTTTGAATTATGCATTGAAACTTGGCCAAATAATAAAATTATATTTATTAATTAACATGCCGCATTTTGGTTGGAATGCATTTTGTACGCCTAGGCTGTGGGAGTGTACCTTTAATATATGGGAAATTTGAGAAAAATGAGCCGTGGGACATTTACAGCTAACATCAGGTACTGCATATTTAAATTATGTGTGGTGTGATGATCAATTACTGCTTTCATTCCAAAGCATTCTAAACTTTTCTGTAGTACATCATTTTCATACATACAAGCTGTTTTACCAAGTCAGGTAGTTTCAACACAATGGAGGTGTTATACTGTAAGTGGGGAGGCCATACCTCGTTAAGTCTGTATTGCCGTATGCATTAGAATCTCTCTAGAACCTCTCAATCATCACTAGAAGTGTATGGTGATATCTGGAGAGACAATGTGGTGGTCTATATTCTCTTGGAAACATTTTTAGGCATTTCAGTAGTGGGCTTGTAGCTCCCAGCCAATAACAGTGTTCAGGAGGTGAGGACAGACTACAGGGTAAAAATTAAAGGACCAGTTTACAACTGTCTCTGTCTGTGTGATGGATCTATAAAGAGCTGCGGGTGTGTTTGAGTTGCACACAAAATCTGTGTATTATCCCTTGTCAAATCTTGAGAGATGCAAAAAGAAACATGGTGATTGCTGTAATAAATACATGTGTAATTTTTAGTTCTAAATCACCAGAATTAAATTTTCAGAATGTGCTTAAATGAGTCAAAACCACTGGCTGCTGGGAAGGTATAAAGAAACACGTTAGAGAAATTAAAAACAGCATGGTCCGGAAAATTGCAAGCAGCGGGGTTTGTGATTTAGGAGAAATTGGAGAAAATTTAATTTGACTTTTAATCCCAATGAAGACATAAAATATATGAAATAAGAGCCTCGATCCATCCTGTACCCCAGTAAGCAGTGCCCAGTTATCTGGCTAGTAAACACTTCATCAGCATTGTTAACACTCTGTCTGTCTTTCTGTTTCATCATATCAGATAACTCAGTCTGTGTGTGTGTGTGTGTAAAAGATTGTTTGGTCATACATGGCTGCTCTTTAACAGGGAGTGTTGTGGGGCTGATGGGTTCCAGAGGCCTGTTCTCCACACACACACACACACAACACACACACACACACACACACACACACACACACACCATTTCTCTCCTATTCAGCCAGCTAAATTGATACCACTTGGACTGAGCCATATGGCACGGTGTACCGTATGGTGGGCTGTGGCTATGTTGGAGAAAACGAAAAAAGAACAGGGTCAGAGCTGAAGGAAAGGTGAAGAGAGAAAGACAGAGAGAAGAAGGGTGGTGAAGAGATAAGGACATTAAAAGAAGTGTGAGAGAAAGAGTGATATGAAGAGAGAATAAAAAATAATTTAAGGAAAATAGAAGGGAGGAAGAAGAAATAGACTGGAGTCAGATTCTGCTCTGCCCCCATTACAAAAAGCAAATACCGTTTCTGATTGGATTCCTCTCAGCAGCATTGGTGTGTACCCATGTGTGTGTGTGTGTGTGTGTGTGTCTGCCATGTTGTCTTTTTAGGAAGATTCTGAAAATTCTGAAAAGACTCGCAATGTGAAACCAAAACTAACAGGACCAAACGTATAAAACCCTTACCTTGGTTTGGACAGTCTGGACTTTCAGGTGCGAAAACGGTCTAAAAGATCAATTCCATGTCCTCATGTTTGTTATCACTTGTCAGATTTATGCCAAAAATAATTGTGTTTCCCTTTGAACTCATGGGCATACATAAATATTGATACCTTTGACTGATTATCCAATCACATTTAGGTTAACCTGGTCATAAAGCTGAACTCGACCATTAGCTTGTCGGTCCCAGAGGCTGTTACAGTGATATCATAGGTCAGAAGTGAGAGCTTATATCTGATATGTACTATACCCCACCTACATGTTCAGTCCACTCTGGAATGAATCACACTGCTGGAGCTAAAAATGCTGCACCTTTCATTTCAGTGGAACTTCAAAAGAGCAATACCAAACACAGTATCTCTCTCTCTCTCTCTCTCTCTCTCTCTGTGTGTGTGTCAGTAGACGGGAGAAGAAAAAGGAGGAATCCATCGGGGTTGGCTTCATGGCTTCTTCACACAGACATTAAAGATAATTAAATAAATGAATGAATAAAAAATAAGCCAAAATGCTTAAAATACTTTATATATAAAAAGTGGACAATGTCTTTACTTGTGCAGGCTGTACAGGTATGCTAAAGTATATATATAGACTGATGTATATATTCAGAGCTCACTAGCCCATCTTCCTTTTTATTCCTGTTGGTTTGAAATGTTACCAAATTATTGCAGCCCGTTCACAGCAAAGGTCTTGATATATGTTCATATGGGCAGAGTTAATTAACTTCAGTGTTCCCTGCAGAAACTCCAGCTAGCTGGAGCATCAGCGTTACCATGTCTTTGGAGAATATGTGCTGATGAAAAAGGTTGCAAAAGGTTATTTATGGTGTCCTACGCCATTAATTTTCTACCGTACTAATTTGTTTGTTTGTTGCTACAATTAATCAAAAACTAGAGTTTAATTTTGAAATAGTGGTTCGGCAGCTTCTATTTGTGGTAACATGACATTATCACAATCAGAATTGTTAGCATTATGCTAGAGGCAAACGCTATTTTATTGCAATGCACGGCACTGCAACATAAAATGAAAAATACTAGCGTTACTAAAATTAATAATTTCAATAGAAGAAAGAAAACAAATATCCTTTTATTCATTAGCAGTGGACACAAATGATGATATATGATGGTGGTTGTGGTATTATCTATGCCAGCCGACCCTGTTGCTCTGTTCAGGGTGTAATAGCAGGGGATAATAGCTTCTCAATTATTCATATTGCCTCTACACTCTTTAGAGAATACCGTCACACAGCCACTATATGTCTTGATCTAATTAGCAGGAGGAGAGACAGAGCAGGCGGAAGAGAGAAGAGATGGAAAGGTGGGGAAAGAACGACGGAGGAAATCAAAACACCAGTGTGGAAGTCATGTGTTGTTGCCTGGAAGCATTGAAACACTCTTCAACATTGTTTGCTGTAGAGCACTTCCTGCGTCTCCGGAACTCTCTCTGCATGACTTCCATACGATGTTGTTGTGTGTTGGTCCGTAGCTACGTCTGCTTGTGAAATATTCATATATGGGCTATGTCTCTTGTGAAATGTAAAGTAACTTCATCATCATGTTAAAATCCGATGTTGTTGTTTCCACATCCCTTCCTACCAGCTCTTGTGTCAAGAAGCCAATAATTAAAAACAGCATCAGAACACACCAACAAATCATCGTGTTTTTTTGTTAATTCCTGACAAGCCTCTAAGGCCCTTAGTCAGTTTTTATTTTTCTGAAACAAAGCATTCAAACAGTGAAATGTGTTCTCAATGCGTATCCACCACCTTGGCCTTTTCCCCCCACATTTAACGACGCTAACGCTCGTTAATTTGCCCGACGTGCATGTTCACAAACCCAAATCAATAAAGCCAAAACAAGCATAAAAAATAGAGAAGTCATCATCATCTGAAAAAAACAAACACTGAAATTAAAGTTTGAGGTAGAAAGGCTTTGATAGTATCATCAACTACGAGAAGGGTTCTGACATTACACTGGTATTTGCAATCCTCGACGTGAATAAAGACAGGTATGAAAAAAAGATATCGGACAAGGAGATGCTTGACAGGAATCCAGGCTCCAAAAATAAAACATTTCCATAAAACAAACTAAAGAGATTGCGTAGCACAGGCTCCCTCTGCGTTCCTGAGAGATGAAATGGAATCCAGAGATCTTACTTGTCAGTCATCCTGCAGTCGACACCAAAGCTTCCCTTTTGAATTGTCTTCTCTTGCATTTACGTGTTAACTAGAAAACACAACAAACCTTTTAAATAAATAGGACAGTTACATTATTGTCACTGATTTCTATTCAATTCCATTGTACTCTATTCTGAGCCCTCAGTCCCTGCTGATAAATGAAATGGCCAGTCAGGTTATGCTAATTGATGTCTCCTCCTTTGCTTCCTTCCTCTTTTCTCCAAAGTTCAATTACACTCATCCAATGCCATCCATCACTGGAATGAAGCTGGCTGTGGGGCTAAATTAAATGTGCCAATTTCAATTAGCCAGCGTGAGGCGGTGCAGGGGACAGGGGTGACTGTGGTGGAAATTGGTTAGGGGATGGGGAGTCAAAAATAGGGGCGGTGGTGCTTGTGGGGGGTGGGGGGTGGCACTGTGTGTGTATTTGTGTGTGTGTGTGTGAGACAAAAATGCTCTGAAAACTATCCCACTCTGTTTGTTGTGAATATTTTATTCCCGCTGTTTAGGAATTAATGAAGCTTGTTTTCACCAAGTCCCTCTAACAACTGTAATGAAGCGGCGGCGGCTCCAGAAATGTCCTGTGAGCCGCTGTTTGAGTGTCACTTTGCCATGTGGGATGGATAATGACATCACTTAAGAGTACTTAAGTGTGTCCCTTGCACTGATGTGTTATGTTTATTCTTTTTACATAGATTTCAAGTATCTTTGGGTCTTGGTCATTCATGGGTGATGAGAAAACAGAGAGTGGGATGCAGGCAGTTTGGTGCGGCATCAGCAGTAATGAGGTCGTATCGGACTGTCATGGTGGAGAGAGGGGTGAGCCGGCAGGCAAAGCTCTTTATTTACTATTCGATCTATGTTCCAACCCTTAAGTGGTCATGAGATTTGGGCAGTGACCGAAACAAATGGATGGATGGTAATTCAAGGTGTGTCCCTAAAGGCCCATTTATGCTCTATGTCACTTCGTACATATTTGCTGAGAGCTTGTGGATACGGACGAGATGGACAAAATGGAACAACACCACCGGAAATGGTTGAGGACAGTGTAGCTGCAATTCAAGCAAGGCACGACAAAGGTGTACTGACACAACTCCATCCTCATGTACCTAACAGACCACCGCTGAGTACATCATGATACCCTACAACTGTCATCATATGACGTTTATGGATGGACGTATCCATTTACGTAAGTAGAGGGAGCATAAATGGGCCTTAAGGCTATGAACATGACGGCGGGTTTATGAATGATTACGACTGTTATAATCAAGTGCCTTTTCCTTAATTAACTATAACCTCATTAAATGACATTATGACAATGACAGCAGTTTCTCCAGGCTCCTTCACGTTCATGTCAGGTGTCATATCATGCTTGTGACAGTGCCATGCCAGTCATATACACCCGCCTTCAAATTAAATGTTACCTTTTAAAGAATTGCAGTCTGAAAAGACTTTGTGTTACCTGATAGTGAGTACAACATTTTGATCTTAGCTAGATCTGCTACAGCAATAAGAAAAAACCCAGTGAATAAAACATAAGAGTTTTTATTTGCTTCAGGCTGTTGGCAAAAATGGAGCATGTAAATATCTGTACCACCTTGTGTGTGATGTGCTCTAAACAGAAGTACTCTATGCCATTTAAATATAGAATGCAAATGAGACCAGTTGCCTGCTGTCTTCACATTACTTGCAGGATACAACAGAAATGGGATAAATCTATTTTATCAAAGTACAAAGTACAAAAAGATGATGATAAAAAATAAGGCGTTACAGCGTTTCCAAACGGAACATTCTTCAACACTGCAAGTGAAGGCAACACTTCGTTGGAAGGAGAGAAGAGGCATGAGAAGCCCAGACAATGACAAAGCAAAGCTGAAGAGACAACGGCCCGATCCCAGTTCACCCCTTACCCCTACCACTTAGCCTTAACCCTCCGTTTAGCTCGTTCACCTGTAGGGGTAAGGTGTCCCGATTCTTGTTGAAACAGAGGGGAAGGCGAAGTACTAGGGCTATATGACCCTCTAGACAGAGGTTTTTAGGGGCACACTGCAAACAGAGGGCTAGGGGATATCTCCCAGAATGCCTTGCGAATCATCAGCAAGATCGTGGCGAATGTTTCAGAGGCAACAAAAGAAAACCATAAATGTTTAATGATAACCTTCGGGCCATCTTGTTTTACTGCCATTTCAAATATGTATTATGGACATTTTCTATATAACAAAAATCACCAGTTGTGCTGCTGATGTATCAGGGTCTTGTACCATTTCATAGGGGAATATTCCAACCACTACCCCTTGTAAACTCTGTTTCAAGGGGTGAGGTAAGGGGCAAGAGTAGGGGTAGGGGTGGAAATAAGAAATGGGATTCGAACTAAATAATTATGAAATTTATTGTGGTGCACAACCAATCCTTTTTCAAAAGTGTCTTACACTTCTGAACATCTCAGGCGTGCATGATGCCAAACCAAAATTAAGAAGCTGTCCCACAACTTGTCAGTTCCTCTCAAAATGCTTGTAAAATGTTGCAGTGGTAATTATTAAAGCTAACAAATGGAGCCTAAACATTCTTCTTGTCATCAAGTTTACACAACTTAATAAATGAGAATGTTCAAAGAGGAGCCCTAAAAGAGATTCATATCTTGCACATGGAGGAGATGCATGGTGGATTTCAAAAGTAAAATGCAAACCAAAAGGTAACACCCAGAAAATAAAAATGACATATCAGTCGGTGGGTAATGCATGATTATTTCTGGCCTTGTGTATTATGTTTATTGTATCATAATGAACACATGGTGAAATAACTTCGTTGGAGACAAAAGCTGTAATCTTTACTTTAGTTTTTTTGTGTAACTATCACTTTGCATTTCTTATGGATGTAAGATTAAAAGCAAACAAACTATTAATAAACCTTCAGATTAATACCTAACATTATGTCCCACACATCCCACACTGACAGGTGCACCACGGCACCCCAGATCCTATCCCAAAATAAGATAAAACTGTCTTTACCTGAGCTTCACACGTGTCGTCAAAGAGGCTTGTTTAATAAGCAGCAAGCCAAAGACATTTCTTTTTTACCGGCTTGTTATTAAACCTGCAGCGGCATGACGACAACAATCAGAGGAGCTTCTTTGTGTCGCTCTTCAAGTGCCTCTCACATGATAACTAGAGCTCTCTGGGCACCAGACAGGAACGGCTGATAAATAATCTCCTCTTTACTAAGGACTGGCAGGCAGCAGGGAAGAGGAGAAATAATAATTTCCATCCTTTTCTCTTCGTTTCCTCAGTGACGAACTTGGCTTTAGCCACGGCCCCCCTCCTCCCTCCCTCAGGCTGAAACTTTACAGAGAAGTGATTTCAAACTTTTAAACGGTTTCTCTGTGACTTGTATATCCTCTAATTGTTATTCATAGCTCTGTCAGGAGAGGAGGAGGAGGGGGAGAGGGAAAAGAGAGGATGAGAGGAGGAGGAGGAGAGGAAAATGTCGAGGACAAATGGCAGAGGGGAGGGAAGGAGATGGGGAAGAGAGGAGAAGAGAGGAGAGGAAAGGAGGCTAGATGGGTGGACAGAAGAGTGAAAAATGAGAAGAAATGGAAACGGACGGTTTCAGAATATGAGGAGGAGGAAATAAAAAAGAAAGAAATCAAGACAAAAAAGGAAAAAATACACTTGTCTCGATTCAACCTGGCAACAATAAATCTCCTTCAACATGTCAGCAGCTGTCATTCATTTCTTCTGTGAAATGACTGCAGTGCACTTTTACTGCTTCCTGTCACGAGTAGAAAATGGCACAGAGAAGTAGGAGGGTGGGGCGTAACAAAGAAATCCTGTCCAGAGCCTTTGGGGAATCTTAATCAATTCAATGTCAGCCATTTGGCACTTACTTTGCATTTTTTAGAATTCGTTTTGGTTCCTTTTTCAGATTTGTGCCAGACATACTGTCCTGCTGTGATTATGAATGAATCAGGTGTAAAGGAAAATCTGCCATCAAACAATGTCAGCTAAACGGTGTCTAATCTGGATTATAAGGGCCTTACCTAACTGTTTATCTCTGTTTTAAGAGCCCTGACTGAAATGATCACTGACCCCTAAACAGGATCAAGTAATCATCCCAGCTCATCACATACAGACGCTTTGTCACGCCCTTGTGCGTCTCATCCAACGCACACTTTGCATTTGTGGTCGATGTGCAAATCCTTCCTGCCACAAAGACTATCTAACATATACTTAACATGAAATTACACATGTTAAGTTTAGGCATCAGTCTCTGTGGTTAGGTTTAGGAAAAGATAAGTGATATGTGTTTGCTTTCACACAGGATGTGTGTCTGTGAAAGTCTCAACCCTGAACTCCACTTCGGACTTTTCTCATTGGGGGTTTAATTTCAAAAACACACATGAATATAGAATTCATATTTACATTAATCGACTTAAATTACTGGTTTCTTTATCACAAAATTCATTTATGTCTCCAGCATCACAATGGACTCCAGCTTCAGACCAAACTCAAAACCAACACAAGTAAGGAAAGCTGTTTTTATGGATAACGTTGTGTTATTCATTTAGCTCTGTCATTCATCAGGTACTCCAGGGTCATCAGCCACCACCACCAGTATCTGGACTCCAAGGGGGGGTATATATCTTGATGCTGCTCAGGACTGATGCACTTTGATTTCACTCTCCCTGAAGAGTCTAAGCGCCAAAGACTTTCTGACATACTAATTATCACATATGATTTGATGTAATAAACAATCTTATTTACTTCAACCACAAGTCTGTCCTGATTGAAATGGGATCGCGTCCCTAATTCAGCCTTTCAAACAACCTGGTGGGAAATAAAACCAGTCAAGGAATTTGAACTGACTCGTTAGGTAACCTGTGTACTCCAATAATGTAAGATTTTCCTCTGGGTTAGTCTCTAAAATGTCATTTTTGTTACGTGTATGTAAATAATTTTAGATTTGGAATTTTAAATAAATTGAAAGTTCCTACTACTGTACATTACATGATATTCAAATGGGTTTAAAATCTAAGTATCTTTATGTTTCTCTCCTCTACCTCATCATCATCATACCTAGGGTGCCTCTGCGGGACATATTTGGAGAAAAGAACCACATAAATTTGTAAAATATTAAATTTTTTGGTTGCTACGTTTGAAGATAAACTTCAATGTGATGCCTGGAACCAAACCCAGCGGATCAAAAATTAAATCATAACCACATGGATTATTAATACAGGTTGATACAAAGGACAGCCCCATGTATTATGATCCCATTTTGAACATAGTTCTTGCTCATTCTGAAGTTTTCTTTGACAAATCAATTAGTAACATCTTAACTGCAGTTACTGTGTGCCTGAAGCTTCAATTAGGCTCCTCAGAATAACCTGTCACATCTAACCCTCAAGAGATCAGTGTGTGCTCACTTGCTGTCTGCAGCTGAAGGGATGTTTTTCTTTCCTTTTATTGCCGTACAATCGCAAATGGGAGGTGTTTAAATGTTAATATTCCAGTTAAGATTCATCAGGTGTGAGACATTATTTAAAAATATGACTTGATTACATGGAGCACAGGGTCATGAATGTAAAGCAGGCCATACGGCTGGACTGGAGTTCTATTAACCAGGCAAGGATTGTTCTCATTACAACATATTGATGAGTTCTTTACCACACAGCTCCTCGGGTATTTAAGACCATAAAATAATTTTGCATTTTGCATTTTCATTTTGGCCGATCGATCGAAGCAGCCTTACCTTTGCTGTAGGCGTCTCCATAAAAGCAACATCAGGGGTTTTTGCCTGTTTTTGCTGCTGTTGGTGTTCTGCTGTGCCGGTCCCACAGTTTGCCATGAATCTCCACTAAATGATTTTACCATCTGGATGACTGATTGGAATTACTGGTGTGCACTGGCAAAACCAAATTACCAGTATCCCCAGGTAGCAATGATAACCAGATAGGGCCTCAGCCTGAGTGCTGGTGTAACCATTAGAAGTAAAGCGACCCTTTGGTCTAGAGGTGAAGTCAAAGTTATGAAGGCAGATCAGATGAGTTCAGAGCGTCACAATAAAACAAAAGAAAAAAAAAATCACACAGCTGGATTCTGACTGAACAAGACATGAACCAAAATGTTAGAAACAGGGCCAATAATGATGCCATTTCCTTCTTTCTACGTGACTGCCTGGATGGCTGCCTGTCACCCTATTGTTTAATCTGTTTAGGGTCTAATTGTGAGTAATGACGCTATTGGCTGATATGGCTTGTAGCACAGTCAGGCCCCTCTGTGCCCACTCTGCATATCCAACCCATCTGTGAGCCACACACAGCCACAGCAGAGCCTTTACCAATACACACAGACCATCCACAGAGACCCTGCACATGTACACATATCACTGCAGCAATCTCCCTCTAAAATTAATACACACACACACACACACACACACACACACACACACACACACACACAGACACACATATACACTTCACAGCAACTGTCAGATTTATCACGTTGGCTAAGCAGCAAAGAGGATTCATAACACACCAAATTAGCTTTAGATTTGCAATGAAAGATCAGTTCATTAAATATGCATTAAATATGAGCGGGTTCAGTTGATGCTAAATGGAAGTCTGTGTGTTCGTGTGTGTGTGTGTGTGTGTGTGTGGTGGAGGGTTAATTTAAACTGTCTCTCTCTTCCGAGTCCATTTTTATATTATCTTCCCCCTTTTTCTCCTGCTTGTTCTGCTTTTTGGTGCCTGCAGTGTCGCATCTCAAATTGCTGTAATATCTTCATATGTGTCAGACTTTAAGGCAGGCATGTGACCATGATGGTTCAGATGTATCCATTGAGTCTGTCCAGCCACTGGAGGCAGTTACTGGTCCCAGTTGTCGCTTTGAGTGCAAACCAGTCATGAATTATAGTTGTTGTTTTTTAAAATGGAATCAATCAAATAACCGATTTTTGGTGTCCGGTAAGAGTTTTGAGCCAAAATGTATCTTTTCTCTCTTAATGTTTGTTTTTCTTATGATGACCAAAAAGTCACCTTTCTAATTGTTTATTGTTTATACGCAATGCTCGTAAAGAAACCGCTCAACTAATACTCCCAATTTGAGATTATTGTGATGCTATTTATCAGAAAGCATCAAAATCTGACCTCGTTCCACCTAACATATCATATAACAGACTGCATATTTGTTCATGGCTGCCCTTTTCTCACTTACAGTGTAAAATGCTCTTAAATGTAAGAAGACGCATGCATTGGTTACAACTTACATTCAAATGTATTCATTTTAATTATCCTTCTTATTTAGATAAGAGTATCTTGTATGTTTCAGGTCAAATGATCAAGTTAGGCATTCTGCTCAATTTTATTTCTCATTCCCTCGGCCAAAGAGCATTTATGTTCAAAGCCCCATCAGACTGGAATACTAGTAATATAATATATAAGAGCCGTTACATCACTTTGAATGTTTAAGCATGCTGGTCTTCTTACTTTGACACTGACTGTACTTCTCTAATCAATAACACTGTCTTTATTGCTCATATGTTGATAATACACTTACATGATGATGTTACTTTACTATTGGCCAATTTGGCTACCTTGTGGGTGTTCATTTTTCATTAATAAATGTACGTTTTGTTTTGTTTTTTGTCTGTTTATATGTTGCTATACTGCTGTATTTTTTTATTTGTGAATGTATGATATGTATCGATTGTGTTGGGACCCCCACGGAATCGAGATGGTACATCTCAGGGGTCTTATCCCAATAAATAAACATGACCGCTCGCCAAAAAAAGGATGAATCGTTCCACTTCATCCTCTCATTGATTTGTTTAATGGTAATGATAATGATAATCAATCTGAATTGTTGTCAGCACAAATTACTCCAATAACTATTTGTTTACCTAGAGCACCGTCACTTCACTGATAGGTGAAGCAAATTCACCGACTACCACTACACAAAACTCATCCACATTTGCCGTGCGGCGGTGCTGATTCCCAACCCTGCATCTGACAATTTTCTAAACTTTAACTTTCCAAATAAAATGAAACTAAGCTGATAATCATGTCAATTTCACGTATCAATCAAGTCGAGTGTGCTGAGGGTGGAGGGTAAGCCGAGTCTGAACTTCTCTGCCAAGCTCTCTTTTGACTCTTACTGTGGCTGAACTTTTGTTCACTTGTGTGTACCTCAACACCATGAGTGTCTCCCAGGAGAGCCTACTGGAGATGATCATGTTTAAGCCTCCTCTATGACAGCAGGCTTTTCACTTCACCTTCAAGTGTGGCCGGGTGTATTAGAGGATTAATGAGGACAGATCAGAAGAAGAGGAGCGGAGGAGTTGAGGAGGTCGTCTCACTGGATCCCACACATATGTGTCTCACTGTCTTGGACTGGTAGCTCTGTGGGTGGGGTGGGGGGGTGATTATGGAAATGAGCAGCTCTCTTTATGAAAGATTAAACAGACCACTGATTGCTTTACATAACCTTCACTCTCTGACAGGCTTGCTCTCACTTTCAGTCAAACAAACACAGACAGGGTCCAAAATGAACTTTTTGGTCAGTTGATGAATGGCTGGTAAAATATTCACAGATTCACAAATGTGAATATTTGTCACGTTTCCTTTTTAATTACTTTCACCATTTTCCTTTCTTCATAATCCTCTGGTGGTTGTATTGATTGTAGAAAACAAACATTATGAAGGCGTCACTTTAGGATTTGGTGAATTATGGTGGCATTTATTTTTTGAATTTTTACAATAATAAGCAGGTTAATCCAGAGTAAAATAATCATTAGTTGCAGTCCTTTAGAGAATAGTTTAAAATGAACTCCATCTCAACCAGCATTCCTAACTAGACAGCGCAAAGCTCCGCTGAGGCAGCGCAGTGTCACTATAATGGCATTGCGACGAAGAGCAATAATCCCAGGATAGTTCAACCCTCATAATATGACTCCTTGACCCTGAGAGAATAGAAGCACATTGGCATCATTATCAGTTTTATTGTAATTCAAGAAAAAACAATATTTCACTAATGGTGATTTTCTTCAGTAACTTTAGAAGACGCATCAGATTTGACATCTAACTGAATCAGAACAGTTTCAGCTACAGTTTGATCTTAGTTCAAGTCTCTATCATTATTATTATTTGTAATGGAATTCATTCATTCATTTTCTGTAACCACTTATCCTGTGTAGGGTCACAGGGGGGCTGGAGCCTATCCCAGCTGGATTTGGGTGACAGGTGGGCTACACCCTGGACGTTGAATTTAACAGTTCATCACAGGGCCACACATAAAGACAAACAACCATTCACACCTATGGTCAATCTAGAGTCAACAATTAACCAATATTGCATGTTTTTGGTGCTGGGAGGAAGCCGGAGAACCTGGGGGGAACCCACGCAGACACAGGGGAGAACATGCAAACTGCACACAGAAAAGCCCCAGGTCGTTAGATGGATTTGAACCCAGGACCCTCTTGCTGTGAGGCAACAGTGCTGCCTACTGTGCCATCGTGCCGCCCTTGTTATCTCACAGTAGTGAATTTTTTGCGAGCTCTATAAATGTAAACATTACGGATCTCCACATCTGGATCATCTACATATGGAATACACAGACAAAAACATAAACCCCCTCTCTGTGGTAAAAATAATCTACTGATAAAATATATAATAGTGTAGCAGTGACAGGGGACACATTTCTGCTGCAAGTTTTATTGTCACTAGTAAAAATACATTTTCTTTATTATATTGACTGCACTTTTACTTCAGCAAATGCTCTATATTCGTCCTCCACCACTGCTCTTCTCTCTCTATTAAGGTAAACAAACACTAATTATATGAATTAATGTGGTTACAATGTTTCTATCAAGCTATACGTTAGCACACCCACAGCCAAGAACACCCCTTTAATGAAGATGGCCTTCTTGGTAACCAGAGTCTAGCAGATTTGTTAGGGGAATTGAATCCCCCCTACTGTGGGAGAATTACTTACTTTAGTTAGTGGTAATGTCCCTATAGATAAGCATAATAGTTACTGAAAGGCTGTGTATTCTGCTTGCTGTCCCAGAAGAGGAATAAAAAGGCCCTGTTCATGCCACTTTATTGCAGCATCCTCCTGTATTCTGCACAGTAGAGTTGTAACAACACCACTTATTACCAAATACATGTTACCAGAGACGGCAATGGGCTAGGGAGATAACTTTAGTAATGGTTGACAGCCAGGTCCATCAAAGAATTGCATTATACTCCGATCAGCCATAACAATTATCACCACTGTCAGGTGAAGTGAATAATATAGATTATCACTTTATAATGGCACCATTCGGGAAAATGAGGCAAGGGTAAGGATCTGAGTGACTTTGACATGCAGGGTCAGCTTGTGATGGCGGGACGACTGGGTCTTGATGGATGTTGTCGGTCTGCAGTGGTCAGTACCTGCCAAAAGTGGTTAACCGGTGACAGGGTCATAGGTGCCCAAGGCTCATTGATGTGAGGAGAAAAGGCTAGCCTGCGGTGTCCGATCCCACACAAGAGCTACTGGGGGAAAATTGCTGAAAAAGTCAATGCTGGTCCTAATAGAAAGATGTCAGAACACAAAGTGCATCATATCTTGCTGGAGACTGGTCAGAGTGCCCATTACTGACGGTGGCTGTGGTTCAGTGGTAGATCAGCCGTCCACTTATCAGAAGGTCGGTGGTTCAGTCCCCAGCCCCTGTAGTCTACCTGTCGAAGTGTGGTGTGTGTGTTTGTGTGAATGGTTAACGCTCCTAATGAGCAGGTGGCGCCTTGCATGGTAACAATGCCACCACTGTATGAATGTTGGTGTGAATGGGTGAATGCTGGCTTTTTAATTTAAAAAAAAATTTAGATACTGTATTCATCCCATAGGGGGAAATTCTTTCTCTGCATTTGACCCATCCCTGAGGAGCAGTGGGCTGCCACTACATTGGGGCGCCCGGGGAGCATATTGGGGTTCATTATCTTTGCTCAAGGATACTTTGACTTGTAGACTTTCAGGAGCTGGGGATCGAACCACCGACCTTTTCATTCCGTGAACGACCACTCTACCTCCTGAGCCACAGCCGCGTTTGTGTTGTAGAGCGCTTTGAGTGGTCAGTCAGACTAGAAAGGCGCTATATAAGTACAGTCCATTTAGTGCAGCAACTAAGCAGCTAAATCCCCCCCATGCACACACACACACACACACACACACACACAAGAAATTACATACAATAGAGGCAACAAGACATGACCTTCAGACATGGATCAATAGAAGAAACAGGCATCGGGTAATGCTTTTTATTTGTCAGATAAAATAGCAATCAGTCCAAACATTATATGTTTAATGGACGGATGTAAAGAGAAGGAGAGGCACACGCTTCATTCATTATGCATTATGACATTGACTTGTTTGGTATTTCTTTTAACATTTACAGCTATTTTCTAGGATGGGAATGCCTCTTTTACTAAGTATTGTTGACTAACAGGAATTTTCCTGCACACTGCACCATTTGGAGAAGCATTTTCAAAATAATTCTGCCAGGCTTGAATACCAATTTGTTCCTAGTCATTTGGGGACCTATTTAATCTTCCCATGACACAGCTTTGAGTACCAAGCCAGATTCTGACACATAATAGTCCAGCTGGTGGCTTCAAACAGTACTAAGCTTTTATCTCAACTAATTGCCAACACAACCTTCAATTTCTCTGAAATAGAATGAAAACCCCCTTTTCCCAACCTGTTTCCCCGGGACATGCAGCAGGTGCACCACACAGCTGAGATTTAGCTGCTGCAGTCGACGGATCAGAGTTGGCTCCTGTGTTGATCTTTGTGAATAAAAAAAAAAAATTCCACCTGAGGGCATGTCTGACAATGTGACAGTCAACATCATCATCAACAAACAGTTTCATCTTTAAACTTTAACAGATTTATGAAATAACCAGATTTGGTATAAAGGATGTTATTTGTTGCATTATTATTTAGTTTGTTAAAGAAAGGTTTGGGGTGATACTCTAAGTGAACTTCATCTGTTGGCGCCTTGTACTGCAGTGGGGAGACGTTTGCTGTCAAATAAAACGCTCAGTTTTACTCCTGTTTCTTTAACCTTTGAGACCCACATAAAGTCATTTTTGCATTTTTGCTTTATAAAGTTGTCATTTTTTACAGTATCATCAAGTACTACACAGATTCTGTTTCAGCATAACCTCAGCTAATCTGTCACTCAATGAACACTCTTATACACTAATGTACAGAATAATTGACCAAAAAACAAAATGAAACAAAAAACGCACCTTTCATTTTTACTTATTTTATTGATAAAAGCGCGTTAAACCCATATCCAAACAACCACAGCCAAATCTCTGAATCAGACTCTCTAATTGGCTGTAATGGCATCCACTAGAGCCAATAGGAGTGCCTAATTCAGTCATGTGACTGTGATTTGTGGACCTCCTGAGCCACCGTTCCATGTGACATAGTGTCATGTGGGTGACTTGGTTTGCATTCTCACCAGCCACAGAACACACTACAATTCAGTTTGCTGTTGTACAGGTTGTACAAGGATTTCACATCCTTATTGTTCAAACAAAAATGCCGGATCATGTTTTCTACAGCAAATTTCAGCACAAGATGTTGATTTAGTCAATATGGTCATTTGATTTTTTTATATTTTTTTTTTGGTTTAGTCTACAAAGTGAAAAGCCATTTCTTCTAGATTCTGACAGCAAATTTTCAGGCTGACATTTGTTTTCAACGATTATTATTTTATGGTGGAGAAAGGCAGGAAATGTGGTGGATTAGAGGGATATGACATCCAACGAAGGTTGCCATGACAATGACATTATGTGCTACCACGGTGCCCCTGTCATTGTGAAGCTACAGTCGTCATCATCTTTGTTGTGTACAGTTAGAATGGTAACAGGCGTTTGTCCTTTGTATGAAGAGGTGTGAAAATGTGCTGTTTCTGTGTTCACACACACACACACACACACACACACACACACACACACACACACACACACACACACACACACACACACACACACACACACACACACACTGTCACTCAGTAACCTAACATTACCTCAGCCACCTATTATCTCCACTCAAATCATTCAGAAGCTGGATCCACTCATGTTTTCACAAACAATAATGTTCATTTTCTAGGTTTAGCTTTGGAGGACGAGCTTAAATGTCAAATAAAGTGATGATAATTATTTGTATTTTTCTTGTGAATGAAGACTGAAGAAGACTTGAAGCATGAATACAAATCACGCTTAACCTTCACTGACATTTAAATGAGGAGACCTCATCAAACCCTGAAAGTTTTACAGAGTTATTCCTAGGACTAGATGATTCAGTCCCTTGGTAGTTACACTATCCTGATGGCATCTTGGCTTGTGGGAGACTTTGTGGGAGACTTGTGGGTGACGGTGGAGCCGGTTGTGTAGGGGGGGGAGGGGGCGATGGATGAGGGCCTGGTTGTAGTTGGTTACTTCATCTGGATGCATTGAGGTCTTCAGGAGGTGCCCAACCTTCACTGAGTCTTTCGGCCTTTATCTTCAACACTCTCTGGTTGGCAGGCCGGCAGCGGTGGTCAGGTCACTGCCCCTCTTATCCGAGTCTGCAAGCTGTAGGCCCACTATATTGATCCTGTATAATATCAAATGTTGAGACCTTTTGGTTTTTGGATTGCCAGATTCCACCACCTTCGTCCACCTTTTTGTCAAAAATACCTGTTTTATTGGGGTTGGTGTTGAAAGATCAGTCTAACTTCCAAACTGAACGACTGACAATTCTGCGCCCTTAAATAACCGACCAACTTTCCATTTCTCTAATTCACTTACTGACTGACTGATGGGTTCATTTATGCTGTGTGTCGGTGCTTGCTGTGTTTCTGCTTGCAGTTTGTTCAAGGACATCCAGCTGATACAAAAACACATTCTCCATGCATCTAACTAACTTACAGGCTCACTGGCAAACTGGGTGAATAACTACATTACTGACTGCCTGCCTCACTGGTTAATTAACTTACTGTCTGTCTGTCTGTTTGTAGTGCACCCAAGGACATCTATCCAGCATTCAATTTGTACACAAACTATTTCACACACACATCTCTCCTCTCTGGAGTGACGGCAAGAATATTTCCCTGTTTACTCAAGTGCCACTCCATGATTAAAAACTAATCAGGCTTTAGCCAGCCTGGAATCCCCCTACACACTGACACAGAATGAACTGTAATTATTTTAACAGGCGAGTGAGGAGCGAGAGGCAGAGAGAGAGACGTGGTTGGAAAGAGACGGAGGATGGAAATCAAAAGATACGAGGAGGGGAAGGTGAGGTGTTATAGATGGAAATAGAAAAGAGACAGAGATTCTTAAAGAGTGTTTTCAGGGACAAAATGATCATAAAAGTGACATAAAATAAGGTCATCAAAGACAACAGTAGTTTTAAAAGTTGGTAATTCAGATAATTCAGCGTTTCTCCAGTTTAGAGTTTTGGGCTGTGGATGAATGCTTAAAACCAGATATGTCTTATGTCTTTTCCAAAAGACTTTTCCTTGACCTCAATAGGAAATGTCACGAAGTTAAGAAAAGATGCGAAGTAGAATTCATCAGAACTTATAAAAAAACCCAACACCTTTTCCTTTCCCTTTGCAAATGAAAGGTCCAATGCATCCTCTGCTAAAGGAGATAACAAAGGGAGAATTATATTGTGTATTAATACAACATTGATGTTGGTGAGTTTGGCAGCTTTTTATAAACTGTGATCCACACAAATCAAAGATGTTTCTGTCTGATTCTTCTGTATTTAAAGGTCCTAACCTGCTCATGTTGGTCTGAAGCTCAGCTAGAGATTTTACATGCAGTATATGGAATGGAGAAGAAGAAAAGAAGAATATGTGAGGATAAAATCACTTTTCACTTTCACTTTAAATCACTTCATGTTTTCCAGTCTGCCTTCTGTCAAGCTTTCTTTTCCTTCCCACAAAACTCAAATTTACAAGCTATCAAGGGAACAAGTTGTTCTGCGTGGAAACAAGTCAAACAACACATACAGCATAAAGCATCAACTCAAAATAGTGATCTGACATATAGTTCTGCTTCTTTTCATCACACTTGCAAATTTGACAATTAAATCTTTGCAAATTATTCATCCAGATCAAAAACAGTTTTTGTGCTTTTGTATGAACGTTTTCAAAGTATCTTGTCAAAACTGTCCATTCAGATATAAATGTATAGGAATTCTTCAGGTTACGGCAGTTTTTACTGGAATCTTGACTTATTTCTTAATTTCTTAGACAAATAATTGCTGTAATTTTGTAAAATTCTATGTCACTATGTATTTACATTATAATGAAGCTGTAGTGTAAATTCAATCTGGCAGACTAAATCTTTGCACACTTGGGCTATACTTCATTTCTCACGCTGCTCTGTTATTCACACCTCTCATGTATGCTCAATCTTATTTTCCTGCTATCACAGTCTGTGCCATAAATTGTTATCAGCTGGTCAAATCTATCCAATAGCACATCGGCACACCTTCATTGTCAGCCTATCATGTTGCTTACGTCTTTTTAAATTCTCTCCGTTCCTCTCGTTCTTTTATGCTGCCGTTTTGCGCACCCTCCACCTCCCCATCACCACCCAGTCTTCACAGATTCACCAACTTCATCAGTCATCGGTTTCTCCAGGTTCATCAGCCACCACCACCACCAGTGTCTGGACTCCAACGGACTTTCTGACACCAAAGACTTTCAAGCATACTAATTATCACACAATAAACATTCTTATTTACTTCAACCACTAGTCTCTCCTGATTGAAATAGCTGTTATTATTATATTTGTTGCACATTTGTTGTCTGTGTCTCTCTCCTGCCCATCTGGAGCTTAGGTCTGCTCCAAGGTTTCAGCACAGCTCTTCTACATACAGCCTGTTCACTCCCTATTAATTCCATTGTACTGAAACCGGCTGCAATTCACTTAGAGGGCGCTCTCGAAGGAGTCCTAAATGAATGGGAGTGAATGGAGCTAAACGGCTAAAGTAATTATTTTCACCTACTTCTAGACAAAAAGACCAACATTTTCTTTTAGCTTGTGCAAATATAGTATTGATTATGTATCAGCAGTGGAATGAAAAAATACTAATGTCCTTTAGTTTTTCTTATTTGCATTATTTGTTTGTATTGTTTTGATCGAGTCCACCAGTGGCAGATATTGTACAGTGTGTATTTAAATTGCAAAAATGTATGATTACATACAAAGATCACAGTTGTCTCATTAGCTGGTATTATATTTATTCATTTATTTATTTTTTACTGAACAAGTCAAACCTGGTTGTCCTTGTTTTTGCATCTGTCTCCCTCCCTGGTGGAGAAACTAAGTTTGCATAAACAGGAGCAAAAGTTCACATCCCTACCCCTCCTCTCAGGATCCTCCTGCTTTTCAGTCATCACCCATCCTCAAACTCCTTCCTTTGCAGGTTCTCCTCTCTGTGTCTCCTCAGCCCTCCTTCCTTCCCCTCTCTCACCTCTAGCTGGCACATACAATAGTTTACTTGTCCTTATTTTTCTGATTGATTCTCCTTCGATTTCACGTTGTCTCTTCTTTCGCTCTCCCAGTGGGAGACAGCAAAAAATCCTCAGTCTGGTGCAGAAGTTCACCTCTCCTCCCTCCTCTCCCCTTCACCTCTCTCTTCCCCAGTGGGGCCACAGTTAGCAGGTGGTTCACTGCTTATTCATCTTTCAAATATTCCTGTTTTTCAATGTTAAACTACAGTCTGGAGTGGGAAAGTTCATCTCCTCAGTAAGCTTGGTTCTATTATTCATATGATTTGTTTCCCTCTGATATGCTGCTAGTCTTAGTCTTATGAAGAAATACACTGACCTGACATGAAAATTCTATTTGAGTAACTATGGCAATGACATTCCTCTGTGTTTGAGGCCCAGTTTGCAATTTTGACTGATATGACAGACCTTTCTTTGACATCTCAATCTTATTTTACCTTTAAACTCTCCACATCCAATATCAATCCAAAACACCAATTCTTTCATATCCAGACTGTTTTAAATCATTGCTACAGTTCTCAGTATTAAGCTGAAGAAATTAGCGGATAAGTCAACCAATAAAAAATAATTATCTAATCATTTTTCTGTAAAGTCTTCTATGAGTATTAACTGAATGTCTTTGGGTTTTTGATACGATGGAAGGGATAATTTGGCACCATTCCTCTCATTTCTTGCCCCTCTTTCACTTCATTCTCACTCTGATCTGTTTCCTCTCTTTTGCTTCACTTCCTGCGTCTTCTCACCGCCTCTCTTTCTATATCACCTTTTTTGTTGTTGATCCAAGCTGCAGCCTGACATTTCTCAGAGTTGTTTTCCTAGGAGTGAGTAAATTAAATATCTGTGTGTCTGTATGTGTTTGTGCGTAGATGTCTGTATACTTTGCATGCATGTATTTGCACATGACATTTCTTTATGATGGACGTGACAGGAAAACTGAAATGTCTGTCCAAAGGTGTGCTTCTTGAATAATTTTGTCTTGGTGTACCTTGCAGTCACACAGGCAAAATAAATAAATAGATGAATGAAATCAGTTTTCAATATGACAGCACCAGTGTCCTGTGTGTCTTTAAAAGAAAAGTTCAGAAGAACCCCGCATGCAAGAGAGCTGGTTTTATTTTTACCCACAGTAATGACTTGGCTCCATGATGGCCATTAATACTGTATATCAGGGTAAAAATATAGATTTTTCCATGACTGATCATAACTGCAAAAGTAACATCTTTCCAATGCTAACCTTCTAAGTCCAGACGTTCATTTTTTATTTTATGTTATAGCCTATAAGATATACCTTTATTGTCTTATCTAAAATACTTAAATTGTTTTTTTCAACATCTGAGATTTGAAGGTTGGCATTGGAAAGATGTTACTTTTACTAGCTGCTAAACTTCAGCATTGAATGCTTGTTTGCATTGAGCACAAAGCACTAATATGCAGCCCATTAGTGTTGCTAGCATGGCTGCAGACTCTTGAGTGGGCGTTCAGTACAAAATGAGCCCTGAGTTACAACTCAAAGGACTGCAGTGGTGGTGTTCCAGGTACCACTGAGATGTGAAACACAATCCAGGAAGAACGATCCAGTTTCAGTGTTTTCAGGACACCAATCTTTCAGGACACCAATCACCAAACCTTCCAATTTTGTTGTACTTGTACAATGACAATAAAGAGATTCTGATTCTGATTCTGACCAGAAAGCACAGTGGTTTGTCATTTTATGAGGTGAGATTTTGCACCATATCTTTCACTGCAACAACCACAAGGCAAACAAAAGAACTACAGCATGAAAAGCATTATGAAATAATGTACTGGGAGTGTGTCCTAACAAGTCATCGCTGGATGACGCTACAATGCAGCCAGAGTTGTGTCAGGAGTGTGTTGTTGAACTGGCCTAAATTCTGTTTTTACATCCAAGGCTGAATGAGTTTGATTTATGATGTCCCATATGTAAGATGACTGATGTAAAGTCAGTTTTTAAGGGGTTTGGTAAGAGATGACATTTGCTGATTTTTAGATTTTATTATTAGCATTTACACGTTTACTATTTATGGTACACCGGTCTTTCTGATTTAAAATGTTTATTATTATTTAAAAATAAACCTAAAGCTAACACAAATTTTACTCCCCCACACAGCGCAACATCATTTTATAAAAAGAGCATTTATTTCAAAGTTTTTTTTCGCTTCGGAGATTGAAGCACATAGTAAAGCAACAGTACAATGTTCAGAAAATATAAGTGTGATGCTGTAACATTTTTTAATCTTATCTTCTTAACATGTTTTTGTTGTAATACTGGAATATTCTGCATGTATACTAAAATAAGAACTTTTAAAATTGTACAAATTGGTACCATAAAACCTTACAGAGAATAAAAACGAGGCGTTCTCTCACTGCAACAAACACAGAATGCTAATTTCCCTCTCGAACAGGGAGAAAGAATGAAGAAATGGCAAATAATGGAAAAAAACAGAAACAAAATGAAAAGAAATGATAGAAGTTGTGTTCACATAGGCATAAACCAAAGCTGTTTAACTTTCGGCAGTACATTTCTTATAGCTGTCCAAAACTGAAAATCGAATAGCATGTTATTTCTCCATGTTTAGACACCCATAAGGACATCAAATCTGAGCTGCATAGAGTTAAACATGCATTTGTTCCTGTGAAGCTGCAGCCAAAGAAAGTACAATTATTGACATAATAATGATAATAATAATAATAATAATAACAAAAACAACCATAATAATCATAATATAATAACATTAAAAAAGAGACTGAAGAATCTACACGCTTAAAAAGGATGTTCTGGTTTCAGCCTCTCCATATATGCGGCTCAGAAAACATGCTTTGTGTTATTTCCCAATGTGAACAGCAAAACATGTTGATACAACAGCTGCTGCTGTCAACATAGCTGGTGTCGGGAAGTCACCCAATGCACATTTTCCCAGTCTACATTTACAGCGCTGGCAGAAGCCACTCATCCGGATTTAGGAGTGCAGTAGGCGCAAGTTGGATCCTCAAAGTGATACATCACACGTCTGCACATTGCTCTGTACATACCTAACATGGAGAATAGTTTGCTTTCTGAATATACTTTCCAAGATACAAAAAGAAACAAAATGAGGAAGAAAAAAAAAGAGAATGCGCTGCGTTGCAAGAGTGTCCATTAAGTTTAAGGCGATTTTAGAGCTCACAGGTTTTTACTCGTTGTGATTGATCATCATCGATGGACTCTGAATGAGGAAGTGATTGTTTATTGGAGGGACGGGGGACACAGGGCCTTGGATGGGTCGGGGGAGTGGAGAAAGACAGCTTCTCTCTTTTCACGTCTTCTCTGCGGTGAGTGATGACAACAAAGAATCAGCCACAGTTTTTAAATTGAATCCATGTCGAGTGTGTCTCTTCTTGAGAGTGAAATAGTCCAGTCCTCGTGTGTTTATTTGTCGGTGTGTAGCGGTCTATCATTACAATTGTTGTGTTTACCCCTGGAGTTGTTGTTTATTTATTATAAGGCCACCATACTGTGAAGATGCTGCGAGCGTCTTCAGAGTATCAACAACCCAGAGTCTGTCACGCTATCTAAACCACAGCACCTGCTGAATTCTGCACACAACAAATTTGAAAAAGACTTTTTGTTCCAACTGGTTGATCCCTCTGACACATCTCCATTACCCTTTATTTCTCTTTCATAACATCAAGCTGAATCTCTCACTGACCTTCTCTTTTAATTTGCTAGTATCTCTCGCTCTCTCTATCTGTGTGTCTTTCACATACACCACAAAGAGAGCAACTAAGGGAAATGTATCCCACTCAAGAACATGTGAAGAGAAAACCGTTTCTCCCAGGATTCCTTGAGGGCGTACGTGAATCCAGTCCACAAAAGTATATAGAACTCCTAATAAACTAAACAGTTAGATATAAACAATTCATTTTGATCACACAGCAACATTTTTCCCCAACAATTTACTTTCAAACCAACCAAAAATGCTCAGTCTGTAGAAAGAGAGATGGAGACAACAGGAGGGCAAGGAGAGGTTTGGGAAAAGGTGGGAGCGGTTTGAGTCCACTTGTTCACTATGTGTTCATTAACAAATCATCTTGGAGGACCAGGGAGGCGCCACAGGAGGGAGAACTGTTCGTTTGTTGACAAATTGGTGTGAACTGGTTGTAGTTGGTAACAAGGAAGCAGTGTTGACCCTCAGTTAAACAAGTCCTCGTGGAATCAATAAATCAGTAATCAGAAGGCGTCCACTCAGTAAGACCACTGTTAAGAGTCCTCACCATCATACCCATCATGAATGGAGCTGTCTTTGGTCCCGTACAAATCTGCCAGCTTCTTAAACCTTGGCCCCCAACTCTGCAGATAGTCATAATCCAAGTCAGACTCTGTTGTGACAGACTCCAGGGAACTCAATGACCCAGCCAACGATCCTCTGCCTTCATATCCGTAGATCTGAATGGAATCGTAAGGAGGTGCCGTCGGGTCGCTGTCGGCCTCTGCGATTCGAGTCTTTATGAAGTCATCCACATCAACGCTGTTTGCTCCAGGACGACCGCTGCCAGGCCTGATGGGATACTGAAGCTCTGGTTTGATGTCTTTCCTTGGCAGGAAGCCATTGGCTCCATCTGGGTTCTGAACAATTACAAAAAGAGAGGACCGTGCTTGAATTTAAGTCAGTTAAAGGTATAAAGAGACGAGATGAGGGGATATCGACAGAAACATTATGGATGGATGGATGAACATTATTCCAGTCAAACAATATAAAGTAAGCCAGTGACGGATACAAATTGTTGATTCTCAAGACACTGTGACCTCTATCACATCACTTCATCTTTATACTTGTTATGGACGTTTTGATGCTTACATATGATATTTTATCAATATTAAGTCATTCTTGTGATTGTCATAGCATTATGCTATCTCCGGTAATATGCTTGTATGATTAATATATGTTAGAAATACAGTACAAATGTTGCAGGCTCCAACCGTCTTGGTGAGGGATCCTACAAAGACTTGGCTCACCTCAAGATTTCTTCCTGCTTTTTCCAGAATACGAGATTAAGGGTTTTAAAGGGACTTTTTTCTGGTAGGGCAAATGTTGATGATGCAAATACTCATTCAACAAACACTGAAAAAGTAGAGAGGCATTTATTGCTTTATACCTGCAGTGTAGCGATGTCGAAAGCCTCTGTGTCCTCCTCACCACCTCCCTCGTCATCATAAGTGATAATATTCTCCCTGATGTCCTCCTCCTCAAACACTATCAATGGCTCCTTCTTCTGACGTCTCAGTGCAACAAACAACACCACGATTGCTGCCAAAGGAAAACACACAAACACACGGCTCAGAAATCTCTCTCAATCTCTGTGAAAATGGAGGAAAGCGAGCAAGAGATTAGTACAGTATTAGTTTAATTACAGGGTGTTGATTAGACCATTGGCAGTTTAAATAATATGATTATTTTAGTGTGTCATATGCAGACGTGGTAAGTGGTAAGCAACATGTCAGGCTTCGGAAAGAGTCTCTGTCATATGCAGCACATACTGCATATGACATATATATATATTCTGTAAACACACTGCTAGATAATCTGGGGGAACCAATTGGAAGTTGATATCACAAAAGGGAAATCTTATGTACAGTATATCAGTTATTTTTATGGTTTTCCCAAACCTGACAAATCAAAACAAGCAGAACAATAGGTCCTTACCAAGCAGAATGACAATGCAGGCCAGGATAGCTATCAGCGCCCCGGTGCTGAGACCAGCTGGTAGGACGTAGGGCTCAACATTACAGGAGAGGATGGTGTTTTTACTGTCACAGGAACAGACTCTGATGGTCAGAGTGTTGGTGCTGCTTATTGGGGGGAAACCGTTGTCGTTTATCTCAATGGGAAGGTAGTAAACATCCTGGGTCAGACGGCTGAATCCTTTACGGATGACATAGATACTGGCTGTGCTGTCTGTGGAGGGACAGATAATCAAATGTGTCGGTAAGTAGAGGCGAAAATGAGAAGGTGAAACTTTTATTATAGCTTGGACTTCATCCCACACACACACACACACACATATATATACTGTACACACATGAGATCCACCGGGATGTGATTGACGATATGCAATTCCAGTTAAATTGAGGGTCCATTCATCGGTTGAGGAGTAGATGCAATCAAAAGACATTGTTACTGCTATTATGACATAGGCTAGCAGTCTATGCCTGCTTTGTCTGCCTCTCTCTTCCTCCCAATCCAAACAATTCTTTTCCAATGTCACACATAGCTTTATTGCAGACAAAAAGACGACGTACTTTGCAGGCATTTCAGAATTACAAAAACATCACAGAGAAAAACTGTGAAACATGCTGTACAAGCTAATATAATGCTCTAATGCAGTGCCTGAACAATGCCGAGTATAAAGCATATGGAACGTGTTATAGGCTTTATGCTTCATTGTGTCTTTGAGTCTCTCTCTCTCTCTCTCTCTCATATACAGTACCAGTCAATAGTTTGGACACAGTTTCCCATCCACTTGAATGGGAATTGTGTCCAAATTTTTGACTGGTAGTGTATATATACTGTATATGGCAACAGAAGGTTGGTGGCTCAAATCCCAGTCAGGGTAAACCTCCAGCAAGGGCTCCATGTATCAGGTTACAAGATACAAGGGAAAATGAAATTGACTAAGATGACTAAGAAATCCAACATCAATCAAACAGTAGGAACACTATATGACAACACAACGAACGGACACCCACGGTGACAGAGCACCATCGGAAGAGATGCTTGCAGAAGCAGCAACAGTTATCCAGAAGGTATAAGCTCATGAAAACCACATGCAGAGGGTCTCCCATATGGAGACAAGCCTAGATCAAGACAGCCTATGGGTGCTAGGCTGAGGAGAAGAGGGTGTACTCTCAGCTGCAAGAGAATAACAGCACAAGAACAGGCCTGCAAAAGGGACATCACACAACATCAATGCAAAGCGGCTGCTATAGAATGGCCTGGAAAACTACACCTACAAGTATGTGGGTGTTTGGGTATCCCACCTGCCAAGGGGAACTATGACGAAGAGGCAAGGAGGTCGGCCAAGATCCTGCGGGACTTCAAGTTCCAGACTGACAAGCAGCTGCTGGCTAACCAACCGGACGCAGTGGTGGTTGACAAGGAACAAAAGAGGGCAGTTGTGATAGATGTGGCAATCCCAGCTGACGGCAACAGCACGAAGACGGAGCATGAGGAGACCAAAAAGTACCAGAGGCTGAAGCGACAGCTGGAGCAGCTGTGGAAGGTGGAAGGAACTGCACAGGAACCCCAAATTTGTAAAACTTTTCAACCCAAAAGCCCTCTGTTGCTGACGTCACTGTCATCTGTTGCTCTATTGCTATCAGCCTCCTGCCGGGCCTGCAACTCACTCACAGCTGTTTGTGTATATGAGGCATCTATCTGTAGGTCTGTCTGAAAGTATACTGAAGATACACTCCCCGATTTTATTATCACGCTCAGTAGATTTCTCAGATTCCATGCTTCCCTCCCTGTTGATGATATAAACAGCTAAAAAAAAAGAACATTCCCATATGCATGTTCAGCCTCCCACTGCTATATCTATCAAAATTCTTTTCCTCTTACCTCTCTCTGTTCCTTTCCATCTTTCTCTCATTTTCCCCTCTTTTAGTCTCTCTCCGTACTTGAAATATGTAATTGAATCAGTTGGCCCCCAAAGATATATGTACAGACGGACAGAGACCCCACTGCAATTAATACAGCCCGCAGGACACGTGTGCATTTGTGTGTGTGAGAGAGAGATTCAGAGCACCTGCTGATTCCTACAAGGTAGTGCAAGCCTCCATCTGGTTAGACTTTGATCTAATCTCAGTGAAAGGGGAGAGAGAGAGAAAGATGAAGAAAAACTAAGAGCGGCTGGTTAGAAACAGAAAGAAAGGGTGAATGAAACAAAAATGGCAGAGGAAATAGAATGAAATAATATTTTGAAGTTTCTCTACCTCTGTTGTCTTTGATGGAGAAGTTGTGGTTGTTGGCGACCTCCGGAGAGAGGCTGAACGTGAAATGTTGTCTGTGAGCCATCTCATCTTTGTCCACTGCACTTACTGTTTCAATAACCTAACGACATACACAAGAACAGAAAGAAACACACCCATGTAAAATAATGTTTGTGGGTAAATTTTGTTTGTTTATCATCGTCCCCCGAAAAAAAGCATTTTACATGAAACACTTTAGCCCCATTTCCACTGATGTAGTACCGGCTATGATCTACTTGACTCTACTCGGCTTTATTGGTTTTCAATGAGGTAAAAAGTACCTGGTACCTGGTACCACTTTTTCAGTACCACCTCTGTTGTGGTTCCAGGTGAGCTGAGCAGGTACTAAAAGGTCATGTGAAACATTACAGACCACTGATTGGTCAATGCCCTGACATGCACGGTATATCCTGCACAGCACAAATCAATGGCCGTCACACTCAAACAGCCAAGCTACGTGGCCGCTTTATTGAGGAGGTGCAGACGTTCCTGTCTTAAACAGCTGATGAGAGGATCGCGAGAGGTGTGTGTTGCGTTGAAGACTACCCCACCTACCCTGAGGACGTAATGAAAAATGACCTGTAGAGAAGAACCCGACACCAAGCAGAGTCGAGTAGAGCCGGTACTCTGCAGTGGAAATGTGGCTTTAGATATGCATGCACTCACACACTCTCACACAGACGGACATACCTTCCCTGGTGCAACAGTCTCACACATGAAGACTTCGTTGTTGTTGGTGGCAAACTCTGGGGCGTTGTCATTCACATCTTTCACTTTGATGTTAACACGTACTTTGGTGTCTTGGTGGTGGCCTCCTACATTCATACACACACACACACACACACACACACACACACACACACACACACACACACACACACACACACACACACACACACACACACACACACACACACACAGTATAGGGCAAAACCATCAGCACTCTGCTGTATACAACAATTCAAAGCAGTGTCAATAGATTGTCATGTGTGCTTGAGTCTGTAAGTGTGAGTGCTTGTTTGTCTGCATTCCTATCTTTGTTTAACATCATCTGAACAAAAAGCTAACTGTGAATATTTTCCAGCAAGATTGCCTGTCAATCAGTGAGCCACTCAACCAGCTATCTGTTACATACAGACATGAGTTTGTAAGACATCAATATATCAGTCAGACAGTGCACACACTTCCCCCCCCCCCAAAACCTTTTTGATATGCAAAAGTGACAAATGTCAAATTATGCCTGCTGGGTATTAAAATGAAGAAAAAAAAAACAAAACAGCCAAAATAGAAACATATAGCAGAGCTGAACTCCTGATTCATCCAGAATATTAACTAAGACAGACCCGGAGAGAGCAGTATATTTTTCTATCCATCCATCCAATTTAAAAAAAGAGAGAAAATACATACATTTCTATACTGTACTGCCTTGCGTATTTGCAATTCAAGGCAGTATTATTTTTCTGCTACCCTGTGATTACAAGACATCTATTCAGCTTCCCAGGGTCTGTACGTGGTTAGCATAGCTTGCATTGGTCCTATCTTTGTGGGCGGTGAGCCTGTTTCCATCTGGCTGTCTGGCGTCTAGCACACCACAGGGAAACCACGCGGCGCTCTGCTAGTTTGAGCCCCAACCACAGAATACCAGGGTGGGGCCACTGTGGCTTGCTGGACTCAGGGTTTGTAGGGTTGAAGCTGGAGAGAGAAAGCTCCGGAGGGCCCATGGTATAACTTGTATTCCCTTCTTCTCCCATCACTCTCACTGTATTGTTGGCGAGAGTGTGGCAGAGATGGACAGTTTTAGTAAATGCTAAAACTGTTTTTGCTTCAGCTTTTTGATTCTTTTTCCCTGCAACAGGATTAAAATTTTGCATCACTTGAGCAATTACTTACCAACCCTCTGTGCTGCAACCACAAAACATTTTAACTTTACATCACAGACGGGACAGAGTTGGCCAGAATTTATGGCAGAATCTAACTTGGTAACTTGCACATCTATCATCGCCACAGATCAATTAACCACAATCAGAAACACACTTTGTGATTCTGATCCATTTGTTTCTATTTCTGACTAAAACGTTTGTGTACATAAAACAGTAAAAGACCCATATGGACAAACTGCACGTCAATGCAACAGTTACATACATTGATACAACATCAACCAGATACAATAAAAAAAAAAAATATCACAAAGGATCGGCAAAAGCTAAGCCCTCCTGCCTGAAGCTGAATATATAATTAGTTTACCAAGGTCTAAATGCTGCTAAGTTAAGTCCCTTCCAGGGGGAAAAAATAAAGACAGAAGCTCAAAACCACTTAAAATCTGTACATAGGATGCCTTGGAGTGTATACAGCACCACAGAATGACAGATTGGGCTCTGGATGCAATTGTGCAGCTCAGTGGTTGTCTAGGATTTTTCCATCTGTTGGTCCATCTTTGGCGTTGTCTCTTCATCCTACTGTTCTTCATTTCAGTAGCACAGAATCACACGACAACCGAGATCAAATACAGGCAGACTGTTGTGTCGCCTCACATTTCAAAAGCAGCGGGTAGCAGTGTAAAACTGCAATGCAGGGCTGTCAAACTCCATTTCTTTTTCATTTTTCAAAGTTTTATTGCTTTTTTTGGTGGCTGAGGTTAGCATACCTGACTCAAACTGTGGTGTCAAACTGCAGACAGAAATTGTATTCCTTTGCCACTGCCTCTTTACACAGGGTAAAGAAGATATAATGGCTTGTCTTCATTACGCACAAGCATATCTTTACTTTACCACCCTTCATTGAAATGGCTTCCCTCTGCATCAGCTTTTTCTTCTACTGGACAATTTTCTAGGTTTCTACTTAACATAAGCTACAACAACCGCTGGAAACAGTAACATGATGAGATGCAACCTATAGCCACATTTCCACTATGTAGTACTGGCTCTACTCGAATCGACCCGGCATGGTATTGGGTACTTTTCTGCAGGTCCTATTCCATTACGGGATAGTACCTCCTCAGGGTAGGTGGACGGCATGCAAAACTGCCATGGCTTAGTCTTCAACGCGACACACACCTCTCATGATCCTCTCATCAAAGACAGGGACTTCTGCACCTCCTCAATATAGCGGCCGCAATACAAACAAATTATGGTCACCAAAGTAGCTTGGCTGTTTGAGTGTGGCGGCCATTGATTTGTCCTGTGCAGGATACTCCATGGGTGCCGGGCTTTGACCAATCAGTGGTCTGTAATGGTTCGTGTGACCTTTTAGTACCTGCCCAGCTTGCTTGGAACCGCAACGGAGTAGGTACTAAAAAGTGGTGGTGGTAGTACCAGGTACCAGGTACAAGGCACTGTTTACCCAATGGAAAACCAAAAAAGTTGAGTAGAGTAGAGCCAGTACTATGCAGTGGAAATGGGGCTTGTGGAATACAGAAGACCACTAGTGACATGATATCTTCACAGTGTGGATAACAAAAAAAAAAGGATTCATGTGTCGACTTTCATCTGTGTCTGTGTGTATGAGTGTGCATTTGTACCTATCTCTGTGGCCGACACAGATATATTATGCCAGGCCTGTGTTTCCCTGTCCAGTGGTCTCGTTGTGGTAATCATGCCGTCGTCTGAGTTGATGCTGAAGAACTGCTCTACGTCTGTGTAGCGAGGGATCATGTATCTAAAGGGAGAATTAACTGTCATTCATAATAGCACTATTTCACGTTGGGATTAAGTGATTCATAAAAAATTGAATGGTTAGAAAATCTGCATAAATGTGCATTCTAAAACATTTATAGCTTGTATTATTTTACTATTTCTGAATGAAAAGCTGAATTGATATCCATAAAAAAAACTAAACTTATGCTTTTGTAATCCTATTTTGCTTCTCTAAGTGTTAAAAACGTCTTTATATGTCATCTGAGAATTCATTCTAGTGTGCAAATGCAAATTCTTCAACTTCTCCTTGGTAAATGTGTGTGGCTTTATTGTGTGTCCCTCTGTTTTTGTTACCTGACAGGATTGTTGGCAACGTCGGTGTCCTTGGCGTGGACCCGTCCCACCAGGGTGCCTTCAGGCGCATTCTCCTCTACCTCAAAAGTGTAACTGGGAGCTACAAACACTGGGGGCTCATCTGCATCCTCCACCGATATCTACAGACATGCAAACACACACAGCAGTTTAAAGGCTCCTGCGATACCATCTAGTCGCACACATTAACACAGACGAGCTCTGTTTCTTATGCAGCCATAACGTAACACGCATTTATCCTCACATTGATATAAAAAACACACGAAAAACACAACCACACTATAAGAACAACAGTATTCGGACACCTGTCTGTTACACCTACAGGAACTTTTATGGCATCCCATTCTAAATTCATATTTATTCATTCAAATTCATTTGTGAGGTCAGGCACTAATGTTGGACGAGAAGTCGTGCTTCGCAATCTCCACTCCAGTTCATCCCAAAGGTGTTTGATGGGGTTGAGGTCAGGGCTCTGTGCAGGACAGTCAAGTTCTTCCAAACCAAACTCACCAAACCATGTCTTTATGGACCTTTGCTTTGTGCACTGAAGCACAGTCATGCTGGAACAGAAAAGGGCCTTCCCCAAAGTGGTCCCACAAAGTTGGAAGCATAGACTTGTCCAAAATGTCTTGGTATGCTGAGGCATTAAGATTTCCCTTCACTGGAAATAAGGGGCCTAGCCCAGCCAACCCCATACCATTACCCCTCCTCCATATTAAGAGGTGTGTCAGAATACTTTTGTACATATAGCAAACGTTGACACGCATAGTTTTACATGCACTGTATTTTTGTTTTTACATATATACCTTTATTGTGGCTTCATCCTTGTAAGGCCCCCAAGCAAGGAACTGAGGGTCAATATGAGGGTTGGATCCCTCCACCTTCAAAGTGTACGACCGTTTAGTCTCAAAGTCCACTTGCTGAGAGAGAGGAGAGAGAGAGAGAGAGAGAGAGAGAGAGAGAGAGAGAGAGAGAGAGAGAGAGAGAGAGAGAGCAGTCAGGTCATTTAATCAGTTCATCTCAAATTAAAATTCATCTCTTTTTTGTCAAATATTAACAGAAAACAGACATTCACTGTGTATATTATCTTTTTGCATTGTAATACTATATGAATGCTGAAGAAAATCTGTTAATATGCACTGCAGACACTGGTTTTGAGAAATGCAGTGAGGGCCAGTGCTCTGTAGCTTTGTCTTCTGGTAGGGGGAGCTGTTGCTACATGAATGAAAAACCTCATATCAGTTGTATTCAAAGTAGTAGTCCACTACTCTCCACTTCTATTACAAAACAACACAACCAGGAGTAATCCAGACGTTGACTTTTACCTCAAGGCAATATGAATTGCATGATATTACACATTACCATATAAGTACTCTGGCACCACAATGAATCATGAATGAATCATTCGGTTTGTTTCTTCCGTTGGGCCGTTTTCATCATTGAATGAAAACAATGCTTGTGTGTTTGTAATGAGCCAGGATTAGGTTTGGGAGTTTGGGACACTGCTTGATAAAAGGGAGTGGAAAGTGTTTTGGGTCACAAGGTGGGAGATGAAATTGAAGTCCCAGGCCACGAGAACTACAGACTGGTATTTTCTTTTTTCCTCCATAGTGTGTATTTATTACATCTTTATAATCGGGACAGATACATTAAGAAGACATTTTAAATCCCTGGTATGGGTTTTCAATATCACAGGTGGGCCAGTGTCAAGCTCTACGATTCAATTCAATCATATTGAACCGAGCATCAATTCACTTACGCTATATTGGAAGAAAACCCATTGACTTTTAATGGCCTTGATATTGAATCGTCTCGAGCGTGTGCTTTGAGATATGCCGTTCAAATGACAAACCCAAAAAACATCAAATATTTTCCTCACGTCAGATTTCCTTTCAGTTATAAAAAAGTACTGCAGCGGTTCCAAAGCGATGCCCCTCAGCTAAACAGTGTGTGTGTGTGTGTGTGTGTGTGCTGCATCTCCTCTTCCTCTTCACTTCTATTCTCATTCACTGAGTGTATATTAGTGCAAGGAAAAAATTACACACAGGCTTTGGCAGTCATTTTTTATAAAAGTTCTAATTGTACAAGAGTTGCTCTTTGCTGTGATTATGAGGACATTTATATTGCCAACAGCACTTGGCTATAACTCGCACTCATCTGCAGCTTCGTCATCCTTTTGGGTATCACTGTTGGATTATAAACCCAGATAATAACCTCTTTCCACAGTCACTATTTTTCTAGCTGGTATGGGGATGTTGAACTGGCAAAGACCTATGAGCAATCTTGATCTTTTCATCTCCACGTTCCCATTCCTTAATAAAATCCCAGTGGGCGGAGGGATTGCTCATGAGCCCGGTGTGAATAGCTGTAAAATGCAAGTGAAGCTGCTGTAGATTTATGAGTTTGACCCATAAGGTTTACCAGGTTTTACCAGTAATTAACCAGCTTACCATTACTGCCGATACAAAATATCATGGATGGAAGCTGCTCATTGATTAGATTTTGCACGTTGGGACCTTACCTTTACTATTTCATTGTCAAAGCAATCCTGTTTTTTTATTGATGAAAAGGTTCTGAACCATATCAAGATCAAAACGGAGAAGGTGTAATAATATAAATATAAACAGGGGTGCACATAACATTTTTGGTCTGGTTCTCAAAGCAGCACCAGAAGATGTTGCTTGGTGACTTGGCGCAGTTTTCAAGCATGTGGTCGGTACTCAGAATATGCACAAGGGAATCCCTGATCACCACCATTTCAGGAAATTTGGGAACGACCTCGTTGTAAACTCCAACGCTCATCTTCCAGTCATCCCATAAACCATAACCATGGAAGAGTTGCAGAAGCCCTTTTACCATTCGATTCACACCTTACTTAATTCATTAAACTCAATGGTGATATGTAAAAGAGCTTTTTGTTCTAATACATGCCACACATCTTTTATTTTGACCACTTAGCTGCAATGTGTGCTTATATTATTGCTTCCTCTGGTTGTGAATGATCAAATATGGCTGCCAGCCCCCATCATCTTCAGGTGACATCTGAAAACAGCTTTCTTCAGTGCTGTATCGTGTGACGCCACTGCCATACAGATGCTGGAGGGACGTTTCCTCTCAATGGATCGTGCCACACTCATTGAGCAGCAGCAGCCGACTCAGGTGCCAGTGATTAACGTATTGATGACAGGTACGATGCTAATAGGACAGATATGACCCAGTTCTTTCATATTCCCTTAATTTATCACACTCTGTCTCCTTTTCAATCTCCCTCTCTGTCTCTCTCTCTGTCCCTCCATCTCTCCCTCTACTTGTCAGTCTCTCTCCCTCTTTGTCTAATCAGTGTGAGATAACAATAATGGCTTCTCAATCCAACACACTCGCACACACATACACACACAGCTCCTTAATATGCTGTGGACTGCTTTCTTCAGGACACAGTTGAAAGAGAATAGCTGATTAAAGCCCATCCTTGTGTGTGTGTGTGTGTGTGTGTGTGTGTGTGTGTGTGTGTGTGCATGTGTGTGTGTGTGTGCATGTGTGCGTGTGTGCGTGTGTGTGTGTGTGCATGTGTGTGTGTGCACGTGAGAAGTAGAGTGCGATAGAATAGAGATTAGTGGCGGCTACTCCTGAAGCTGATTGCGTGTGTTTAGGTGCCAGACTGCACATGAGCTCTTGTGTATGCATGTCCTGTGCGAGTATGCACCTGCCTTCAGGGGCCTAAAGGTGCTGATTTCCCCCGAGACGCATCAAGACACAATGATCTTACACACACACACACACACACACACACACACACACACAGCTGCACACAAATACAGGAACACACATCATAATCAGATTGGGAGGAGCACAAGTGGGTTTCAAGGTTTGAGCATCTCTCATTTTCCTGGGTCTGTCTCTCTCTCTCTCTCTCTCTCACACACACACACACATGTTGTGTGATATATGTGTGCATCACTCACTTCCACATATGCACACATTTTATTCCTCAGAACAACAATAAAACTATTATTTCCCCCCTGATCTCATGTCGAACAAAAAGAATCAAGTTATTTTAAGTGAAAGACTCTTAGTGACCAGGCTGCCTTTGAATTGCAGTTTAACTGATTAACTTGTACTTTATGGTTGGTTGAATTCGTGCACTAGTCGAGGTAGAGTCATAGAGTCGAGGCAGAGTCCGCTGGCATCAACTTGAACAATTTTGGCCGTGTTTACTAGGTGAAAGCCACTCAGAGGGCAAACGTCATCCTGATGGACCCTTGACACCTTCCTCATGCAGAGTTTCAACTCCAGCCATCAGGTAAGAGCTACACTTTTCTCTGGATGGGCTGAATCAGACAAATATCTGAGCTCATTTCTCCCCTCAGCTGGCGGCTTTTTAAACAAGCTGTACGCCTCGTTGCTGTTGGACATGCACTTTAACAAAGGACTGGTGGCCTCTTGGTGTTTTTAATAGGTCAATGCAACTTTATGATGGCATGTAATGTATGTTTATATTATTATTATTACAATGTTTATTAGCTGTGTATTGGTTGTAAAGATTGTCCAATCCAATCTACTCCCATCCTAATGTGGTAGCAGCATATTGGCAAATCACAAAACGTAACTGCATCTTTTGAAATAATTATCAAAACTGCAAGTATCAGGATGACAGGATTTTAAAAATTTAATTACGACGAATTAATGATCTACATTAAATTGATGGAGATTTTACACAGGATGTTTCTGTGCAGCTGAGCACCTTTAACTGCTTCTACAGTGAGATCAATGGTCCTACCTGGTTTTAGTTTTATTGAGTTACTATTTATTTTGGCCACTTATGTGCAGCCCTTATTATGCAAACACAAGATAGTGCCCTACTTGCATATAATCAGTTGCTCTTAGTTCTTTGATTGAGCTGACCTGTTTGGCTAAACAGTAAATTTAGTCATAGGTTTCTAACAATGTCTTTGAGGGATTCTCATTTGAGAACCACACAAATAAACTCCTCCCATTTGATCTATTTAGTAGCGCCAACCTAAATTTCACATGCGGTCACATTTAGAAATTTCTACCTGAGCGATGTGCAGTACAACCACACCTACTGTCGGCTGAAGACTACTGGGATCACTGCCTTGCATCATTAACTCATTTCCCTTCTCACTACTGGTGACACCGGTGGGAAGAGAGGCCCTAACTCTGGCAGTCTTAATGCCATGCTCTAGCACTGATCTCCAAAGGAATCACTCATTCAGCTGCTTGTGAGAAAAAGCATGAAAGAGTCTTATATCGATTGATTGAGACAGAGATTTTCCCACAGCATGAGTAAAAACAAGCTGTGGGTTTAGGCTGGCTTCTCTTTTGAGCTACATCATTGCTGTCAGGAAATGCAGCTTGCCACGGATGCCATACTTTAAAGCACACTCTGTAATGACATATTTGGATGCCAAGTCCTTCACCAAATAAGGAGAAGTTTTGGAACTCAGGAGAAAAAATAAGCAAGCACTTTTGTGCTTTTCTCTGGGTCGAATATCCGACAAACCTAAAAATGTCTTCTTTTAATTCCTGGGATAAATACCCACAAAAAAGAGGAAAAAGAACTTTTTTGTAAACTTGATTTTAGTACATTTAACTAACATTTTCCCCGACAAATTGATAGCTCAACTATGAATTTCATGATTTCTTTTAACAGAGAAACCCAGAGATTGGATGCCCCACTAAGGGAAAGCAGGCTATCACAGCCCAGTGCAAGATTTAGCTCATAATCCTGACCTGCAGCTACAAATGTAGTAAAATAATGTGGTGTATGTGTGTGTGTGTATGTGGGTGTGTATGTGTGTGTGTGTATGTGGGTGTGTATGTGTGTGTGTGTGTGTGTGTGTGTGTGTGTGTGTGTGTGTATGTGGGTGTGTATGTGTATGTGTGTGTGTGTTTGCGTACATGCATTAGTGAGACATAGAGAGGAAGAGACAGAGAAAGGGTGAGAAAAAAGTAATTGTGTGTGCTCAGCTGGATCACTGGAAGCTACAGTTATTTTATGTGTGTGTGTGTGTGTGTGTGTGTGTGCGGGGGGGGTTATAGTGCAGAGGATGAGCTCTCTGGCCTAGAGAAGCATTACAGTTAATGCACTTTCACTCAAACACACACAACCATGAAAACTGTCAGGCTCTCTCTCTTTCTCTCTCTGCATGTGTGTGTGTGTGTGTGTGTGTGTGTATATATATATATATATATATATATATATATATATATATATATATATATATATATGTTTTTGGTGGGATAGTGGTGTTTCATAGAGATAAACCTACAGTGCATTCTTCCCCAAACATGAAGCAACCTTCAGCTTTATGGAGCCTTGTAGCCACTTTCAGCTCATTTAGCTGTCCAGCTGTAAGTTTCTCTCTTTTCACTCTCACCGCTCTAATAGCCACGATATCATCTACAAGAAAAACTCCAAAACACTCTGTACACGACCTGCAGACAGCCAAAGTTAGCGACTAGCTTGTGGAGCATTTATAGAGCTACATATTTCCCTCAGGTGTTGGTAGAGAAACGTAACCAGAGCAAACAAACAGTGACAAACGGACTTAATGTTCACATAGTGGGCAAAATCTTAATTCCACATATATTATTCTGTAACTGATTGATGTGTAAATGAACAGCTGTTTGATAACAAATTCATCATTTCAACTATTGTGTTCATAACGAATTTCCACAAGCCCCTAGTGGCCAAACAGGGTTATTACAGGGTTAGGTTCATCAGTCTCATTTCTTTCACTCTTTACCTTCTTCAGTTTAATAACGGCCTCTCTGGTCTCGGAGTCAGTGCTCAGCTCAAACATGGCCATTCCATCTCCGTCTATTAAGCGGTAGTTCACCATTCCGTTGTCTTCGAGGTCGGGGTCTTTGGCCTTAAGACGTCCCACCTCCTCTCCTGGCACTTTATCCTCCGATACAGACATTGCATACACACCTAGGAGAAAAATAATAAAAAACACAAAAACAACTTAGTGTCAAGCTGTGTTTTGTATTCTCTTCAGAGGCGTTACAGAATTTGGGGCTTGCTGCCACTGTGTCAGTTTTGGAGGACAGAGAGGGATTATTATGAACCATAACATCTGTCTTATATGGCCCAAAGGATATTTATGTGGCCCAAAGCATATTAATATCCCCTGCAGTGTCGGGTGTGTCTGTGTGTCTGAGGGAGGAGACACCTGGCTCGCAGAATGAGAGCAGTAGGACCATATGTCCAGTCTCTCATCTTTTATAAATTTCCTCTCCTTCCACCTCACTCCTCTCTAAACCTTTACTCCCCCTCTTGTTCTCATCTGTCTTCTGTATCTGCTCATTTTGCCATAATATTTTCCTCTGTGATTCCCTCTGTCCATCATCCCATTTCTACTACTTTCCCAAATCCATCATTTCCTCCTTCCTACCTCTTGCCCCGTCTTTGAATTCTTGCCCGTCCCTCCCTGATCCCTCCTTTTCATTAATGATTCAATCACTGTGCGCAGAGTGGACCCATCATTTTAGGAGTTGTCCATTATTAGCATGTTTTATTGTGTTCATCTAGAGGCAGCAAACGTTCGAATCGGGGAATTTAGCCATGAGACAAGAGAGATTCTTGATCCATCCTGCCCAAACCCCTCATGCCTCCCTCCAGCCCTCTTGCTTTTTCCACCTCTCTTTTGAACAAATCCCTCCACTCCCATCTCACACCTCTGGCCTTCCTTCTTAACCCTTGTATGGTGGTCATGTTTTTATTGCTCATACAATGTTTTCATGGGCCTGTTGGACTCACAGCATTATTGTTTTTTTTCTAAAAATGATACAGCCATAACAATATTTGTAAAAAGAATTCACAGATATAGACTTTATCTTAACTGCAAGCAATATAGAAAACATGTATGGGTAATATTTGCTATTAATCTCGACTACATCCCATTTTAAAAAGTTCTTTTCTTTTTTTGTCATTTTAAAGTTGTGTTTATTGGTTTTCAAATAAGTTCTACAGATAACTAAAAAGCAAATACTGTATAATCTCTGGGTTTTACAATTAAAGCAAAGGGGAAGAAAGCAAACAAACAGACCGACAAACGAATGAACGAACGAACAAACGAACAATTGATATTATATATGATAAATATTAATTGAGAAAAACAAACAAACAAGCAAACAAAATTCTTAAAATCTGATTTCTTTGACAACGATAATTATAATCAAGACATGTTTGCTCATCTTGAACAAACACTAAATGCATTTTCATCAGCATTGATGTTTTTTGCTTTGAAATGAACAAATTGGAAGAAAACCTTTTGGGAAGCATAGGTTCGGTGTCCTATAAATGGTGGAGAGATGGTGGAAGTTAACCTACAATTACAACAGTTCCTACACTTTTATTACCCTCAGGTCCACTGGACCCGAAGATCTCATAGGTAATACTAATACTGTATTTAGGGGGGTTCTCAGTGTGAACTTCTTTTACGTGTTCTTCACAGAAAATGAGCGAATGCCAATGAGTTAAATGTTGATTTTTTTCCCAACAACTAACAAATTAATCACATTTTCTTTCAGTAAGCATCACTTAAGGGACACCAGAGACCTGAACACCACACAAGGGTTAAACCTATCTCCCTACCGTCTGACTATTTAATCATTTCCCTCCATCTCCCTCACAAATTTCCTTCCCCCCTTTCCACTCCATCCTTCCAGATCTCTCACCTCTCCTCCTTTTCTCCACCCCATGTCTCTCACGTCTATCCCTCTCCTCCTTCTCCTCCTCCTCTTTCACTCTTCCGCCTGCCTTTTCTGGCTCGGAGCACATTTCATTCCTGCCCTCTCTTTGCCCTTTCCCTCCCTCTCTTCTCCTGTCATTCTATTCTTGCTTTTCCTAAGTAGCTTAACTTCAATGGCTTCTAGCAGAGAAGTAAAAAACACTGTATGGCCGGACACCCAGGCAGTGTGGTGGACCTGGCTGCAGGCTAAAATACAGCATAGAACATGCAGGAAATATACATGGAAGCACCACGGTTGACAAAGAAAAGTCAGACACTCGTGAATCATCCATGCGTGTTCTTTTTTGTGAAACCAATGCTCTATTTCAGGGGTTCCCAAAGTGGAGGTCACGACCCCCCGGGGGGTTACGAGACTCCAATGGTGGGGTCATGAAATTATTTCCAGAAGTCAAATAAAATCTAAAAATGGTAAGAAATAGTCTATTTTACCCAGAATGGTTAGAAAATATAAATGGTAGTTAAATGTAACATAAAACCATGCAAACAAAAACATGTGTTGTGTGTTTGGGTAAGCCTATTTGTGCGTGTGCTTCAACCACCGCTGGTGATTGTGGGGGTCGCGAGTCTCTGGTACCATTATTTTGGGGGTTGCAGGGTGAGAATTTTGGGAACCCCTGCTCTATTTCACCAGTTAGTCTATGAGAAGAAGGAGAATTTGAGAATGTTGCTTGTTGCATTCATTACTTCCATATAAATGATTGCTGTTTGTGTTCACACAGATGTCTAGTCTTGGAGGCAGAAGCTCATAAAGCCAGCAAAGTGTACATATAAACACCAATAAAGTGCCTCATAACTATAACTCGTGTAATGACCACAGTCTCTCAGACCAGTAGAATACTGAAATTACAACTATAATCCCTTCTATTACTTTGTACTCATACTGTCATACTTGTCATACTTGGGAGTTTGATGTATTATGTAGACAATATTGGAGATGGCTTTTAATAATGCATGAGGTGAATATGTCAGTAATTTAAAATTGCCAGATCCTTTTCAGCACATCCATTGGTATTGTTTAAGAAAACACTGAGTCTGGCACGAAGAGGAAACATCTCTTTATGTATATATTTATTTAAGTGTTGACTGAAGTGTTGTTTAGTCATGCATTGAGCTAAAATGTTTCTATGATCTGTGGTAAACTGTTATTTTGGTCACACAAAGTATTGTCAGGGAACAGGGTTTCCCCTACCATTGTACAGGCCTGGCTGTGCCACCAGGCCAATGAGAGACATATTATTATTGTCTGACTATATTATTGTAACACATCTTATGTTTATGTACTGTTTGAGGCACATTTCTGTATTTGAAATCCAAAATGATGCAAACACAAAGATGAAATAAAGAAGATGTACAGAATTTCACTTGATTATTTCACCTCATTATTCGGGACACGCCCCCGAACCCCACTAGCAACCTCAGCTTTTGGACCTCAGTATGGTTACAGTGTGTTTCATTTATTTGCTGTAACTTCTTCCAGTGAAGTGAAGTGTGGTAGTGTGTAATAAATACCGTTTACTGAGTCATCCTCTCCTTACTTTGTTTTAAGTCTTTTACATGGAAATAAATGACCAAACATTTAGTGCATGTGCATAGTGTCTACCAGCTCTTACCCCCGGGCCTAAAAACATTTCTAGGGGAAACACTGGGGAAGATATTAGTGATCAAACGTGAATCAGTTTTGGTCAATTTAGCTTTGCTTGCTTTAATGTTGTCACTTGTGAGATGGCAATAGACAGTGGATTCTGGATCAGTCTTTCTTCTTCTTCAACAATGCATTAATATATATTAGGTCACAATAGGGAAATTGAGAGGGGTAGAGACATGACACTGCCACCAATATAGAGCTGAGATAATGCAGATTCAGAACCATTCAAATGGATTTCATGTATCTGTGAAAGGTACGATGTTTAGCATCTAGAATAAAATAGATTGGATCCAACAAATGCTATGAGAAGGTTTGAAAGGTCAAGCAGTTAGGTGGTATTAACTTAGCATGAGGCAGATCTGAGTGAAGCGACATCATGATGGTGGCATCACCATAATGTGTGCTCTATGCCTGAGGTGCAATGATGTAACACTTGATGACTCTGTTGGACAGCATGGTTAAAATGTTGTACCAGTACTTTTCAGGGCAAAATGTAGCATATTTTCTGCACAAAATTGTATTTCAGCTTAAACCTGATGGACGAACTTCAAATAAAAGTTTATAGATGCATTTAACATCTTGTAAAGTTGTTTTTTTCCATATAGGTTTTGGTTTGTTTTTGTAATAAAAACAGACATTGCTGTAATAACGATTGTAAAATACACAGTCAATGATATGCAGAAATATAATCCTATAGGTGTCAAATAAAAGATTATCTGTCACAGCTTTAGATGTCTTATCGGCCTTTCTGTGTACTGTTCACGTTTTAGCTTAGAGGTTGTCAGAATCAGAAAATGATCATTCTAATATGTATTTTCATTGTTGCAACATGCATTTGGAAAAGTTTGTTCCCGTCAGTCTATTTAACATCATTACATTTGCTTCTCTCTCCTCAACGGCACTGTTTCCAGTGCTGCTCATATACAACGTACATTAGAGTTGCCATCCAATCAGATATTCCACCTGTGCTGCCTCTGGGTGAAAAATCTGCCTGAGGGATTCGAAACTGTGAATTAAATCCCCTCTGTTGGTGCAGAAAGTTAGGACGATGCTGTCGATGGTCATATCTTCCAGCCGATCAAATTGCAAGTTTATGTATTCATGTATTCTACCTACCTGCCTCCCAGCATTCATGGCATTATCAGAGGGTGGACCATTTAGCTAACTATGACCAGCTAGCACATCACATAGCGTCATTTTATATCTTTAGATGTAGTGCTTTCTCTTTTTTCTTTTGATGTACTATTTCCCCCTGTTGTTGAATCTGGTGTTGAATCTTTTATGGTATTTTTGCATTTGTTCTTGTTTGGTAATGACACAGATTTGGGCTATTAAGTGTCTATTTGTGATGCAGCATCCTGTCATGAGTGTCATGGTGATGTTATTTGAAGGTGGTCCAATGGCGAGAGCATAGCACTGAAGGCCTAGGTGTAAAATCCACAGTCTGATGTGTTACAACAAGACTGAGACAGAGCCGCTGACACATATTATCAGTATTTAACATAACCTCTTCCTTCATGTCAGTCTGATAAAGACTGAGGTCAGAGAGAGTTAAAGAACAACCGTTTGGTGTTTGCCTTTGTTTTTCTGCTCCTCCTTTTCTCTGTGCTGTGATGGATTTTCGTGGTGGCAGATAAAAAAAAAGAGATGCTCGATGTTGAGGTGAAAGGGAGAGAACTACACAGACACAAAGTCTGTGAGAGACAGAATGGTCAAGCCTTGGACTGAGAGAAAAGATATAACAGCTCATATGGACACTGAAAATGTTGGAGCACACAGGAGGGCGTCATGCTGTGCCATCTTTTCCTTTCCTTGTGTTCTTTCTCTTTGTGTCTCTTTTATTTCTCTAGTCATTTTTCTGCACGTTCCTCTGGCTCTGTTGTTCTTTCTTGACTTGCTTATCTCTTTTTTTTGAACATTTTTTCCCTCTCTCTCTCTACTCTCTCTCACTCTGCCCAAATACTAAATAAATAATCACTGTCCTCATTTACACCATCTGGGAGACTTTTCTTGCAGGTGTTTGTACTGCTTCCACTTAAAAAAAACAAAAACAAAATGAAAAAAAACAACCCCGACAGTACCCACTACTACAACATATTGCTATTTGATGAGTTGTCTTGCACCACAGATGTAAACTGCCAGTGATGCACAGCAGATATTTAGAAGTAATTCAAGGAGCTACTTCGTAAACACTGATAAGGTGTTGCTTTAAATAAAACCTGTATTTTGTCCTTGTTCTCTTATTCTAAATGCTTTTATAACTGCTCTGAATAATAGAGAGGAGCGGCGTGCAATGAAAGAATCCATCCTCACAACAGCCGTGTTCTGCACTGCTTAAACTTTCCACTCTATTAATATTAACCAAGCAACACAAGAAGCATTACTTGAATGTTGATATGACTGCAATTTGATGCTTCTTCGACATTTTTTTGGGTTTTGACCATCCCCCCCGCCGGGTGCAGAAGGAGAAGTTGGATCCGTCAGCGAAAATGGTCGATGCTGTGAAGCAGCCAATTTGGTACTGGCGAGCTCACTGGATTAAAAGATTAGCAGTTATGAAGGGGTGTTGGAGAAGTGCAGTCAGTTCAACATTTATCATCAGTGAATGTATTAAGTTACTGAGTGAAGCGCTGTCTTAAATGTTAATAGACCTTAAAGTATTCATGAATTAGGTCAACAGCTAACATTTTGCAGTCAGACATAAATTCTACCTTATCATATAGAGTGGTGTCCGTAATGTTTGGCCCACTTCACTTACAAACATGGACCTCAGTTACCGAGACATTAATAATAAGCATGTCTTTAAACTAATACTTGTCTGACAGAGTCAATCAACTGAACAAAGATAGGCTCCTTCTAAATTCCTTAAAATCACTGTCAATTGTCAGTTATGACCTACAGAATCAGATTTTTTTGCAGCAAGACAGTGAAACAGAGTCAGCTAGTAGGAAAAAATGAGGAACTGATTTGATTGTCATGACAGTCTCGTTCTCCTTCCCTCCGTCTCTGTCTTTCACATTCCCTCCCTCACGGTTTCTACTTATGTCTTTCTCTTTTCTCGCCTATTCAGCTTCTCCACAGGCTAAATCCTGAGCCCTTGTCTCTTCTTCTCTCCATCCATTCCTGCAGCTACTCTCCTGACTCTCTGCCAAGAGTCACTCTGCTCAGAGCTACAAGGGGGGAAGGAGGGGGAGAATGTGGGAGAAGAAGAAAAGATTAACAGAGAGGGCAAAAGAAACTCGGCGACAGCGTGAAAGAGAAGACAGCTACAGAGAAACGGGGTGCTGAACATAGACTAGATTGTTCCTGTTTCTGTCATGTGCATCAGAAAGATTGAAACTTTGGTTGAGCATAAACTATCCAGTCATATTTAGTATTTTCAAGCCATTTACTGCATTTTGAAATTTGCATTATATGGTGTCAGTGAACAACAATGGCTGCCTCCTTGCATTTTTGATTTAGAGATCCTATTTTATTTTCTAATAAACAGTGACATGAAGCATGACTAAAGTGAAGAGAGCATCATACCAAAGCCAACTGACCAGTGGAAAGACAGGAAACCCCCCCCCCCCGACAATAGGGCGAAAGTTTCCTCCTGCATGCTGGTCGTTTGAATCCAATCACAAAACCACCATTTGTTTACTTGATTGCAGCATCTTTATGGTTGTTAATGTATGTAAGGATACTTTAGGTCAGAGGTTCCCAAAAGTTTCACTCCCTGACCCTCAAAATAACGGAACCAGAGACTCGCGACCCCCCCCATCCCTAAAGATGGTTGAAGCATACAAACATTAAGCGCACATGCACTAATAGGCTTATCCAAACACATAACACATATTCTTATTTGCATGGTTTTATTTTAACTAACAGTTATGGTTAGAATGGACTAATTCTAATCAATTTAAAATGATTTCTGGAAATCATCTCCCGACCCCATCACTGGCGTCTCGCGACCCCCCCCCCCCCAGGCGGTCCCAACCCCCACTTTTGGGAACCCCTTGCTTTAGAGTAATACCAGCAGGGAAAATCCTTAAACAGGTATCGGTTTCCTTACAAACCTGGGCTAAATATTTCACTCCCTTTAAACACTCAGCAAATCAGTAATTCGATAAATTTCCCAAAGAGACGTTTAAACACACACACACACACACACACACACACACACACACACACACACACACACACACACACACACACACACACACACACACACACACACACACACACACACACACACCCTTACTGTAGATGCCTGAGGATATTGCAGTGGGCCAGCTAGGATCCTTTAATAATTGATTTCATAACTTATTTTTTGTGCTTCCTACAGTGCTTCCCTAGTCTCTATAATGCCAGCTAGCAACATTTTTCCTGGGTCGTATGCGCGCACACACACACGTGCACACAGTACATGTGCACACACACACATGTGGATTGGCGTAAATCCACATGCACAGATGTGAGGGACAGAAAAGGATGGAAGCTGCAGGATGGAAGAACACACGGACTGTAATGTGGACGGTGTGTCATTTGGTGAAATATCTGACACTCTCACCGCTCTAAAGGAACATCACAGCAGAAATACATGCAGTTTAACAATAGATATTAAAGATGCATGTAGGATAAAGAGATACAGAATGTGTTTGTACTCACTCTGTGGGAACTTTGGAGGGTTGTCGTTGACATCTGTGAGGGTGATTTTAACCTCAGTGGTCCCTGACAGGCCGCCCATATGACCTCCCATGTCTTTGGCCTGGATGACGACATCATACTCCTGCCGTGCCTCGCGGTCCATGTTTGGCAAGGCAGTACGAATTATACCTGAATGGATACATGTTAACATCCTATTAACGCTCAGATTACACTTTCTTCCTCATTGCACCATAGGATAAGATTTTTCTGAGTAACCCAAAAATATCACTGGAAGCTTATACGGATAGAATTTTATGGATCCTTTGAAAATTACCGTAAAAGCATACCAACGTGTACTTGTGTATATGTCTATAAATATGTTTGTGTATGTGTCTGACTCTGTTTGTGTAAAAGAAGTGTATGTAAATCGTATTCATTATATACCTATATATCTGGACTTAATGTCATTTTGAGAATTAAATAGTAAGAATAAATCATGAATGAATATTTCATAAACTCACATTTGAACATTTGGTGAGCCAAAAACTTACAGTGTGATTTAATTCCCTTGGAGTGGATGCAAATTTATTTCAAGACTTTTTCGTTTTTCAAGAAAACACATCATCACTCCTCGTTCACATTAATAAGAACTCTAGTTAAACATGTGTGAAGTCGTATTTTTCCCCATTTCAAGCCCTAGTAATCGTTTCTATCTGTTTATTTCCTCACAGGCTGCTCTCTTTCCATCTCTCTCTCTCTCTTTCTCCACATGTCTAGCTGCAGTGTCTGGGAGTCGATGCTTTCTGCTGTCACATTATGCCAAGTGTGTTTGGATATCGTGTGTGTACGTCTGTGTGTGACAGCATGAAAAGCTGATAATCTCCAAACCAATTAGAAATGTGAGCTATGGATTTGAGCCAGTCAAATACCCAACACTGGTTTGATTAGACAGATTTACTCTGCTCAAATCTCTCTCCCTCTCTGTGCCCTAGCAGCTCTCGCCCCACGGACGCACTCACACTAAACCAATTTCTCTCTCCTAACCTCTCTTTTTAAGTTCTTCTTCACGCTCTCAGACCCATAGCTCTGTGTCTGCCCTAACCTCTCTTACATACAATTTATTTTAATGCAAACCTAAATATTAGGCCTTGACTCTGCAGAGACTGGACTGAATGTCCTCTGGGGACTACTTTCAGTGGAGAAGATGTGCTGTTGCATGATCCCTACAGCAGTTCTTAGCTTTTTTACATGAAGTGTGGTCGACTGTGGAAATATAGCGGAAAGACACGTTTTCAGCTTGGTCTTGGCAACAAGCAGTTTTTTCAAAAGAAGCCTCATAGATACAGCAGTTGAGGCTAGTTGTCTGCCATATTGGGATGGCTTATTGATTTAAAAAAAAATATGTCGATATATTTATGATCATTACTTGAAGGCTTGAAGATCTGAGGACTAAAATTAGTCTTAATCTTAGTCTCCCACAAGCCCAGATGCCATCAGGATAGTGTAACTACCAAGGGATTGAATCGTCTAGTCCTAGGAAGAACAGTTTATTTATCTTTTACATGTTTCAAAAAGCAAGTAAAATAAAGCCATGTTAATAAAATAAAATAAAATAAAATAAAGCTAAAAGAATTATAACTGAATTTTTCATTTGGAAAAGATATGGAAAAAATCACTGTCAAGAAGTGAGATGATCATCTGTGAAATTTAATTATAATGATTGCATTGATTCTGTCCTTATGCCTGATTGAGTTACGAACTAAAGATGAATCCGAAGAGTCAAATTTTAGCAAAGTGAATACATGCTCAGCTGCAGAGACACAAAATATGTGCTTGGTTGCACTGAGCATGAACAACTTATGGATATATATCCAGCTAACATGATCATTCATATACTTAGCAAAGCGCTGATACTTGGTGGTAGTTCCTGTGTTGCCATAGCCTCTAAGTCTTCCTGTCTGTTGTCTATGTCTTTGCATGACAAGGCTTTAAATGTCCATTTGGTTGTGCTGTAGATGTCTGTAGAACCGGGGCAGTTACCTGTCTGAGGCTCCACAGAGAAATATGGTTGTCCTTGCAGTATGCTGTAAACCAGCCTGGCACTGTTGCCGTAGGTGGGGTCATCAGCATCTGAAGCTGTCACCTGCATCACTGACGTACCTACAGGACAGATACACAGACATGACAGACAAGTCAGGAGATCACTCCATACCTCAGTGACTCGGTTCAAGAATGGTTCGACAAACAAGCTTGTCTCACGGAATTTGCCGATTCACCTGACTGCACCGGCTGGATGTGGATAGGAAATGGGAAACACTCTCCCTGAACTGCACCACAGAGGCTGGGCCCCACTATTATTTCTCTACATTCCATTACTGTCAGGTGGAAATATCCACTCTCCACTGATTTTCATGTTTTCAAATGAAACATTATATTTCATCCGTATTTTGACTGAGTTCACCACCTGGATTTATGACACCCTTTTAAATTCCATCAGATGATCTGAAAAATTGATGTTTACCAAGCTCACAAAAAAAAAAGGCAACACCATAACAGCAATTTACTTCTCTTAAATCTCTGTTAACTGGACTTGACACAGTTAAACAGAGCAAATAGGACAAATAAATTACATTTGGAGAAGTGTGAAATATGTTCTACTAACTTTGCATAATTTTCTATGTCCTTTTTCAAAACTTATAAATCATATTCTTTCAGAAATTCACAAAATTACTGATTACTAATTACGATGTGGCTCCTGTTAGATCGGTTCTGCCACAGCCAAACTGCACTACCTGTTTTAGAGATATGTGTTTTCAAAAGTTTGCATTTGAATGCCGTTCTGGTGTAAACGGACGGCCAAAATGCAACAAAGGGTTTCTGTTTTTGGGTGAAACGGTCATCGTGTTAACGGCCCCTAAGTTTCACAACACTGAAGCTAACCCTGAGAGAAATGTAGCAAACTAAGCTAAAGTGAATATACAGAAATACTGTATATGATAGTTGCTTATCAGCTCTGCTGTGTTTAAGGGCAGCTTTTTGGCTTTTTGGCCCCGTCAAAGGAAACATGAGGCATGACTCAGGCTTCTTCACCACTAATTTTGTCATGTTAGTTTAGTGTCTCTACAGCTTAAAACTGCTAGTGAGTCTTTGCCACTGGACAACATTGGCTTGGCTTGCTGGTTGCTCCACATCATGAACACACAGTGTTTTTGTTTGTTCATCCTTTCAGTCATGTTTTTATTTGCATTTCGGATGTTTAGTTTTACAGTTGCAGTAATCTGAGCACCCCTCCCCTACTCTGCACAAAATCCATCGGGTATATAACTGTAATCAAGTTTAATTTCATCCATCGCTCTATGTGGCTGCTACCTTAAGCATACAAGGTAAATTAAAGAGACTTTCCTCCTCTGCCTGTTCTAATTCTGACACCCATGAGGGAACATGGACCTAGTTAGTCAAATTACTGCTTCTCTTTCTGTTCCACTTCTGTGAATGAGGATGATTGCATCTGGCAGCAGCTCCCTGCCAGACCTCTGCGTTCAGGTTTAAAGTGGAAGTGGATGGGTGAAAAAAAGCCTGAACAGAATTTCTTCCGAACTCCTTTCAGAAGTTCTTTTTTTGGAAGTCCAGTCTGGTCAAAGAAGGGATTTCTCTGGCTTTCAGCGTGTCAGACAGCAGCACTGGCAGTGTGGTTCTTACAGGTCCGCCTCAAGGGGTGGACTCTCCAGGACCACATGATATTTGGAAAGAAAATCTATCAAGATCAGATGCCCCAAGTAATGAGACTCTAAGGAGATGGGGGGAGCTCTTGCCCATGCCAACCTAGTGCTAAATATTTCCTTCCGTCTGCTTCTGATAATCACATTTTTTCCCTCTTTGGGAGACGGAAAGAAAACACAGGGCTCTTCAGGAGCCAAGTGTGTCAGCTAATGGCACTGTGTGGTATCCACTTCTCTGTCACAGGTTTCTGTGATAATTAATAATGCATGTCAAAGACTGGTTAGCCATTAAACAACACTGAGGACGAACTCAATCATTCATAGTCACTGACTTCACTAACAGATGCCACTCAGTATAGTGCGAGGGGAGCTTCTCTGTGCTAAAAAAGATGGAAAGAGATGGTCTCCTCTGAAACACTGTTGTAAAAAATCATATTTGATATTTTGGAAAGAAAAATCTCCTGATCAGTTTCACTATTAGGCCATAGCAGTACTTCAGGCAGGAATAGTTTGACTGTCAAACAGAGCCTTGAAGAAGTGTTTAGGACTGTGTGACTGAATTATTATCATTTTAGAACCTCTCAGTTATTGTAATTCAAATACAAAGGATATTATTTGGATGGATGCATAGCTAACATGCACTTTTCCTTTTGTTTTCCTGCTCTTCTCCCCAGCCTTGAACATCCCCTTACCCTTTCAATAACTACTCACCAACATTGGACATCTCAGGCACCCTGGCGTAGTACGGCCCATGTAGAAACAAAGGAGGATTATCGTTTATGTCCTGAACTTTCACGATGAACTCTGATGGAGGCTCCAACGGCTTATTAGTGTCTCTGTCCACGGCCTGGGCTGTTAAAGTGTACTGGGCTTGTTCCTCCCGGTCCAAAGTTTTTGTGGCGTGGATGTTGCCCGTCTTGTCGTCAATAACAAAGATGGTCCCTGCTCCTTCTCCGGAAAGGATATACTTGATGTTGCCATCACCTGAGTCTACGTCCGAGTGGAGCTGAAGACGGTGGGGAAAGAGGAGGGGGAGAGGGAGAAGTGAGTGAGACAAACCAGAAATAAAACAGACGGAGAGATATGCAAAGGCAGGAGACGTTTGGTGCTGACGACATCTGGATTTCAGATGGCGCAGAAAGGGAGACAGACTAGTGATTACAATGAGACGAGGTATGGTCCACAGGCAAAACTGGAAAACGTACTAGAGCTTGGATGCTTGGCAGATGTGATTCAAGGTTTCCATTTGTCAAGGCTACAAATAAACGGGGCTGAAAGGACTGTAGATGTGCACTGTGACACAGCTGAACACTAATATGTCAGAGATTTAAAACGATGTCATCCGAAAAAGTTGAGTAATGCTCAACATCCAATTAAACTCTTGTTCATCCTTTATAGCCCAGAGACGATGAAATATGAGGCATTGTAAACATCATTTGTTGTTTGTTATGAAAGCCGTTTGAGTAATGTTGTTGTTGTGGAGGAGTGCCGCAAATCATTTTCACCCTTCAATGTGAACGTGACCTCTCTCTCTCTCTCCCTCTCTTATAAATGAGAAAAGCCCTTTGAAATCATACTGGAGTTCGTCGTCTGCATGTCTCTGCTATGACTGCCAATGGAGGTAATGGAGGACAATTTGACTATAAATTAAGTGGTCAGTCAAATTTTAGATTAACATTTATGTACTAATTAACTTTGACTCAGCTTTTCTTCAAGGAGAAGAAAAGCTGATGGAGGAATGGTTTGCACCTTGTGCTTTATTATACTCACCCTGCCCACCAGCACCGGGTCGGGCCCAGTGTACTCCTCAATGACGAAGAACTGATTCCAGACCCATCCTCGTTTAGACCTGTGGAGTACCTGCCCTTCCTTCCCTCCCCTCTGTCTGTGTCTGTGCAGTGACAAGTGACCTACAAGCACAAAAACAAACATCCATCAATTTCTTTCCTTCACACTACATTTTTCTGCTAACCATCAAAATTAATCACATTTCTAAATGGTTAGGAGCTAAATAAAAGGTTAATTTTAGGTCAGTCTGTGTTAAATAAATGAAATATCAACTGAAACAGCAGCTGCACTCTGTTTTCTGCTAATATTTCTAATAGTCTGGATTCAAATGAGGGTGGGAAGAAGTAACCTCATCAATGAAGAGACCCACTTTTGAATTATGTATCCACACTTCGATTGCCAACTGAGGAAATGTGGGTGGTGTGAATGACACATGCTTTAACAAGCAGTCTTATTAGGTGGCTCTTAGCAAGGCAAATAACCCCGTCTGCCATGTGTGAACATCTGTAAACGAAGGGATCCTCAATGGAAATAAATGAACAATTGAGTCAATATCTTCATGAAGGCAAAGCTAAAACAGACAAATAGGACTGACATTGTAAGTCCACAATACACAAATGCATAAAATCTGCAAACACACAAGATGAAACATGAAACCTTCCTGGGAGATGATTAGAGTGAGAGATCACAGTGTTGACATGGAAACCAGTGCTTTTTCTAGTGGTAATTGTAAAAGGAAAACAAACAGGAGGAAAGGAAGGCAAGTAGTTTGCTCCAGGTTTCACCCTTCATCCAAGAGGCTTCTTCGGTTCTAACTGACTGATGGGGAGCTTCAGGAATTTAAACTCTGGTGAGGTTGTTAACATGTTGAGAGTCATTAAGGTCACGTGTTTACAGCTGACCTATACCCAGCACTGTTATGGGTCGTTACTTGAAGTTCCCCACCAGTCAGTGAGAACCTCTTGGATTAGAGGTGAAACGTCTTCAGATCCTAAATAAAAGAATAGCAGATTTAGGGGCGACTATAGCTTAGGTAGTAAAAGCGGTCATCCACTTATCAGAGGGTCGGTGGTTCGAACCCCATCCCCTGCAATCTACATGTTGAAGTGTCCTTGAGCAAGATACTGAACCCCAATTTGCTCCCCAGGTGCCGTAAAGGCAGCCCACTGCTCCTCAGGGATGGGTCAAAAGCAGATAACAAACTTTGCTACATTGTACCGAGTATAATTAGTTGTGATAAAATAAAGCATCTTCTTCTTCTGATTGAACCTTTGAGAACAACTTGTCATCTGGGATGTGTACAGATATCATTGAACGGAAGCGGCATGCATGTGTTTTGATGCATCACAGTTACAATCTAAGACTCGTTGAATGTGGCACATGCTAAAGAAACCTTGCAGCTATTGCCATACCTGGATGTCTGTGTCTGTGGCCCCGTTGATCCAAAGATGTGCCTCTTTTCCGGGTTGCTAATGCACCGCTACAGAGCGCCGAAACTCCAACCAGCACCAGGAAGGCCCTCATCAGCCCAAGGCCCTGACGCTTCGGCATCGCCATCTCGTCCGACCTGAGAAAGCTTGTACTTCACACTGTCACCTGCTCTCTGGTTCCTCTCAGTGGAGCTCTGCTCCCACTGAGGTGATATCCTGTGTTTGCTGACAAAATGCTGTTGATGAACTTCCTAGTTCATTAGCTGAGGTGGGGCCTTTTGGTGTGGATATTCATCACTGACATTCACGCTGCTGTGTTTCTTCTCTTCGTTGCGTTCACTTCCCTCTCTCCGCTAATTATGAAGCCTAAAAGAGAGCAGAGCACAAAGTGGCTCAGAACATGACCGTCATGACAATGAAAATACTGCTTAGAACACAATGCAATTGAGCAAATTTGCATCCAGTTTAAGAAAACCTCTCAAACTGGTAAATATTTTTTTTTTAAAAGTAGTGAATTTCAAACTCACAGTAAGAACAACGTGAACAGTTCATTAAACTCTCTGATAAGAAGGCTAATGTTGGTGTTACTGCAGTTGGAGATCTGACAATAGTCACAGTGTTGATGAAGACACTGTACTAATTATTCACATGGTGCTGTCTGTAAACTCATTAGCTTTAATTCAGTCAGACCTAAACTGATTCAGAGTGGGAGGTATGGCTCATATACAAACGCCAGGTAATTTTATTGCTCTATTTAGAGTCCTTTCAAATAAAATTAAGTAATGTAAAACACAATTATAAGTTATCAAAGTCAATAAAAGAAGATTTTTGATCATGGCTCTCCCTCAAACCACTTCCTGTGGGTTCCAGTTTGACCAGTTAAACAGGTCACTACTTACTCTTTACAAGAAACTTTTGTTGAATGCAAGTGAAATGCCTTTAGTACAATTTAATGATATCAGAATGTTATACAATTGATTTGATGAGAGCAATGAAGGAATGAATCAAATGAGGCTAGGATCCACAGGATAGACTAAAGGTGATTGGGCCATAACGGTCATGCTACAATCTGAATTCATCATGGTTATGATATGGTCAGGTTCAGATGTTCAGATGACTAACACTACTTGTTGGATCTTTGTTGCTTGAAGTGCCTTATTGCACTTCACTTAAGGCAATAAAATCACTTAACTGACACACACCTGTATGTCTAATATCTCTTTTCCCAGCCTAGTGGTTATAGTATAGTGACGCATCCTTTGCACACAGCTGCATCTCCAATGAGCCTCCATTATGACACCTGACATGGTTGACAGGAGATCTGGAACCCATCTGCAGATCCTCGGCATTGTATTCCACATAAGCCTGCAGTGTTTCTCAGCTAAAGAGTCTGGTATCTGAACTATGAAAAAAATTCCACCAGGCCAAATCATTCAAAGTAGTAAATGCCGAGAGCGATTGTATACAAAACGCTCTTTACCACGGCAACAAGTAGATATTGCGACAATCTCTCAGGGTGTGGCTCTCAAGGACTCTGCTTTTTCCTTTCCTCTCTCATTCTTATTTTCTATTCTAAGGGTGTGTACACCAATGTGTGTGTGTGTGTGTGTGTTTAATATTCAATAGCTCATTACATAAGAAAATTCCCTCATGGCTCATTGGCTCCTGTTGACCACATGACCAGCCAACCAGGAAACAGTATATTCCAGACTGGCTCATCATCTGGCTAATTGTCCCTTGTGTCTTTTGATTGTTATGCATATCTGCTTGTGTGTCTGCATATGTATAAAGTATGTGCTTTTAAGCCTCAGTGCTCTTTTCTCAATGTCACTTCTTCAGTAAGGTGGCTGCTTGATGTGACATGGCACTGATTTGAAATTAACATGAGAAAAACAAAAAAATAAGGATTCAGACGTAAGTACATGAGGATAGTCATTTCTGTCCAAAAAAGGAGACACTATGGACTTATGTGTATATATATATATATATATATATATATATATATATATATATATATATATATTGCTGTACACTCGTGCAAGGAGCTGACACCTGCTATGAAAAACAGGCATTCATCACATGAAGTGTCTGCATGATTTAACTAGTAAAAACAATGCAACTCAAATGTAAATTGCTTTAACCAATATCCTGACACTGAAAATCTATCAAACACATCAAACAATAATGACAACTTAGATTAATGGTAATTTACGAGTGTTGATGCGAGTCAACAGTTTTATTGTTAGTTAAAAGCATTTTTAGAATTTATGGCTTGGGACTCCTTCATATTCCTGCATATAGTTTCTACGTATAACATTCTTCAGTTCTTTTCTTCCTTTGCTGACATCCCTAATGGCCGACAGAGCTTCATAGAAAGAGGTAGACAGAAAGAGACAGTAAACACAACATATAAGAACGGTCCGTCATAATGGCTCTAAGCATGCCTTTTGGCCAGACTACTTCCTGTGACTTAATGCATGACTCACATTAGAATGGTGAACAGCATACCTGTATGTGTGTCACAGGTCAGAACAATAGTTACTAAGAGTGGAGGCTGACACATCCTCACAAACTGGCCGATGACACACATAGCTTTGTCCTAATTCAGGGGCCGCATCCTTCTAAGGACCCGGTCAAGCTGGAGTTGATTAGCTGATTAGCCCTCGTTGTAGTAAGTAGCATCTCTCACGTCCCATAGCCCAGCATATTATTTTAACGCAAGTTGAGGTTTTAAGCCTGTTGTATTCTAACATTCATATCGCAAGCTAAGGGCGGCACCGTGGCATAGTGGTTTGCACTAGCAAGATGGTCCTGGGTTCAAAATCCACCTTTCTGTGTGGAGTTTGCATGTTCTCCCTGTCCCTGCGTGGATTATCTCCGGGTTCTACGGCTTCCTCCCACCACCAAAAACATGCAGTAGAGGTGAATTGGTGACTCTAAATTGACTTTCTATATCCCCCCCCCCCCCGTGACCCTGCACAGGATAAGCGGCTACAGAAAATGAATGAATTGCTATTGCAGCGACTTGAAACCCTGTACTTATATTTGAAAGTACATTCCTCATCCCCGGATGGAGTGTCCATTGCGTCCCGTGTGCGCACACGTCGGTTTTTAGGGAGACAAAATGTAAACATCCCCGGCACGCAATTAATCTTGAGATAGGGTGAAGGATCCACTGGATGGGTCCCTCACGGAGAAACAGGCGGCATTTGTGAGCCTCATTTGAAGGAGTCTCTGAATTGAAGGAGTCTCTGAATTGAAGGAGTCTCTGATTTGAAGGAGTCACTGATTTGAAGGAGTCTCTGAATTGGGACAGGCCTAGTTGCACTGCTGTGACATATTTGGTCTGCAAATGCAGCATTTAGAGGATGTGGCCCCAGAATTGGGACACAGCCTATATGTGTTCAGCATTATACACTTTGTATACATATTGAGATTTCCTTCTAGTAATAATACACCATTTTTTTCTGATACTGGCTGATAGTTTGGAATCAGTCCTGTCATCTCATCCATCCACCTTATGGTCCTTTACTTTTCCCTTTCGAATATGGAACATAATCATTACCAACAATCATCTTAATCATCTTCAACAGAGCCTGGGTCTGCACTGAAAGGATGGTTGGGTAAGTCTTTTTTTTCCCTCATGCTCCCTTTCTTCCTCTCTCTGGTTATGTTTCATGCTGTGCCTCTTCAGTCAGAGTAGTTGTAATAGAACCCAAGCTGCAATCACAGTGATTACCCCCAGAACTAAAAAAGTATAGCTCATACCAGTCAGCTTCTTCAGACTTTTCTCTGTGTTACATTTAAGGCTACTAAACCCAAAGTGTATGATGAAATCTTGTGGTTTTAAAGCTAAAATCTGAACCTTTCCACTCATTGTCTTTGGTAACTGAAGAGTGTGAATTTTATGGAAATGTTGTGTTGTGTTTTTGACCAGCATTTCTCAGAAATGAGATCATTCTTATAATTCCTATTTTTCTTTAAGACCATTCAACAACAATAAGGACTGTGTTGCTCTGTCTCTTTATGTCTGCGTCCTTCTATCGCTTCATCCTACCATCTCTTACCTCTCCCTCAGAAAGTCTCTCTGGTTGAACGGCACTGCAATTTTTCTCCCTCTGCTTGCAGAGCCAAACCTCTAACAGCAGTTTTAAGTAACAGTGGAAAATGGCTGGAATCTATACAGAGAAAAGAAAACCTGATTCTCCTGTCTTTCCCCTCCTCCACTCCAGCTTTCTCTCTCCCCTTCTCTCTCTTGGGGTCAGTACTAATAAAGGTGATTGTGGGACTGTGTATGTAGCTGATTTTGTATAACTTTTATATCAGGGATAGTCAAACAATGGCTTTACTGTAATTGTCTGCACACTGTGTGCAAAAGAAATATCGACTTATTCTTGAAAATCATAAGTCCCATTTCCACAGCCTTTTCAAGACGGGACTGGTGAGCCTTTATTCCACCCCGACGTTCTGCGTAAATACAATGAAGGTGTAATGGGGGTCTGTTTGTTCCACCTCTGTGATGGCAGTGGAGGTAGTAACTTCTGTAAATGCAAGGTAGAAAGACGATGTTGCGGGGCTGTGGCATTATGACGATACATTTCCACGATGTAGTAGTGGCTCTACTCGACTTGACTCGATTCGCCTTGGTATCGGGTAGTTTTCTGCAAGTCGTTTTCCATTACGGGATAGTACGTCTTCAGGGTAAGTGGATACCGGGTTAAATGTGGCGTAGTCCTTAACGTGACACACACCCCCCGTCCACCTCTCATGATCCTCTCATCAGCTATCAAAGACAGGAACGCCTGCACCTCCTCAAAATAGTGGCCGCAATAAAAAAAAAGTTATGGCTGCTAAAGTAGCTTGGCTGTTTGAGTGTGGCGGCCATTGATTTGTGCTGTGCAGGATATGTGACGGGCATTGACTAATCAGTGATCTGTAACGTTTCACGTTACGTATTGTGCATTTTAGTACCTGCTCAGGTCAGGTCACTTAGAACAGCAACGGAGGAGGTACTAAAAAAAAGTATTACCAGGTACTTTTTGCCTAATGGAAAACCAAAAAAGGTGAGTAGAGTCAAGTAGAGTGAAAATGGCGCTATAGAAAGCAGCTAGTAGCAGGTAGTGGCTAACTCCAGAGAGAAAATTAACCGAAAATGAGTTAAAATTGGAGAGACAGCATGAAGTAGCTGCTTATAAGAGGATGAGATCAACCGTCATGGAACAGGGAAGGCAGATCTTTTTTTTTTCTTCATGTTAATCCACTCTTTAGAAAGCTTGACTCAATGCATATGGTAGACGTCACACTAGACGCCAACGCTACTGTGTTATACATCACGTGTCCTTTGCCCAGGTAATGCAGGCGTGTTATTTAAAACCACACAAGTGTTCCGCTGTTGTCTTGTTCAGTACAAACAAACAAAGGACCAAAGGTGGATTTTCACATCTGTGTTAAGATGTTGACTTACGACAAACACTGAGAGTGTGCATTTTTGACAGTGACATTTTTTGATGAGTTTCAGCACATCATGTCTGCCTTGATGACTTTACACATCTCAGATGCTGACTCACATTTGGCAAGCTGCTGTTTCTGTTCTGAAGATGAACTGCCTCCAAGCCATGAAACTAAAGGATTATGTCGGAATGACACGAACAGGCAATGGATGTAAAATGTGTTGCTTGTTCCCACAGTGCTGCCTGAAGGTGACACGGGTCCCTTCTGTGCTCTCACAGCATCATCGTTTGTCCCTGCCACATTGGTGTCAATTTGCTTGGTGGCAAGTCGGCCCTGACATGAACCAAAGATGGCTGTGCAGCTTACTGATTGTCGGCTGGTTCTTTGTTATGGACTGGAATTTGTTTGAATAAAAAATCTGATACACGAACAAATCTGCATATTTAAAACCCATAAATAGGACAATAGTCTCTTAAACTATTTAATTTTATATTAAACTTGCATTTTTGTATGATAGGCCCTTTTACAATACCCTGCTTTGTGATCACTGCATCAAGATATCATGAAGCCATTTCTGTCTTTAAGCTCTTACCTGAGTAGATGCACAAACATACAATTATTGGTTATTGCCAGGACTAAAAAAATGTAACCACATGAAAGCCCATACAGCAAATGGACCCTTCCATGAGGCGATACTTTTGCTTATGCTGGTTTGGGAAAGAAGGTCATATGAGACTTAAACCGAGTTTTTCTTACTGAATAAGTCCTCTCCTCTGCAAAACAACTCCCAGAACTGATTTCCTGTACATGCAAAGCTGTAAGTTTGACTTTCTTTCTTTTCCTTAAATGTCTAGTTTCTTCAGATGACATGTTCTGCAAGGAGAGATTTAACAAGATGAGGGTTTGATGAAATGAACCATCCAGAGAGAGCAAGAGGATGGAGGGAGATGGAGAGAAAAGAGTGGGTCGTGTTGCTGTTGAACAACTGTCAACTTCTACATAAACGTTTGAGATGTTGCAAACAACATTAACCATTATTGTTTCGATTTGCTGATTTGAAGAAAATACATTAGATTCTTGAAAATTAGGGGGAAACAAGCGAACAATATAAAAAAAAGAGAAGAGAATATACAACATGCTGGGTATGTAGTTCTTCATTATTATGAGCCTATGAAAATGGTTGCATGAAAACCACTGACTTCACAGTGAGAGACGGAGAGGACGGAGAGGACAACTAAAGAGAAAGACAGACACACAAACACACAGAGAGAGAGGAGGTGTATTAAAGTTCACTTTGGGTGTCTCGTTTCGGTGCCGAGCTCTTTGTGGTCTGTTAAAAGCTTAAAAACAGAGCATTGCGGAAAACAGACACCCGGCGTTTAGCTCACACCACGAAACCTGAGGCTTAATTGCCTTTCAATTAGAGGAACTAATAGGAATCTGTGTGTGCTTGTGTGTGTGTGTGTGTGTGTGTGTGTGTTTGTGTGTGTGTGTGTATGCCGTGTATATGTGTGTGTGGTGAAGCAATTACAAAGAAAGGGCTGCAAAGCTTTCTCAGCATTCGTGGAAATAGGTATTAATGAGAGACTAGCAGCTCCACTGACTCACGCTTATGCAAAGCTAGTCTTCTCTCTCTCTGTGTGTGTGTGTGTGTGTGTGTGTGTGTGTGCAGGTCTATCACTGCCATGTGTGTTATGAATGTATTAGTGTGTGTACAATTGTGTAGATGTTGCTGATTAAACCATTAGTGAAAATCAAGTGCTATATCAGCCCCAAGACCCAAGTTCTACTGTCTTCACACCACACACACACACACGCACACACACACGCACACACACGCACACACACACACACACACACACGCACACACACACACACACACACACACACACACGCACACACACACACACTCACACGCACAGTGGTTCTGTGTGTCAGCCACACTTAAGCATCATTATCATTAACATCATTAATATCTTTTAACATGAGACGGAATTAATTACTGAATGTTCTCGTCCTAATTTATGCCCAGAACATGAATATTTAAATAATATGAATTAATAAATGTAATTATCATTTCATAAAATCATTGTACACTTTCTGACTATGTTATTTATTACACGGTCTCAGTGTTTCTACAATGTCAGACAGTTTACCTTGATGAAAATGATGCGAAAGACAAATCAAGGGTCTGCAATTTGGATTTGAACTTGTCTACTTTTACCCCTCAATCATTGGCACATATAGTTCTAACCCCCGTCAAAGTATGTAGCACAACTACAATGACCATGACTGACACTGGTCAGAGGTTGCACAGTGAGAAAACTGGAGGGTGTTGCATATACACCACCAGTAGATGTTACATTAGTCACAATCACAGCATCTCTTTAAAGGTAATGTACTTTGGGTAATGGAGATTTGATAGACTTCTGATGGAGAGATGAGACTGAAGGGGATCACATTCCTTCATGAAGCATATCTGTTTCCTGTTGGGAGACATAGAAGCAGCAACCGATACCCTTATGTGGAAGGAGGGGTCAGTGAGAGTGGACATGAACTCACTGAGCCTTGGACATCGTAAAAACACTTGTTAAATAACACTGTTGGACCTGGAGAACATTTAAAAAACAGGTCAAAGACTTGAGGAAAAGAGCTCAGTTGTGTTGAGCTAGTCTTTGTCACAAAATGTGTTCGCTCCTTGTTTTATGGCTCTCAATAATCAGGTGTGGACATAAATGGTGCACAGGTGTGGCCAAAGAGAGGAAGACAACGTTGGTCTCAGTCTGCACACGGCGCTGCAATCAGCGTTGGAGTTTACAACGGGGTCGTTCCCAAATTGCATAAGATGGTGGCGATCTGGGATTCCCTTGTGCATATTCTGTGATATTCTGTGCACCGCCCACATCCTTGAAAACTGCGCCAAGTCAGCTGATCACATGATCCCATACAGGGAGACATTTACTCGCTCCGTCGTAAAGTTACTAAGCTTTCATTTACAGAAAAGAGGTGCAAAAAGAACAGAATTAAAGATGATATGTGGTGAGGACAGCATTGTCTTTGTTAAACAAGGGAAGTTTCACAATATTAGATGGACGCATGGAGGAAAGAGACGGTTGAAAATATGGAGGCAAATTCAAGAGGCTACAAGTGATGACAGTGATTTAAAACATGTCTGCTTCATGCAGTGCAAAAGGTGAGCACCAAGAAACATCTTCAGGTCCTCCTTTGAGAACCAGACAAAGAATGTTATGCGCATTGTGTGTCTATAACAATTCTAAGTTGGTTTTCAGCCACATGTGTTTAAATGTTCTGTGAAAAGTATTTCCAGCACAGTGTTGAAGTGGCAGACAGTGATAGACACTGATAGACCTGTGCTGTGTATTAGGCTACCATGTGTAGGCCTATGTATTTATTTGACTGTTTGTGTGTTTGTTTAATTGTTTATTGTTCTGTACATCAGTGTATGGTGTATTTAAACAGATCCATTCAAAAGTATTTTGTTGTTACAGTGATTTTGATCAGTGTAATGATTATAGAAATGCCATCACTACAATTTAGAGAAAGAAGCTTCTCTAACTTTGCTAATGGTACAACAAAAGAAAAGAGAGATTAATCTCCAATTGTTGTATTCAGCTAACCAGGACCAAATGAACTCTACTGCTGTTGTGTTTAGGTCTAATTCACCCCCCAGAGCTACATAATCCTGTTAGAAATACTTTAATTCATAAAAATAAACCCAGTTTACCATGTTGTCTGATTAGCATCCTCAATTATTAAGGATCAGATTAATTTGAAAGGAAAAAATATGCAGCTTGTAGTAAATTGTGTGCAGTCTGAATGATTATTTCTGCTAATAAGGCAGATATGGCTTTTTTAAATAACTGGCCAAACTTGCTGTTTTGGTAGATTTTAGGACCATTTTTCTTTACTGTTACTTTTACTATAGGTCACATCTATAAAAACAGCTGCCTCGTAATTTCATGTCATGGAAATAATGAAAGGATGGATTGGTTGCAATGCAAACTTTTATTTTTTTAATTTTTGTCTTTTCATGATTAAACTATTTCATTAAGTATTATTCATTCAGCATGTTTTTACAGAGCTGATCTTAACTAATGTTTTAGGACAGTAACACAAAGTTAGTCTGCTCTGTTGTAGCATTTACAAACATGTAATCTATTACTAAAATTCTCCTTTTATGTAAAGCTGAGACAATGAATGTGGGGATGAATGTGGGGTGGATTTTTCAGCAGGGCGTGTCTCTTCACTGTTAATGATTAATTTCAGAATCCTCCGGGCTGAAAACAAACTGTTGACAGAACCAATCGGCTCTCTGTGTTCTTCCAAATGAGCGCCTAAATTAGACAGTAAAACATGATGAGATAAAGTTAAGCTTGAGGCAAAACAATGTAGCTCCAATTAGCCTGCTGACCACTGATTATTAGCTTCTGACATGCATAGGGAACGTCCTCTGCATCGGCTGTAACTTTGTGACTATTAGGCCGTTGGAAAGAAGAATTAAACATGCGGAAATTAACGGGAAAAAAAGAGGCAATGTTGTGTGAAGACCTTGAACTAACCATGTTAGAATTGGCTGAAATTGAAAGGTTATCAACGTGTTGTTGGAGGGTGTCCCTAATTAATCAGCACTAATCCCTCCACGTTTTTTTCTTTTCTTTTTTTCCTTTCTCTTGTCTTCTTCTCCTTTTCCTGTCACAATCCTGCGGGATCCATCTTTGCAACTGTTCTGCACGGGGCTTTTATATCAGAATGGAAAATGAATATGGATAGTCATATTTCACTGCAGATTATCACAGGTTAGCTTTTGTCATACTTTCTTTTTTAGTTTTTTTTTATCTCTCTGTGTGAAAATTTCTCAAGAGCTCCAGACGTGGCCAGACGTATTCTTGCTTTTTCGAAAATGTCTAGAATCAATCATTACGTCTTGGTTTCCATGTGTAAACACATCCACATATGGTTAACGAATGAGGCACTTCAAAAACAACTCGTTTGGGACTCCACAGAGGTTGGAAGGTCGCCGTCACATATACGCTCTCATCGCACGAGATTCATGACACTGTCGCCGGACCTTTTAATCTGAGAGAGACTGAGAGAGATAAAAAGACAGATGAGCATGACAGGAGACGTGCCAAGATAAGCAGAGGGAGAAAAAGAGAATAGTCACTGGGAGAAGATAATTAATCATAAGAATACACACACAAACAAACACACACACACACACAATTTCTGACAGGGGGTGGGGTGGAAAGTTTGAAGAATTTCTTCGATGGAAAAGCAAGCAAAACCTGATGCCCCTTGTCTTTCTCACTTCATTTGTGTTTGCATGTGTGTGTGTGTGTGTGTATGTGTGTGTGTGTGTGTGTGTGTGGTTTTGGCTTATAGCCCCTAAGGGAGGGAGGGAGAGAAGGGGGGGGGCAGGAAACAGTGGCGTCTGGAATTGATTTGAGGCTCAAGGAAAAATAAAATGCTTTGGATTCTTAAAGGCTGGGGGGAGCGAGGACAGACGACCATAAAGAAAGGAGGAAAGGTAGATGGAGAAAAAGAAGGAGGCCACATAACCACATGAAAAAAGGGACATAAGGCAAACATAAAAAGGGATTTAAACTTAAAGTCTGTGAGGTTACCGTAAGTACATGCACTGTGGCCGGATGTTATGTGTGAATATTTCAAACTATACAAAGGTTTGTATGTGCTACACGACAAAACATTTTAAGTTTGAATAAATGACCTTACATTCAAGTCAATGAACGTCATATTCAGGAATATACACAAGTTCATAGAGTTCACAGGGCAGCTACAGCATCAACATCAACAGTGCAGAAGTGTAATTCAAGCTTGGCGTAAGACCTAAACGGATGACCACAAAAACAAAGGAGGGATTGAGAAAACAGACATGAAGATGAAGAGGAAAGTATGGAGGAGCAACAGCTCTGGAGAAAGTCGAGATCAGATAAGAAGAGAGTACAGGGCTGAGGGTCTTCTGGGAATTCGATTTTCGTTTCAGAAACAGATATCAAAAAAATGGAAAATTAGTGGTTATCGTTTTCAAATACAAAAAACAAAACTGATCATTAGTGATTTTATTATTTCCCATTCGAAACGGAAAATGAAAATCAAATGTTTTGTTCAAATTTCACTCCTCCCTTTTTGCCCACGAAAAGCAAAACAACTTGTAGGCTCTATTTCAATTTTGGTTTTTATATTTTCAAGATAAAAAAAATCAAATCACCACTCATTTTTCTTTTTTTTTGATATCTATTTTTGAAACGAAAATCGAATTACCAAAAGATACACAGAGCGGTGAGAAACAGGAGAGAAGCAGAGAAACTGTTTGTTTTCCGTGTCAACAGCAGTGTGAAATCATCTGTGATCCCCACACATGTAGACAATGTTTCTTTACAAGAGGATCCGAACTTAGATCAACAAACACTGAACACTGGTAAAAACTCTATATATGGTCAAAATGAAACATAAGTCTTCATTGTTTAAATTATGTGGGCCGTATGCCCTAAAACGTCCTAAAGAGAAACAGATGTGGCAGAGGAAAGATGAGTCAAACCCCTCTGTCCATCTTATGAGCCTTTAGAAACGTCTTGATTCCTTTCAATATTAATATCTTCATTTGTATAACTCATTTCTCAAAAAGGTGATGAAAAATAAAACTGTGCAAAACTAGAAAACACCAGAGAAGCACAACTTTAGGGCCCCTACAAAGCATGTGTGAAATTGCATTTGATTCTGCGGACAGGCCAAACTCCATTTGGTGGGAGCATTAAAAAAAAAAAAAAAAAAATTCTCTTAGACAATCAGTTTCACTTTGCCATAAAACCTCATAAAACCTCCATCTGACCACTTGAGAAATTAAATCTATCTTCAGTTCAGCGCCTTTCACGTGAAACCTGTAAATTACTACATTGTGGAGGTCCAGCGAATGTGCCGTTAACCGATCAGCAGGAAGCTCGTTCATCTTATTAGCAGAACCCATTAAACCAACCGCAACTGTGATGAGAGCTGTTGTGTGTGTTATTGGCCCCAGGCAAAAGTTACGCAGCTGCTGAACTTCTGCAGGAGGACGAGAAAGAGGCTGGCAAACAGAATCCATGCCGCCTTCAAGTTCACCACAAACAAGTGGAATTATGGGTAAATCAATAACGGCTGATCAACTGAAATTGATCAGCTGAAGGCGTGGGTGAGAGAGGGATAAAGGGAGCCACAGAGAGGGATTTTGATCTCCAGCTAGGTTAGCCATGTGTGCTCATGCTTTAGCGAGCTCAGCGAGTCTGTTCCAACATGATGAATAGAGACTAAAGATATTAGAATATGAGACAGAAGGAGAGAGAGAGAATCAAAGGGAGGCTGAGAGGATAGGGGATTGGAAATCCTCTTTTTTCATTCCTCCACATAGAGAAATGAGAGAGTTAATCCTCAGGGTTTACATTTGTTTTCTCCCTCTATCTCTCTGTATTTCAGTATCTCTGCCTCCTGACATGCTCTCTGCTCCCTCCTGGTCTTGGCGTTTCCTCCCTCTTCATTCACACTTTGTGCTTTTATCATCGATAATCATCATCCATATTTGCATGTCTTCTTTCCTGCCTCGGTGTCCTTCTCCTACATCCCCTCTGTCCCCGTCTTCTCCTCCCTCCGTCCTTGCCGCTCCCCTTCGTCCCCTCCCTGCAGTTTTTATGATGCATGCTAATCTCACAGCAAACGTATTTATCTGCTCATCCTTCATCTCGTGCCTCCCCTTTTCTTTCTTGTTGCTCAGCGGGGCTCTCAGCTGTGAGATGATGCTTAGGGTATATTTACATTCGATTTGTGCACACGGAGCAGCGCAGCGAAATGTTAATGTGTGGACAGAAGAGCAGAAAGAGGGCAGAGCATCGCAACAACGAGATGCAGAACAGAGATGAGTAAAGAGGAGTTGAACTGGATGCAACAGAGCATGCAGCGAATACGAATGAAGGCCAATGCAGAGCAGAGCAGAGTTTAACTTAATTCCATCTAAGGCCGACATGCAGGGATAAGGAAATAAAATATCTTTTAACATTTCTGAGGAAAAAAAAATCTATAATCTATTAAAGAATTTAATTTGAGGCAAAAAGTAATTTCCAAATCCAGGTGGCTTTGGGGCGGTAGGCCGAGTTGATCAAGCCAAGCCTGTAATCTCATATTGAAGGATAACGCCTATATATATATCTTGTATCCTTTGACACCTCCCCCCCCCAAAGCAATAATATCCCTCCATTCAGAAATGCCATTATCTCCTGGTAGTAGATCCCTTAAGCTGTCAAATTGAACACTGTCACCTGATTTTCATCAGTCAGTGTTCTCAAAGATCTGATGATTACATCAACACCTGTGTGGCCGTGTTCCAAGCAAACATCTAGGACAGGATTTTGCAGCAGCACCGACCAACGCTCGTAAATAAGATGGTTCGATCTCTTTGTCAAATAAAACTCAGGGTGGTGTCAGGTATTCACTGCTCTGCCCGCAGGAAGTCTGAGATGGAAATGCAAAGTGCATCCTAAACAGCAGCTGATCACTCCTGCAGGAGAACACTGGGCAGCCTCGTCACGTGTTGTTCCTTTCTCTTCTTCTGACTTCATAGAGTGTTTACTGGCATGGCATTTAAAGGGTATTGCCGTTAAGGTATTTCAGCTCCCATTTGATTCATTATTATATCTGACGGTGCCGAGGGCATCAAACAGTTAAAATGTCAGTGACGCTCTATTGTAAGTATTAAGTTATTATTGCAAGAGTTAACTGTGCAATTTCATAAAGTAGGAAAGCAATTGTGCCATTTTGTCACTGTGAATCATCACAATAGGTGCAACATTTCTCAGACTATACTGTGCAATCCAGAAAAAAGGGGAAAAAACCCCCAAACGCTTTCACTTTGGATTTTGTGTGCATTTGAAAAGCTGAAAGAAACTGTCTCTAAAACTTCTGACGTAACAAACTTCACACTCATTTTTAGGCATTAAGCTGATGCTCTTATTCAGATCTGAAAAAAGACTGAGTGCTGGAGGAGCGTAAGCCTAAACCGCTACACTGAAGATGTTACAAAAGACATCCAAAGATGTTAGCATTAAAGCAAGAGACAGCCTTTGTGATGACATGCTTGTTACCATCTTATGTGATGAACGATGAGAGACAACAAGAGAAGACGATTAAATCTGAACGTTCCGATAAAGGGTTGATGTTTCAAAGATGCCTGATATGTACAGCTTCTACCGTTTCTGGCGATTCTTTCATATATACAATGATACAATCATACAATCAAAGTGACATAAAATTAAACAAATGCAAACATGACAAAAAATAAAAATAAATACATAACAAGGGAAAAATACTACTACAACTAATAATAATAACAAAGTAGCAGTAAATGCTGTGTGTGGTTTATACGAGTCATTTTTGTAATATTTGATGCATCCATTTTCATAACAGCCTATCCCAGCTGACTTTGGGCGTGAGGCGTGGTTCACCCTGGACAAGTCACCAGTTCCTCCAAGCAATTTAGAGTCAGCAATTCACCTATGTTGCATGTTTTTGGTGGTGGGAGGAAGCCGGAGAACCAGGGGGAACCCACGCAGACACGGGGAGAACATGCAAACTGCACACAGAAAAGCCCCAGGTCCTCGACCTTCTTGCTGTGAGGCAACACAGATTTAGAGGCACATCAGGAACAGAAGTATTTTAATCCAGCTCTGGACTGAAAATCCAACTATATGAGGGGTTTAGGGTACGATGAGATGATGATTAACATTATTAACATAGATAGATAGATAACATAGATTAACATTTAATACATAAAGGAGAGCTTGCAGAGTCATATTTGGATCAGAGAACTGAAGTTACAGTGAAGTTACGGTGACTGATTTTTATTGGGTCTCGTGGGATTTGTTAGAATATGTCATCTTTTCATGCATTCAGTAAAATGTTACACCACATCTTTTATCCAGATGGGACCCAAAATATTCTCCCCAAACTGTCCGACAAATGATGATTGGGATGGCAACAAACATTTGATCATATTTATAACTTATAATATATCATTTTCTTACTTAAAGATGAAGCTTTCAGCAGTATCTTATCCAAAATGTTCAGCGACACATGGAACTTTTTAAAATTCTTTAGTGACACACAGTCAGGAGGTCATAATGAGCCTCTGGAGATCGATAAACACTTTCAACTTTTATATTACGCTGCAGCTTTGCAACAGGCAAGCAATCACAAACAAACACAAACGACAACATCCAAAATCTTAGCAACACAAATATCAGATGGAGATCAGGGATGGGAGCAGCTATGATATGGAAAACAAGCAAAAAAAAAAAAAAAAAATGTAATTGAACTTTTATCTTGAAACTCCAGACGTGTAAATGTAGCTACTATCAGCCTCAAAGAGAAACAGCCTCCATCCAGTCTCCTCCACTTCTTAGTGGAAACTCAAACTGGATAAAACTCAGTGGACCTCTGGAGTATCTGAATCACGAGGCAGATGTTTGTGTTTGTGTGAGTGGGTGTGGAAGGGCAACATCTCTAAATATTTCCCCAGGATTTCCAGAGGATTTTATTGATGTGTTCTTTTCTATATCTATCTCTCAATCAGTCAGACTGCTGTGTAATCAATACTGGTAGAGGGCATGAAAACTCACTGGTACCTTCTCCTCTCTGATTCCTGCTCCTTATCTGTCCCTCCAGACGTACACCAGTGTCACATTTTTTAAAGATATATGAGTCTGATAGTGAACCAGTTTTAACGACATCCTCTACACTCTGGAGAACGGCTTATCAGGGCGCTGGGCAATTACTTCATGTTTTAATAATATACAGGAAACTGCTGCTCTTTGCATTTTCTGTTTGCAGTGTTAACATTTGTTCTGCCATGTTTTGCAAATGTCATACATTTTTTTCTGTAGGTTAAGAAAATAATTTCTAATTGCCAGTGTGACATTAACCAAATCTTGAACTTTAGATTATTTTAAAGGCAACATGGAAATATTTTTCCCATTTAATATGATTTTAATTCTTTTGAGTCCTTCTTTTAAATGATGGATTCATGCATCTTGCAGCTTTGTCTCTCTATGCATGTTGAAATCATGCTTGTCTCAAAAGTAGGTGGCAAGACAACCAATACCTGATTATAAATCTCCAGAAATGATAATTCTACTCTTAGGTGTCACCAGGGGTGGACTGGGGCTAAAGAAAGAGGCCTCTTGTCAGCCACTCATCAGAAAAAGCATTTGTAAAGGGATTGTAAAGCGTTTATTCCTGCATTCTTGAGAATTTTATAGACTACAGTGCATCAGGAAATGATCCATTTAAGTACATTTCCATTGACCTCATCTCTGCTGTCTCTCTTATGTTCACCCATCATGTCACCTCTAGTACTGGGGCCTTCAGCATCCTCACTGCCAGCTCTACTGGAGAACTCCCAGTAAGCCCAATGGCCAGTCTGCCCCCAGTCTGTGTCACTTTGCCCCAGATTTGGGACAAGTCCAAAATAAAATGGCACATAAAGCACATACCCCCAACAAGGCTGAACAATCCAACATGTCTGTTCAGCTTGTCGGGCCAATGCCCCACCCTTCCACAACGTTCAGTCGTTTTTTGCACAATTAGGTAAAATGTTGAAAAAAGCCTCATGTCACACTGCAATCCATTACAAAATGTAATGATATAATAATAATAATAATAATATAATATAATGACCCTTCAACCAAATTTAGCTGAAACTGGTTTAATAGTTTTTGTGTAATCTAATATCTGCTAAGTAACAAAAAGACAACCATATTAATGCAGATGGAAACACAATTTCTTTGTTGTCGCTCACAAATGCGCAAACACTAGGGCACAAATGAAAGGAGTGATCCACTTTTTGAGTTGTGTCTGGTGAGAGGATATAAATAAATCAAAATACTGACTTTTGAGTTGGCTAGTTGGCTTTTTGATGTTAATAACTTCAGGAATAATGCATAGTTTCAGGGAAATTCTCTCTCATTTGTATGCTGTAGTCCCACTTAATCTGCAACGATGTGCTGTAAGCATTACATTTCCTGGAGATAATGTAAGCAAAATCAGCACACAGGTTGAATAAATGTATACTCTATACATGAAGTGCATACAAGCAAAAGCCCAAGCAGCAATGCAGAATTTACAGAGCTTCCTCTATCTGAGAGAGATTTGAGCTGTTTCCTGTGAGGCAGAACTACGGGGATGACAAGTGTGTGTCTCCATGAACCTGGAGTTGGGGAACTGAGGATTGTGCAGCTAAAGTTTGCAGCTCTGCTGCCAGACAAGATTAATTCCACTATGCCTCAAGCTTTTGGCTGAGGCAAAGCTCTGTGGTTGAACTGCCTGGATACTGACATAGAGAGTCATTTAGAAACTCCCCGTATCATGGAAACACAGAAAATGGCTGCTTGTCCTAATGTCCTCCTGCTCTCTGTCTGTGTGAAACCGGTATAAAGTGAAATAACTGAAAAACATAGCCGACGGCTGCCACATGCATGCCTGCACACCCACACAAACACACAGAGGACATTAAATGTCTTTCTTTTGGCAGCAATATACCAAAAGAAGAAGGGACTTATCAGAGAAAAAGACGTTCAATAAGAGACAGACAGACAGAGAGACAGAATGAGGGAGGGGTGACACGACCTAAGACTGGCTCAGATAAGCCCTTTTGTTTCCTTTCTATATCTTTTTCTTCAAAGCTCACACACACACACACACACAGACACACACACACACAGACTCACACACACACACAGACACACACACACACACACACACACACACACAGACACACACACACACACACAGACACACACACACACACACACACACAGACACACACACACACACACACACACACACAGACACACACACACACACAGACACACACACGCAGGATCTCTTTGTCAGTTTGCCTGCCGCTTAGCTGTCGTGGTGACAGGAGAGGTCATCTGGATGAATGTGTCCTATTATGGGATATGTGCTCAGATCTGAGTTTGGAGGCCAAAAGGTTAAACATCCAATCAGCACACAGTGTAGCTAAAACCCTTTGAAACCACGAATTGTAATAAGTCACCAGCTGAATCAATAGATGTCAATGAGGACACATTTCATCGGGCGGCCGTGAAGTTTAAATCCACGCAAAAACGAGGGGAAGCTTAAGTCTTCATTTTTGTCAGACTGAGGGAAATGAGGTTTTAATAAAGGACGAATGTTAAGACTCCAGTAAGGATAGTTACCCTAATAGATAGATAGATAAATAGATAGATAGATGGATAGGAAAACCAATACACTGGGCCTTTTAATCGTTAATATTACTATCCTTTATCATGCTTTAATATCTGTGTCATAATCGACTTTTCTCTTGTCTTCCATTGTGTCACACCCAGGAGTTCCTTCAGACTTCATCATAATATTCAATGATTTGTAGTTTTTACTGTCCTTTCCTGTTTGTTCTGCTGTCGGTGAGTCTTTCTACCTATTTGTCTTAGTCAGTTTCCAACCTACAGTCGGAAGGATTAGAATGTGCTGTTCTGAAATCGGCTTGTCTGCCTGCCAGCCACTGATAAGCACACTCACGATTGATTAGATCTGCGTTTAATCTATTCAACTTTTTCCAGGCGAAATGACAAATGCTTGGTATTGGAGATGTGAGGTGTGCGATACGGTGACTTTGGCTCCGTGCGCCCAGAGGGCAGATGTATTGTAAAGCCCTATTTTTTAAGGCATGAGATCATATTAAAAATGTATATTTACAAGTCCTCTTTGACAGGCTGCTGATAGACAAGCTAAACCACTGAGGATGTTTGTCTGTTCTGAAGGACAGAGATCAGTCCTGAGATAGAGAAGAAAGAAAGAAGGAAAGAAACAGAATACTTTCATGAAAGTGCAAAAGAATTAATGAAAGAATTTCCCTGTCAGTTGTCTTTGTCTGTCTGGAGGTGAAGAGGTATTTTAACAGAATACTAAACAGGCTGGTGGGATCTGATGTGTCATTGCCAATTCAAAGGCCTTTTGATTCCCCATACACAGAGAAAAGAAAAGTCAGAACGCACCTTTAGCTCATTAATGATGACGGATATCTTGAGGGTTTTCTCCTCTGCACGGCAACACAGATCTGCCTGAGAGGAAGCAGAGAGGGAATATAGGTTAATTCAAAGGTTCAAAGACATCATACACTGTTATGTGATTATGGTGTAATCTGTAAAAGCCTGACAACTTCTTAAGACTCTCAGTCAGCCTCCATGAACCAGAGGTTCTCCACCAAACCTGCCACAGGAACCAGACCACCCCTTCCCAACATCTGCATCGAGGCTAACCGGGAGCATCCTCTCCTCTGATGGTTCTCCAGACAAAAGAAACAGTACGAGTGATGATGAACCGCAAGAACGTACAGTGGAGTCGTGCTCAGGAGCCTCCTGTGTGGCTGTGAGACCAAGACGCTCTACAAAAATACTTCAAGCAGCTTTCTGTATGGGAGCTCTGCGATCAATCATTGGTATCAGATGGCAGGACAAAGGGACACATTTGGAGGTTCTATAGCGCTGGGCTAGTTATCACACTGTAAAACTTTCCACTGTAAATTTACTGGCAGCAGCTTCACCTGCAAAGTACTGTATTTTTTACAGTATCTTACTGTATTTTAGAATTACAGCATATTACCTGAAATAAATAAATATACAGTTTATTATTGTAATCTTGTGAATTTATAACACAATACTGGATACAGTTCTGTCAGTAAATTACTGTATATTTACAATATGTACACTGCATGTAATGATAATTAATCTTACTGTAATGATTCTACAGGGTAAAGGGATATGTTCTCATATTACACCTCTCTGGTCCGACTGACCACTCACACTAGCCAGCATTCACCCATTCACAAACAGAGGAAAGGCAGCATCTGCTCACCAGGACTGATGACCATTCACACAATCACTCACTCACCAGTGGAACATGGAAGCTGCAGGGAGCCGGAGATTCAACCACTGACCTTCCAGTAGGTGAAAGACTGCTCTACCTCCTGAGCCACAGCTGCCGCTGCAAACCTATAAAACTACTACTGATAATACCAATGATAAAATAGAAAACGTGCGTCCAAGGACACAGGTGTACGCACTACGAGGAAAAGTCCGTTTGTGCTGATGTGGACAGACCATACAAGAGATATCACAGGTGAATGTGAGCAAACGGACATGAAAATCACCTCAGTTCAAGAACTGTAAACATAAGCAAACTGAGGAAACCAATAATGAGATGCACACATTTAGGGCTCCGACAAAGCATGTGTAAAACTTCATTAAATCCTGTCCAGTGGAAATATGTAGAGACCTTTCCTGAATACGTACATATTGTATGCATGGAAGGACAAGGGTCACCCTACATAAACCTGTATTAAAAAGGTGTATGTGACTCAGAGGAGGTTGCCTTTGCAATGCAGCTGTGTCAAAAGGCTGGGCAGGTTGTTTTACAGTGACCACGAGACAAGCTTTGATTGGACTGGACACATGATTTGCATGGACAAATCCCGCCTGCCATGTCAGGAACTCTGCAGAACGCTTTCTCAGGGTCAAAGACGGACAGGCCATCCAAAGAACACAGAGACTGGTGTCAAAGATGACCTGAAACACTATGCCATCCCTGCCGGAAGGCTTCAGATCCATGCTAGACTAAAGTGGTCAGGTGTGACACAGACAGCTTTCAGCTCCTGCAAGAACATCCGACAGTAGAGAATCACTCTCCCAGGGTCATTGCAGTGCCCACAGTGCCCGGGTGTGTGTCTCCAGGACTGAACTTGCCAGCCACATGTGGGCCCATGACCAGAGACAGCGCAATGAGATGACATTGAGACGATGACAAAAATGAGAATGAAAAAAAAACAGCAAAAAAATCAGATGCAGATATAAAATAGGCTTTGTGAGAAAGAGCATCCATCAAAATTCTTAAGATGATCTTGTATGCAAATGTACCATCAGTAACTTCACAAGCACACCTCTAGTAACCTTTAAATGCCTGTCACTCTATTGCTGATTCTTTTGAAGTGATAATGAATTTTAATTAAACTTCATTACATTTCCGTCAGTCAGCCCAACAAACTAGACACATGACTGGAGGTAGTAAAATATAGATAGAATATATTTCATTCACGTGCTGACTAAGCGTCAATTCACTGAGTCACTAGTTTATTACTACATGATCTGATGTATGAGCACAGCGTGCATCGGTCCAAATATTAAACAGCGAAGAGAAGAAAAAACCTCTGAGTTAAGCTTTTATTACAGCTTTACTGATTCATTGCTGATTTATTGCATTTATCACATCACACCACGATAACACAAAATATGAGCCACTAACTAAAATAAATCCCTGTTAAGCTGGAGGCTGCCTTCAAAAATTGTTCAACACAATGGTTTTGACAAATTTAAATAGAATTCTTCGGATCTCATTTACACAGACAGACTGCAGGTCTGTCCTTAAATAGGAATGTTGCTATAATATCTATCTATCTATCATCCATCTATCTATCTATCTATCATCTATCTATCTATCTATCTACGTTTGGGTTTGTGAATTTTTGTAAGTCCCTGCTTTTTTTGTCTTGTTTTCATTCCCAGCTGGCCTGAGGTGTTACTGTATGCAGGCATGGGAATGAACAGACATGCTCTTGGCTCCATCGCTACCAATGAGAAGCCCTTGAGCGAGCTGCTTAACCCTGGCCTGTCCCGGTGGAGCGGTTCAGAGTCTGTGGTGGTGCTGAAAGGCTGCACAGAGCAGCTCCCTTGTGTGACTGTGAAACATATTGTCAGTGAAAATGAAAAAGTGTGATAAGCCTTCACCGGGTGAATAAGGGTAAAATAACAGAAGAGGGCAGCGCAGTAGCATGATTCTTTAAAATAATGCTCCCTCCCGTCTAGTTATGATGTGGGTGTGATGGTACGTGATTGAAGAGACGAGGAGAAACACTGCGAAGGAGATATTTTATAACATATTAAAGGAAAAATATCAAAAGGCCAAAACTGTCTTAATCTCCTGTGCCACATTTCTTTAATTCACATCTTTACAAATGTGCAGTGAGAGATCACACAGCTCCAAGGACCGAGACTCAGCAATAATTAACCTCTCCTCCATTTCTTTCCCAGAAAGTAAAGATCAGAACCAGCAGCTTTGGCTGAAAAAACTCTCAGAAGAAATTTAATGTGTCTGTTGGGTGTGTTTTTTAAAAGATTTTACAACTTGTGGACTTTTTAGATAAAGCTCGGAGGCGTGAAAAGTGCTGTTTAGAACGTATGTGTTGAGCTCTAACACAAATGAAAGCAGTTTATTTTATCATTCATTCGATACACATGGTGAACATATGTCTGTTCAGTTAGTTTTTACCCTATTCAACTTTTCCTGGGAAATCATTTTTGTAGACACATTGTATTCTGTGCAAAGAAGTTGTCAACACACGGATAATACACCTATACGTATATATATATATATATGAATGGAGAGGACTTTTTTTAATATGGCACTAACTACTTTTCCTGTAAAATCAGTCTTGTTTCCTTCATTTTTACCTCCGGAAGGTTATGTATTCACCTGTGTTTGTTTGTTTGTTTGTTTGTTGGCAGCATTTAGCAACAATTCCTGGTCAGGCAAGAAGCCATTGAGTTTTGATCTGGACAAAGGGATGGATCCAGGATTTTATTTCCACTTTCTTTAAAAAAAATTGCTAGATAGAGCAACATTTTCCCGAATTGTGCAAAAACACCTTTTGTGGTGTGTTGGAACATGGGTCAGGCGTGCCTAACAAACAAACACACTCCTCAGAGTACCAATCTAGATCCCTTTAAAATATCATATTAATAGGAATGCGTTAAGTCACGTAGAAAGTGACAGCTACAGAGCAATCAAACTGACAGCACCATCAACACCATCGTGGTTTTCAGCACATCTTTAAGCATCATTAACGTCTCCGTCATCCGCAGAGCGTTGTAAGAAACCATTTTTATTCAGTGCTGGTAATATCCCTCAAGTATAATACCAATCATCATCATACTGTCATTATTGTCATGTAGCAGATCAGACTGTTTTGTATGCAGAGAACTTCGCCTCCTCTCAACTTGTTAAAGAGAGAAAAATTGGATTTTTATGAGTTTTATCTGTTGCAAACCGTGATGACGCAGCAACAGTCCAATGCTCTTCCGTAACTACATCACAGCTGTTTCAGAAATGAAGCTGTGTGCTAATCATTACTGTGTGATGTGAGCAGAGTCGCTGAGGAATTACACCAATCACTATTGTGCTATCATTATTATCATCGCGCAGCTAAATCTGCCTGCTTTTTGTATGTGGAGATGATTGAGCTCATTGCGACCAGAAAATGACAGCTCGTTATGTGAGACAAAACGGATTTCGCCGTGTTGTGGTATTGCAAGGGACCCTGAGACAATACTGTCAATACTATAAAGTGTTCTCTCAATTGGTTCTTGTGTGAGATGTGCAGAGCATGAATAAAGGCCTATTGATTAGCAGTCGACTGCCAACGTCTCTGTTGTGTGCATGTTTCGCTGCATGCACGCACGCTTCCAGAGAGCGCTAATATTTTGTATTGATTTGCTTTGATGAATGGCATTCATATCTAGAGGGTTGATTTTCCTCCTGACAAACACGGTGAGATGCTACGAATCCATCATTTACAGGTAGTTTCTGCAATAAATAAAGATAAAAAACATTTGAGAGCTGTTATGATGTACGGCTCCTACATCAATGGACAGTTGTTCTGGTTGCAGTGTGCTTCAGTAATAAAGCTCTTCAATGTGTCAAACTGTGTTATCAAGTGGATCTATACAGCGACACGCTACACATCCCTGCTCCATTCTACTCTGTTACACTGTGCAGCAGGCAAACAAGAGGCCTTGGAGCTGAGCTTCCATTTCATAATGTAAGAAATTAAATATTTCTGTTATGGTATATTGTTGCATGAGTTCTGTTTGATATGATATTGGCTGCAGCTGCCAGGAACAAGGTCATATAAGGATACAGATCATCATCTTTCAGCTTAGCTACCCATCACTGCAGAAAATAATCAGGTTTTTTTTGTTGTTTTTTTTAGATTTCTGGACCAGTGTGCAAATGTGGTAGGCAAGCAGACCTGCTAAAACACACACACACACACACAAACACACATACACACACACACACACACACAACATTTGCACATGCATCTCAGGCACACATGCAAACACACTCACTGAAATCCAGCCGTCAGTGTTGTGTCATTAACTAAAAGGCCTGAAGCTGGAGTGTAACCAGAATAATTATTCTGATTATAGTCCTGTAGCTGAGCTCTATCCAAACACATCGCACTCTTTTGGATAAAAATCTGATGTTTCTTCGTGTTTCTAAATCAAGACGCTAGGATTTATTCCAGGATAGCATGCAATTGGAATCTCAACATTACCGCTAAAACTGGAGACAAAATTACTTTTGTGTCGTTCTATGAAGGTAAAAAGCTGATGCTATTAGTTTGATAGGACTGGAGATAGCAGTATAAAAAATGGACGTCACATGGGGAAACATTGGTACGTCTGAGGGCCCTGAGTTCATTCCAGAGCCAAACGTTTTCAAATTATTTTGTCCTCTGCAGAACGTTTTAACAATAATGGATGATTTTGCAAGGCACTTGTCATTCAGGGCCGTCCTTGTTTGAAGATGCACCATGTGATCTGACGTGACGGTTGAAAGGGGCCCTTCTAAAATGAGAATCTCTTACTTTTGCATGAATTCCTTTAACAGGTGAAGGTGCAGGTTTGCTGGAACAACATGTGTTACAAAACCCTACTTTATAAATTGTATGTTTGTGTTTCCCATTAATTGCCTAGGCTGTGCTAGCCTGCCACAGTCTAACCTGTCCCACCAGTTTCATTATGACCCAATAATATTTTCATATGTGTAAGATCTCTAATGTTGTGTTTGTTGCACTGTTGTTTCAGCAACGCATATCTCACTACCAGTCAGTCAGTGTAGACCATGAGCTCACATGGATTATTTTCCTGCCCTTTATACACACCTTCTGTCGCTACTTCTGATAAGATCATTATTGCCTCCACTAAAGGAACTTATATTTTCACCCGTGTCCGTCGGTCGATTCGTTGGTTTGTGTGTTTGTTTTTTTGTTTGTTTGTCAGCAGGATCACTCGAGCATTTGGAGAGGAGAGGGATCGATCATCCTTCGTGGAGGTATGCGCTCTACTGGGTACCATTCTAGTCAAGCGCTTATGTTTAATTTCTCCGATGGCTCAAATGTATGATCTACAGGGCTCCATAGTGCTTCACTTGCAGGAAAATAACTAAAAAAAAAAGCACGGTGTGTAAACAAAAATGACGACATGCCACCATCTTTTTCTTCTCGCATTCAGGCAAGCATCCTCCTCTCACTCCCCTTCTGATACTCCTCTTCCTCTCACCTCCTTTCTGACTCATAGCTGAATCTAAAATTAAAAACGTTACACAGGAAATTCGGGTGCAAGTGGCATGCGGTCATTTCACAGGAGATTGGCTGGCAACTACAATCTGTTCCTTTATTTTTGCAGTGCAGACGTCCTGCTCCCATAATAGCGATACTCCTACTTGCTGTAGACAACTCATGTATTTTTCCACTTCCTCATCTGAAAATACAAGCCTGCTTCTCAGTCGGCTGCTCTGAAATACCTACATTAGTTTAGATAAGCCTGAAAGTGTCTGATATTTTTCACCTTCTCTTTCATTCAGTGTCTAGCAATAACTTTATGTCTACTCTTGAAAACTGTAGCTTTTATTTTCTTTAGTTTATATTGAAATAGACTTAAAAGCATGGAGAAAAAAAGTCCACCATTACTTTAATAATAATAATAATAATAATAATACCTTTATTAGTCCCACATGGGGAAATTCTTTCTCTGCATTTGACCCATCCCTGAGGAGCAGTGGGCTGCCACTACACGCGGCGCCCGGGGAGCAAATTGGGGTTCAGTATCTTGCTCAAGGATACTTCAACTTGTGGACTTGCAGGGGCTGAGGATCGAACCACCGACCTTTTGTTCTACCCCCTGAGCCACAGCCGCCCCAACTTTAAGCCTGAAAATATCTTGTGACTGACCTTCAGTATTGTACACGCAGCCTTTGAATGCATCTCAGAGAAAAGTAAATGCTAATAGTGCTCCTATTACTAAGAATAGGGCTGTAAATTTCTTGTGTTGTTTGATCAACGGGCTGCAATGCGCATATGTTGATGTGTTTACATGATGCATAAAAACAACTACTGATTGCCTGTCAATTGACTGTTCAATAAACAGGCAACATCTATTGAATGGAATGCAAAATTATGTTAGGGCACATGATATTTAATGGATGTTTTAAATGCACTTTTGAAGCAGGCTGCAGTGACTTGACAAGATGAGTCGTTACTACGGCTAAATCTGCAGAATGTGTGAGCAGCAGTCGTGGGTGTGAGATTACCAGCAGACATGTTGGTGCTGTATGCCTTTTAAAGCCGAGTCTGAGCAGAGACGCTGTGGGGACATGGAGAAGTGCCTGTGGGCTGGAAGTTTGGTTCTTTTTATTACTCTCCCCTCATTCACAGACAATAATTGATTTGTTCTAGAAAATATCTGATAAAACAATCAGGACTAATTTGAATGAATCATTCAGAGCCACACAAGCTCAGCAGGTCTGCTTTGGATTGTTTGTTGCACTGCAGATTTACCTGATTTTGCTTAAGACCATGCCACACAGGGAATTATTGAAAAGCAACTTACTGTAGATAATGAATCTGGTTAGAATCTGTGAGGATCAGTGTTGTGATTTGATAAAGATAATGTAAAGTGTAGCTTGTTACACTTGTCCCTCACATTAATTTCCTCCTCATTCTTCCTCATTCTGCTCTGTCGCTGGAGAACGTTGCTCATTTACTAAATGTTGCCCATGTTTTAAAATCAGTGATGTAATTTAAAACTCTGAAGACTGCACCCACAGCGGTCCCACAGCCACAGACGTCCTCATTGCTTCAAGATGAGAAGCCCTTACAGGCCCCACAAGGTTCTTGTCTGCAGAATGTAGTCATTTGCATCATGTACATTCATAGTTTTTTCACATCCGATTACATCAGTGATTTCTCCTTTCACTGTTTATTATTGAACATTTTAGGATCCATTTAGATGCATTTTGAGCATGCAGTCTGATGACTGGCAAAGTGCACACATGGTAACCTCATTTGGAGAGGGGGATAAATATATAAAGGCGGAACACCAACTTTTCATTTCTTACATTTGCTTCTCGTGGACCTCAGGCTTCTTTCGTTGACACTGCTGCTGTGATTACAAGGTCGTATTGCTTCCTACAGTATGCAGAATTCAGAGCAACATCACTGCATTTGCATCCATTGGCCTCTACAGCAATGTGTAGCATTATGTATGAAAACAATACAAGACTTGAGGCAAACTGCAGTAGAGATTATCTGTGCCAAAGGTGAAAGCTTATGGGGAGACGTCGTGCAACATCTGAGGCTGTGAGGCAGCTGCTTTACTGCACAGCCTTGGACACAAATGTACACACACAGGCATACTGTATGCTGGCTCAGACTGAATCCTGCAAACAGACAGAAACACACAGATAAAGAAAGTAACTCATATGGTTCCAGTCCCAAAACTATAAAAAAAAAAAAAATCATGGCAAATAGACCATCAGACAGCCTGAAACAGCTTTTTTTTCACGTAACACTCCAGATGACGGCGCGCAAAGACTCAGCGACTTGTTTGGCTCTTAATATTCATGCTACTTTAAACGCTCACTATTGTTTCTGCCTTATAACCGATTAAGAGATAGGCTTGTGGAATAATCCAGCTCTACCGGCAGCTCTGATGGGAGAGCCACGCAGCCACTACAGTGCGGCCAGGAGAGGAGGCTGTTCCGGATTCTCGCGCTCTTGTGACCAGACTTGCAGACCATCCACTGAAGTACACTTCCTTCCAAGGAAGGTTTAAATTATTACAGACCATGTTGTGTTGCTCACTGTTTAAACATTGCTATCTCACCTTTCAGCAAGAAAACAAGATTAAACTATCATCCCCCCCCTCTGGTAGCCTCAGATCTGCACCTCCCTCCCACACCATCATCACCCCAACTCCAACCCTCCCCACCCCCGCCTTCTTTGTTCCCTCGCGCCCTCAACTTCAATTTTTCCAGGAAAAAAACCCTTATAGCTACCTGCACACAAACTCACCAAACACAAGTCACACACTTTACCAAAAACATCCAGACACACACACATGCAGTGAGTGCTCACACAAACTGTGCGCGTTACCAATGATAAGACTAAGGGAGGAGATATATTCAAGTTGACATGTTGACTTAGGGAGACCAGAGAGAAATGAGCAGCAGTCATTTAACTGACAGGTTGGGGAGGAGGGGTAAAGCAAGAGGAAAGAGATGGATGATGGATAGAGAGAGGGAGAGAGAGAGAGAGGGAGAGAGAGAGAGAGAGAGAGAGAGAGAGAGAGAGAGAGAGGAGATAGCAGGAAAATAAATATGCTTTTTACATATTCAGTTCTGCATGGCCGGATCGCTTATATATGTACGTTCACTCAAGTTATGACTCGCCTCACTTGTCAATGATTTTCATTTAGATAGTTTGTTATTGTATGATACGCTCCCTTACTCATATAGCAATGCAGCCAGCAGTTCACACACACACACACACCCACCAATATGAATATATTGTGTAGTGATCTCTCACGACTGTATCTTGGCATTTGGGAGCGTGCTTTTACTTTTTAAAGTCTGTTTAGAGCACTAAAAAAAACAACAACCAACCAACGTCACACACACACACAATCAGATGAGAATGTAGCCACTACTGACACACACGAGAGCATTTCTCTCAAACCTCAAATCACATATTTAGCAGAACATGTCAACATGATCTTGGAACGGAGTCCAAGAAATGTTTTTTTTTCCTTTTGAGTTCCATTTTCATGTGATTGGTGAAGTGGCAAGAAAGTCCTTCATCCTGAGAACATGATGTACATTCAAAGCCTGGAAAGCAGCGAGCATCCTTTGTGCTTCAGTGTCCCTCTAACCCATGATCCTGTTCACTTATGATGACAAAAGCCGCATTTCCACTGCATAGTATACCGGCTCGGCTCGACTCTACTCGCCTTCATTCCATTTTCCATTAGGTAAAAAGCACCTGGTGCCTGGTACTACTTTTTTAGTACCTCCTCTGTTGCGGTTGAGCAGGTACTAAAAGGTCACGTGAAACATTACAGACCAATGCCCGGCATGCACGGAATATCCTGCACAGCACAAATCAATGTCCGCCACATTCAAACAACAAAGCTATAGCTACCGTAGCTTTTTAAAAAATTTGCAGCCGCTATAATGAGGAGGTGCAGATGATTCTGTCTTAAACAGCTGATGAGAGGATGACGAGAGGTGTGTGTCGCATTGAAGACGACGCCATGGCAGTTTTGCGCAGCGCCCATCCACCCCGAGGAGATACCATCCCACACTGGAAAAGTGGAAATGCGGCTATAGTTATCATGTGTCAGTCTAATAATCATGCGACCCCATTGGCATATCAGATGTCCTTAATATTATGATCCTATATTGAGAAACCCTTCCCTACCAGATTCATTTCTCTTGGAGAGCTAATATTCTCACCTCTTTGGTGAGAGGGATCAATAATATATCACATTACAGCTTCGGCCTGTATTTTTAGCATGTAACCCAACAGAAAAAGGCAATTTTTAACTTTGGAGAAGTAACGACAGAAGAAAAATCAAAGATCATATGACTTTGATCATTACCTGAAACTTTCCCAACAAACTGGTGTTGTGCTACAGGGTGAAACTGATTTATTAGTTTCGTAGGTGTTGTCTCAATAGTGATTTAAGATCACTCTGAGTTCTTTATTCACCACGCCATCGTCTGGGTTCACGTCCACACAGACTATCATTGTCCTGCCCTCTAATTAATGAGTCCAGTAAGAGAGCCGGATGCCTGCACACTCGGTCTGCCTCCTCAGAGAAAACCGCTGGCAGTCCTATGAATCACCGCATTCAAATGGCCTCGTGGCAAAAGAGCAAAAATGATTGAAAACCAAAGGGAGAAATTCATGAGGCTGGATGAGCGATGATAAATGTATTAGCACCAGATGACATTTCCATCACCACCTCATCGATCACCTTAGGGACATTTTAAATAGTGGACCGTGTAAGTGTGCGTGTCATAAGCAGAATGAGGAGGATGAAAACAGCCCCCCTAACAAACAAACACACACTCACACAAACAAAAATGACGGTCACTGGAGACACACACACACACACACACACACACACACACACACACACACACACACACACACACACACACACACACACACACACACAGGATAAACTGCAGGCTGTTACTTTTTATTTTTCACCTCCCCTACTCCTTCTGCTGCGAGACCTTCACATTCACAGTGCAGCCCCCTTGCATTCTATGTTACTGCGCTCACCACTGATATAGTGTCACTTACATTTATATATGATGAACATTTAATAAATAAAACTTTTCCCCAACACATCATCCCTCTCAGCAGCCATACATGCTTTTAGAATGCACCACCAACACCATTAACCTCACTGGCTACCGCTCGAAAGAGCAAACATAGATCATGTATCATCCTGTTATTTGCTCCTATCCCTCCGTTGCATGTAAACGTGTGAAGGCGACAGGTGAAGCGAGCGAGACGGGCTGCAGGTGACAGTCAACCTGCGCTCTGAGCCCGGCGCTCTGGTTTGATAAATAACAGGAACCTCTCTAGCCGCAGGAGGAGTCTGAAACAAAGTGCAAATGGCTCAGTAAATCTGGCCCTCTGACTCTCGCCTCCTCTCTGGCCTCCTCTCGCTTTTTCTCTTGGTCCGTCTCTTGGTATTCTGCAGCTGCTCTCTCGCAGCTCAGACTCTCTTATCTAATCTCCATTCAGACAGAGTAAGAGACAGAGCTGAGGAGAGAGTCAGAGATAGATAATACAGGTCACTCTCCGGCTCCAAAAGTCATCTGGGGAGAGGAGACAAAAGGAGATGAGTGAATGAGGAAGAGAGCTGCAAAACACTATATGGATTTTTGCACTAAGCCGGGACCATAAAAAAACATACAGACTTAATAAGTAGCTTGATATGAAAGTTACTGTACATCTGGCGATTTTCTAGGCTCACAGCGTCTTAGCCGTTTATTTTAAGATGCACTGAAAGCCTGTGGCAATGATAAATCAGCAGAAAATATCCGCCATATGCTTGAGTAATGGGAAGCTAAGCCGAGCAACAGTGAGCGGCATTAACTCTTATCAATGCATAAAGGAATCTGAGCCTCTTGTAGCCTTTGTCATTTTGATGCCACAAAAATAGCCCTTCCACAGTTGAAACATGCTGACAGCGTTGTTTTGGTGGTGTATTTTCATCTTAAGGACAACATTTTAAGGGTATTAAGATATGTAATTTCACCACAGGAGATGACATTTTTGGAGCAACCATTCCTCAAAACGTCAGCTGACTGTTAACCTAAAGCCAGGGAGAATTAAGCTGCCTGAAATGGATGCTGCGGTTAGATTTCCATTCTGTGATCGTCAATCAATCGTGATACTTGGTAGCATCAGAGGAGACCTGGAGGTTGTAGAGGTGGGTGTGGGACTGGATGTATGCCAGATTCAGTCCCATTCCTGATGGAAACAAATGAGGTGGTAACAAAATACACTACCAGTCAAAAATTTGGACACAGTTTCCCATTCAAGTGGATGGGAAACTGTGTCCAAACTATTGACTGGTACTGTATATGATAGAGGGATGATAAGAACTCTGGACATCTAACACATGATGTCACTTCCTTAAAGGGTTTACATTTTTTTATTTCAAACATATACAAAACCTTTGTGCGTCATGTCATGGTGGCATATTTGTCAATCATGCTGCAGATTTCTAAACATATTACATATCAGCTCGTATTTTGCTTGCACAAAGCAGTTTTGGAACATCTTCAGTTGATTTAATGTTTCCCGTCATTGTAGGTTTAATCCAATCTCATCTCATTCTCTAGTTTCTATTTCAAGACAAGCTGATATGGATTGGAACTGATATCCGAAGCTACACACGGAGACGGACATGCACACACACACACACACACACACACACACACACACACACACACACACACACACACATACACACACAGCGCCATTTTAGAGTTATGTTCAGCCTTAAACCAGAGTAGAAATGAGAGAGGTCCATTAAATCTGAAGATGTTTGTTTTATGATTCAGCTCCTCCCTGCAGCACAGCTGAGTTGGGGTGGTGTTTATAGATGTTCATTTATTTCTCTCTCACTCTCAATCTCTGCTCTACCTTTACCTGGCTCCCTTTTTCTTACTTGCCTATAATGCCACCTTTGTTTTCCCCTTACCTGAGGCAGGCAGTAAACTTTAAACTAATTAACTCCACCCGGGAAATTGTGTTTTTCACCTGTCCGAACCGCATGGGTCAGACAAAGTAAACAGACATGTGTGGGACTGTTCAGAACTTACATTTCTGCCGAGTGCTGTTCTAGTTCGACTTTGGAATATTCTTGAACTTCTGTTGAATATAGCGCTGGAGGGAAACACCAGTATTTTCATTGCAACTACAGATTTTTCATACAATGAAGCTGTAGCATAAGTTCACTCAGGAACAATAGACTATTCTTTATTTCTCATGCTGTTGTGTTATTCACACCTCTCACACATGCTCAGTCTGATTTTCCTGCTATCACGGTCTGGGGCCATCATTTGAGTTATCAGCTGTTCTCATCAGCAGGTCACATTTATCCAATAGCACAGCGACACACCTTCACTGTCAGCCAATCATGTTGCTGCTGTCTTTTTAAATATGACTCTCTCTGTTCCTCTAGTTCTTTCATGCTGCTGTTCCTCCACCTCCTCATCACCACCCAGTCTTCAAAGATTCACCAACTTCATCATTCATCAGGTTCTCTAGGGTCATTAGCCACCACCGCCAGTGTCTGGACTCCTAGGGGGGATATATATCTTGCTGCTGCTCAGGACTGATGCCCTTCAATCTCAATCTCCCTGAAGAGTCTTAACACCAAAGACTTTCTGACACCAAAGACTTTCCAACATACTAATTACCACATCTCATTTGATGTAATAAACATTTTTATTTACTTCAAACACTCGTCTAACCTGATTGAAATGATGCTGCGCCATATAAAGCAGCTTGACACTGGAATTTATTCAGATCACTTTAATTGAATGACAGTAAGCCAAAAATGCAACGCTGAAAGCAAAAGCAAACAGTTAGAGTATAAATCACATGGTCCTGTTGTAGGCGAGGATGTACTGAGAGAGGCTGTGAGAAAAATTCAGCCAGCCAATCTGCCCACACTGCAGCATTGTAGCCTAAAAACAGTGAGCTTACTGTGATGCAAAGAGCAAGGCTTAAAATAAACCTACCTCCTCGCACCATTTACTGTTATTTTACTTCTTTTTTTTCTTCTTCTTTTTTTTTGGATTGTGTGTTGAATTTATCTACACCCCCAGCACAGCCGTCCTCTTCAGGTCTTTGCTTTTGAACCCACTTGTTATATATTTAGCCTCTCTTCTGCTGCCCACCTCCTCACCGCTCTCATCCTCCCTCAGCGCTACACTCTCAGACGATTGTAAAGTAAAGTCAGCCTCGATCCGTCTCTGTTTCCATGTGTGCTATCAGATCTAGTGGGTATAGCTTAAGTCAGCCCTGCTGTCCCGGCTAAATGAATGTTAAAAGCCTATTGAGTTTCTTTGTGCGAGCTTTGCCTTATACAGATGCCACGTGCGCTGTGTGTGGGTGTGTGTGTTTGTGATGTTTGTTGCTTGTGTGTGTGCTGTAGGTAATGTGATGCAGCCTTTTAATTTGGGAAAGGAGACACAGTCAGCAGGTCGAGGTTACGACCTCTGATAGAGGACACACACACTGTAACCTCACATGAGATTGATTTTAAGCTTGAGTGGCAGAGCATGCATGACTGCTGTATTGTATATTGTAGGAAAGGAAAAGAAAAAGGCTAATCTCCTCCAAAAAAAGAAAAGAAAATCATGGATAAAAATCTTCTACATCTTCAGTGATGCTGCATTTCTACCTGCAAGTCATTTCCTAGAGGTTAAAGCTCCTCAGCCCCTCAACCTGTTTTTCTCATTCTACCAATCACTGAGGAGTTGACTGAGGTTTTGAATTGAAGTCGTTTTAGAGGCCACACAGAAGGCCACAGAGAAGTGCTCCTCTTCTTCCTTCGAGTAATGATGAGGAGAATCACTTAGAGCTGAGCAGAGGCATCAGTAACTGGATCAATGATGGCACTGCAGTCCGAAAATAAGGGTCACTGTGATCAATTAGACTCTTAAATGCTGCTAGAATGGTAACACAACAAGTGGTGAGGAATCTCAGACGCTACTTCTACTTTTTCTTTTGGCACTTTTGAAACTGTTTATTTTCCTGTCAACACATTGTGCTGCTGAACAGTTTCTCTCCTTGGCTTAATCCCCACCTCTATGAATTTTTAAAATAAATCTAAATTTAATTTAAAATTCATCCTCATGAATTATCTAACAAAATATATTGCGTTCAATTTTAAATTGTAGAATGTAAACTCGCTGCATCTTCCCAGAATAAATACAGAGGACATGACCTCAGCGTTCTCTATTATAGCTACAGCCTTCATATATACTATAATAGTATTCACTTAAATCTACATAATTTTTATGTCTGTGCTTTTAACTTGTTTTTTAGTGCGCACATACATTTCTCCTTTAGTAGCTCAGTGGTTAGCACTCTTGCCTTACAGCAGGGAGGTTTAAATCCTGTTTGTGGGCTTCTCTGTATGGAGTTTACATGTTCTCCCTGTACAAATCACGTATGATTAGGTTAATTCTCCTGTCAGTGCCCTCACGGGATGTACGGTTGGCGGCTGCTCCTCAGGGACGAGTTAAATGAAGAGAGTGAGTTTCAAAATGTTGTAATTAGTATGATTGTATGTCACAAAGTGTTTCTTCTTCTTACCTGACATGTTTTGTATTGTAAAAGTGTATTTAAAATTCTCCCTGCCCTGGGTAGAACAAATGTCGCCTTTGCAGACAAATCTAAAATAATTTGCCTTCAATCTCTTATTCTGCCCTGCTGCTATGAAACACCCTGTTCCAAACACACCCCAAATTGGCTGTCTGCTTCTCTAGACCAATGCCATGTCCCAAATCACATACCTCCATACTCTGCTTTGCCAGTTTGAATGTAGAAGTGCCTCCAAAATGCAGCACACTACCTACTACAAGCTGACATTTTCCTCATGTGGCCACACAGCCAGTGTCAGGACACTTTTCTGTATATCAATGAGCATGTTTGAATCGTTTCTTTGTCAGATGAGTTGGAAACTCATTTTTTGGGGTTTTTTGGACTCTGAAGGGAAAAAAACATCTCAAAAGCCACGTCCTGACATGGATCATGATTCTCCTCTCCTCTCTTTTATTTTTTCTAATCATTGAATTTATACTGCGTCAAATGAGCCTGGACAGAGTATTTAATGTACACCAATCACCACAAACACACCCACTCAAACACTGGGGCAGCAGTATAAATGGTTTATGTCGTCATCTTTGTCAAGCACCCCCACCGCCACACACACACACACACACACACACACACACACTCCGTCAAGCATCAGCCATGGAACGGACAAGCCACTTCAGAAATAATATTGAGTTGTAGCATTGTGTGTGTGTGTGTGTGTTTGTGTGTGTGTGTAACAGAGAGCGATGCATAGATGGATTTCTGAACGGTTGTGGTCAAAGGGATTTCAGCTATTTGCGTCAACAGCTGTATCTGTGATCGTACACACATTTGTTCGTCCGTTGGAGAAGAGAGGGTGTGAGCAGTGATTTGCATGTGCATATATGCAAAATCTGAAATCCCAAATGAGCCTGTAATTGGTTTTAATGTCTTCCCATATGGATTTCACATATGGACTCATTAATTCACAGTTTTGCGTGCGAGTGAAAGTCTTATCCAGACTTACTCATAATGAGAGCAACAGCTGAAAAATCTTTATTCCAGTGATCATGAACATTATAAGCACCAAATAATATGATGTAGTGGTCAGGGATATGGACGTGCTGCTGTGGCAACAGGTCTGTAACAGTAGACGGTCATGCAAGATGCAGGAGGACTCAAAGAAAATAAAGAGCTTAGGAGGGACTGAAAGAGGATTTTCTTTTATCTATCATTATTCAGATGCATTGTTTAGATTGAAAGATAAATACATGGAGTGAGTGTGTGAGAGTGTGCGTGGTTGCTTTGCTTGCAGAGACTTGGCTGGTGATGAATAACCCCATCTGCCTGTCGTTACTGCCTGAGCTACTAGGGCTACACGTACACACAGCAGAATCTGTCACAGATCCCCCTCTAAAGAGCCCCAGGGGATCCGGGGGAAGATGAAGAGGGGAAAGAGGGTGAGGAGAGATGCTGGGTGTGTCCTGCCCTGCATGGCTGCTCCAAGGAAAGAGAAAAGCAGGACAGAACGCACCAGGAGAGTAAACACCTGTTTCGTTTAGGCAAACCACCTTATTGAGCGTGTTATTAAAGCAAATCTCAAAGGCTCTTTGGTGCTTTTGTGCGTCAGTTAGCTAATCTGTAAGTTACAGGTGGCCTGTGTGGAAATACGGCCGGAGCCCTGTCAGCATTGATTGAATAAAGTGTTGCAGCTTGATTAGAGACGGTACCAGAGGTCAAACCAATCTAATTGAGGTTCGAAGCACGTTCACAGTAGTGGTTGTTCAGGCTTTTACACAGTTTTGTTTTAAATAAAACATACAGAAAATTACTGTAGAAACTTATCTTATAACTTAAGTTATTTTCCATGAATTAGAATTTTTTACAGTGCTGTATTAGATGTTTAAGTCAAGAATATCATGTTTAAAATGGTTTATTCTGTTTGTTCCTTTATTCTAATAATCTGATTCACAGGTTCTTCATCTGGCAGCAAAACTCCACATGACAATAAGATGACAGAGGGTTGTGAAGCAAATGAATCGTTCAATTGTTCTCAAATTCTGATAGTAAAGTGACATTATGATTCCTGCAGGCAACCTGTTTTAGAAGCATATGGTTTGGTAATTATTTGATAATGGTTTGATGATGGTTTGGTATGGTTTGGTAATGGTTTGGTAATTATTTGGTAATGGTTTGACAATGATTTGGTAATGGTTTGGTAATTATTTGGTAATGATTCGGTAATGGTTTGGTAATTATTTGGTAATGATTCGGTAATCGTTTGGTAATTATTTGGTAATGATTCGGTAATGGTTTGGTAATTATTTAGTAATGATTCTGTAATGGTTTGGTAATTATTTGGTAATGATTCGGTAATGGTTTGGTAATTATTTGGTAATGGTTTGGTAATTATTTGGTAATGATTCGGTAATGGTTTGGTAATTATTTGGTAATGGTTTGGTAATTATTTGGTAATGATTCGGTAATGGTTTGGTAATTATTTGGTAATAATTTGGTAACGGTTTGGTAATGATTTGGTAATGATTTGATAATGGTTTGGTAATGGTATGGTGATGACTTGGTAATGGTTTGGTAATGATTTGGTAATGATTTGGTAATGATTTAACCACTCATGAAAAAAGAAAATGCCTGACAACAGATGGAACAACAGATCATCATCCTGACAGACAGACAAATGCTCACACAATGTTTTAGAGCAAGAAGAGGCGGATTTGATTCACAGGGACTTGCCTTTTATGTTTTCAACATATTTCAACCCAAAACTTTCAAACTGAGCCCTCCATCTTTTACCTGAGACACCTGCTGTGTTTTTAAAGCTATTTTAGTGTTTCCAGTAATTTCGACCCACAGAGCTGCTCTTTGTTTTACACTATGGTCTGAAGGCAGTTTGTTCTAGTTTAATCAATCCATCAAGTGGACAGTTTGTAGAGTCTAAAATAGCAAACAAGTGGAGGTCGAGCACAGCGTTCAGACTGTTTTGTTGCATGTGGTGTAAGACAGTCAGACAGACAGTCAGACAGACACAGAAAAACAGATTGAATCAGATAAACAAGTAAAAGAAACAGACAATCTTTGTAACCTACATTTATATTACGTCAGACTTAATGTCATAACTCCTGAAGGAGGCTATCAAGGTGGGACCAAATCATTACATCACAGTAATGGTGAACCTTTTTTCTGTAGTTTACATGACAATGTTTTTACGCACAGATCCGCAAAAACGATTGAAAACGATGTCGTATGCATGACAATGCAGTAGTTGATGGTGCAACTTTTCAAAATCAACCACCAAATAAGGTCACAGTGGTGTTTGAGCAAATCTACACTGGAGGAGTGTTAATGAACATTCTGTGTACGTGAACAAGGCTGGCAGGAACCGTAATAAGCATGCGCCAAGCGCCAAGGTTAACCCTTTGCTTCAACACTAGGTATGACGCATAGAATTGAAGCGGCCTCTCCAACAACATGGTAATGGCAGACTTGTGTTTCACTGTGACTCAAATCTCCCACTCTGTATCCGTGCCACGCAGACACTTACTGTACAGACACGCAGACAAACTTCCTCCAATCCCTTTTCGGTGGGTGTCTAAGGGCTTTTTGAAATGTGGTATATGTATAGAACAAGGCTATTTTGTCTGCCTTTGTTGTACTTCCCTGACATACAGCCTCACTTATACACACATAAAGACAAAGACAAAGGGAGAGGCGTCATTACCTGCAAGCACAAGCGGGTATGATGACATCCATATGCAATACCTAGCCCGCCAAAATCCTGAGTGTGATTCTCTTCTGATCTCTAGATCTTCATGCAACACTAATTTATATATTTATATGAAACAGCCTTCTTTGAAAAGCAAAGACAAAGCTTTAGTTCACACAACACCTCCAGACAGGAACAGAAAAAAACAGGAAGTTTGTGCCAAGTGTCAGTAATTGAATCATCAAGCGCAGAAATCATTAGTCACACATTTGGTGAAGTGATTTTTTTTTTTTTTTTTGGGGTCTCTGCCTCAGCTCTGTAATGATCTCAACACCTGTGTTTTTTTGGTGCTTTTTATCACTTAAGGTCTACAGCTGGTAAAATATAGTTTAGAAAACGTATTTATTTCTCAAGTCAGCTCCATTCAAATCAGCATCTCTGTGTTGTGATACACAAGGAAGTGTCTTTTCCTGCAGTGTCACAACACATAGGTAAATAAAAACAGATGATTTAAATAGGCAGAAAAGACTTTTCATATTCTGTCATACATCCCCATGCAGGAAGCATCCTGGAGGTGAAAGTTTACAGTGAAAAGGTTGAATGACAGAGTGAGCTGTGTGAGTCGCCTCTCACTGTTCAACAGGAACAAACAACAGAGACGGTGAAAAGACAATCCATTAACATCACACTAAACTCATTTGTTAGCCATTTCCTGTGTGTGTGCGTGTGTGTGTGGTGTATTCTCGAACCTCCTGTTGTGTCTCCCTGTGTGTCCGGCACACACACCGTTAAAGTACGTGTCCCTTTACTGCAGCTGACTGTAGTGTTATGTAAATGAGTGACATCACAGGGCCTCTGTCTCTTATACATCTCTCTACTTTACTGCATTGTCTCTTGACATCCACCCTCCACTATGGTTGGAGGTTATTAGCAACCACTGTCTCCATGATGAGAGCCCTGCCTCCTCAAGGACCACCCAGATTATACTGTCACTGCTGACTGAATGAGCTTTGAGTGGGCAGTCGGTGGTTCCATCCCCAGCCCCTGCAAGTCTACAAGTTGAAGTATCCTTGAGCCAAGATACTGACCCGCAATTTGTTCCCTGGGCGCCGTAAAGGCAGCTCACTGCTCCTCAGGGATGGGTCAAATGCAGAGAAAGAATTTCCCCACGGGGACAATTAAGCATAGCTTAGCTTAGCTTAAATTGTAGTAGTTGCGAGCAAAATATTAAGTCAAGGTGTGAACTTTATTAGAATAAAAAGTGCACATACTGACATATTGAATATTGTGATTGCACTCTGACTGTTGGTACATGTGTTTCTTTTTACGCTGCCATGTGTCACATTTTTACTGATAATAGAGTGAAATTGAGGACAATGCTAAAGAGGGATGTTTCTTGGCATATGCTCAGATTTAACATTTGACTAACAGGTTAGTATCTGGATGACAAGGTGAATCAAAATGTTTCACCTGAGTTATTAGATATTTCAGAAAATGAGACTGAGTGCAGGCAATACAAATAGTAAGGTGGCCTTGCAGACAAATTCTGCTCTAAAAGCCTCACTTTGGTGTTTTGAAAAAGAAAATTCTTGTCTCACTCAAACATATTTTAATTTGGTACAGTCAACCCTCTTCCTTCTAATACACATTGCACAGAATGAGCAGTGGTTTAGTTGAGAGGTACGATAAACAGAAAGGGTGACAGAGTCTGAGGGTTAGTGAGGGAAAGAAAGTAGTAGGAAGGGAGAAAAAAAAGCAACAAAAAAAAATACGTGAAATTTGAGAAACATTGGGAATAAAACACAGACTTTGCTTCACACGTCCAACCAATCAAGAATGCCAGAAATAGCTTCAACCACACACACATCCTCATGCAAAGTGAGGAACTGGGGACCACAGCCATGGAAAACTCATCAAATTAGGAGTCTGAGACGGCCACAAAACAGCTGCAGGGAAAGAAAGACAGAAAGAAAGACAGAAAGAGAGAAAGAAAGAAATGGTTCCCCTCAAAGCAGGTCGATTTAGAATGTGTGTGATTGCTGTCAGACCAGGTTTGTTTCAACAGAGCTGTTAACAGTTGGGGGACTGGAATCACACACACACATGCACACAAACACACAAACACACACACACGCACAGACAAACACACACACACAAACACACACACACACACACACGCACAGACAAACACACACACACAAACACACACACACACACACGCACAGACAAACACACACACACACACACACACACACACACACAGAAATGTCCCTTTTACGATGAACAACAGTCTACACCACTAGAATTTCCATTCCTTGTTCTCCTTTTGCCTCGTTTCTTCTTTCTATTCTCCGCTTCTCTCTGTGTCACTCGTTTCTGTACCATTCCTTCCTCATTGTGTTCCATTTATGTTTCTCCCCCCCCCCCCCCCCTCTTCCCCTGACATATTTTATTTTTCCATATTCATTGAAGGTAGAAGCCTACAAAACGCTGACTCACAACAAACTGTAGATAAAGTGTGAACTAAATTTGCAATGTTCCTCTACATTATTTTAAATAGAATCTAAGTCTAATCTGTTTTAAGCTTTCCTCCACTCATTTATTCCAGCCTTCACGTGGGCCTAAAATGTGTCTCATCTAAAACTAATATAGCGTTTCAGTCCTCCCCCCAACCAACCCCCGCTGTCTTTTCCCACCTGTACTCACCCTAATATGCTCTTATCATGCAGGTGAGAAGCTTTTCCACTTCAATGCTTTCCTCTCATTTCTCTCCTGCGGCACCTGCTCTTGGACTTCTTACTGCTGCTGATATTTGTATTCTAGGAAGTTTACCTTAATTCCCTTATTGCTAGGAGACTGTCAGATGCATGTATAAAAGGCAAACACACACAGGGGATGATGTTGGGGGCATTTAGCGAGACGTATCGGCCGTATACTGCAAAGAAAAGCTGCAAGGCGAGCCGTGTTTGCAGCTCGAGGCACCTGTGTTAATGGCACATGAGGGAGGCAGGTACAGAGGCTGTGACTGCATGCAGTGATTGTGTATGTTGAGGCTGTGCCACTGACCTAAATTATACAGCTCTGTTTGTTTGATTCAGTCTCTGACGTCTGTCCATTTCAGCTGGGCCTTCAGGCAGCCATCTTTTATTGTTCGAGACACATAAAGAGATTGGGTCGCCCTGAAAAGAGGCCGACAAAATCACACAGACAGACACACACACACACACGCACGCATGCAACGGCCACGCACACACATAAACACAATCAGATGGTTCTTCGGATGAAAGGGTCATTGTGGCAGCACAGCTACAAATCCTGGCAGCACTCGACAGCTAAAACACACAACAACACACACACACACACACACACCGCACACACAAAATTCTTGTCAGACAAAACACTCCTTGTCTTAAAAAGAGCTTGACCCCTCTAAACAGACACACACAGCACAGGACTCGTAAAGGTGGATTACCCTCATTTACAAATGTATGGCTTTGTGACTGAGCCATTAGCAAAACTAGTGGGAGCACAACCTGATGAATTATTCAGCACCTCCTTAAGGGTTAAAACAGGCAGAAAATACGCTTGTTCAGATCTCAAAGACCAGACAGAACACGGGTTCAGAGAGGAAAAACGAACACAAACACAACACAAACGAGGAGGAAGGGAAGGCATGTTTGTTCCAAGTTTCAGAGGGTTTTTATTTATCAATAAAAAGTAACATTATTAATTGTGCACAGGCACACATTTCATTTCAAAGAGAAAGCAAGCAGAGGAGAATATTTTATCCTCCAAAAGTTAGAACAATATGTTACAGATGAAAACGCCATGAATTATTCGAAGCCTCATTATGAGTGAAAACGGAAAACGGCGGAAAATGCAGTTTTTGAAATGATAAAACGCAAAATCTTTAGAATTAAAGAACACAAAAGAGCTCTTAGGCTCAGATGAAAACGTGGATCTATGTGGAAAAATAGTTTCGGACTATTTAAACAAGTGTGTGAGAGTCATGGTTACTAATGTTTATACGTTAGAGAGAGAGAAAATATACTTCCTGATTGTAGAAGACAGTAATGAGCTGAAGACATTTCTGGTCCTTTAAGTGCAAAAAAACAACAACAAAATCCTCCTGATGATTACATGACTCAGTGGCCTTGGAGAGCAAGGTAAATCAATCAAAAACAAATCTGTACCCTGACTCCTTCCCTCCTCATCTCACGCCTGGTGTCTCCACACCCTCCCCTCCATCTGTCCTCCTCCTCCTCCCTCTTTTTGTCCCCTCTATCTATCCCCATCTCGTTTGTCTTTTTTTTTTTTTTTGCTCCATCCGTCTCTTCCTCAAAGCTTCGATCTTTCTTTCTACATCCATCCAGGCGTACATAAGTGAGTGTGGCAGGCCTGGTTTGTGTGTCTTTGTGCATCACTGCTTTAGACTGACAACCCCCCCCATCAATACTCTCCTTTCACACACGTGTACACACACACACACACGCACACACACACACACACACGCACACACACACACACACACACACACGCACACACACACACACACACACACACACACTCACACACACACACATATCAATTCAAAAGGCCCAAGAAGTTTTTGAGTAATGCCAGATGTTCCAAGTTTCAGATTCATACAACATCCTCTTCATTTTCCTTCCCCAGCTCCATTTTCTGCTATTTTGTCCTGCTTCCTCCTTTTTGTCTCTCATCTGGCCTTTTATTCCTTTTTTTCTATTTTTACAGAACCTCGACATTTTACAGTTTCTTTTATTGCTTTTAAAACATCTCTGCACGCCCATTTTGTGCCATTGTACTCTTTGTGTCACGTGCATCCTCCACTTTCCTCCCCCATCCTTAATTTGTTTGGATATTCATACACTATCTTCTCTTCCTTTCCTTCCTTTTCTCTCCCTGCTTCCCTCTCCCTCCACTCCCCAGTTCCTCTTCTCTTTATCTCTTCCTCCGCGTGCCTTTACTGTACAGATGTACCAACATTTTTTTGAGATCTCCATCCTTCCTTTTCACTGTACTCCATGTCTCCCCTTCATTCTCTCATCCATTCTCTTTCTCTTTCCTCTCTTTCTGTCTTTGACTTCAGATTCTATCGATGCAGTCTCCACATCTTTCCCACATCCCTTTTTTTCCCTTTCCTACTCGAATTCGATGCCATGCTTCTTTATAAACCATCTGCATATTCTCTCCTTTCTGCCTCATTTCCTCTCCTGTTTTGCATCATTTCTTGCTTAGCCCCACATCCTCCGCCCCCTCCTGCTCCGTCCCATCCCTGTCATTCTCTCGGAGGCCTATTGATTCTCTACTGGGGCCCTTTTTCTTCTCTCAGCTGTCAGAATGAACTGTGATCTTCTGACGTCCCCTACCATGATAAACAAATTCTGTCTCCCACAAAACTCTTTGGAAATACTAAAATGCAAAACAGATGGGAGACAGATCAGAAAAGGGAGAAGGGGGACTGATTTGCACACCTATTCATTTTTACCATCTCTTGGGGATGCAAGCTGAGGCTAGATAACGACACCAGTCTCTATTTATATCTCTGGATCCCTTTCTTTCTCTATATTTGCACCCAAATCCCTCTTTATGTTTATCTTTCATTTAATTGTCCCTTGTTTGCATTTTCTCCTCCTGCATACATCTTTCCCTTCCTTATTTTGCATCGTATTTATAATTTAATATTTATATACACCATTTATAATGGTGACTTCATGAAAGGCAACGTCTTAAATTGTCTCACAGCATCTCTCCTGCAGCAGTGTATCAGTCCAGGTACTGGTTTGGCATAGCTGTATTTTCTGGTTTGCTTTAATCAATTAAAAAAAACCCATTTGATCCACACTTCACTTCAATTTCATTCCGACAATCCCTCCAATGTCAATTTAGCACACAAACTTCCTTTATTTTCATTCTCTATTCTTTTATCCCTCCATTCAACCACACGTATGACTCTATCCATCCCTTCTTCCAGTCCTTCCTCCCTCCAAACCTCCATCCTTCCATGTGTCCCACCTTTTCTCCCACCCTACCTCCATTCATCCAAATATTGATCTAGCTGTCCATAGCTGTGCTTCCACTGCACGGTACACCTCATCTCCACATACGTTTTCCAATGCAGCAGGTAGCCCTTTAATGAAGGCAGGATTCTTAGATAATATGGAATAAAAATGAGCAGTCGCAATCTGCAGCCAGTATAAAGGATGCCCATGTTGCACAGGTGATGATTCGTTCTGACCAATCAGTGGTCTTCACTGTTTTCCCTCGACTGCTAAGTATTGGCTCCACTCTTGAATCCTTGACCGACGTGATACCACATCAGGTGCAAGGTTGAAGGTATGGATGGAAAACTAAAAGAGTGGAGTTGAGCCGAGCCGTCCCGTGCAGTGGAAACACGGCACATCATATGTCATAGTGACTGGCAGCTACTAATTGGTTTGATCTAACCCTGGGGGCTTGTAGCTCTGTGGCCGATCTGGATACAGCTGTCCTATTGTCAAACAGCTGACACCATGACCCTTGGGAACCAGTAAGGGAGAGAGAAAGTGAGGAGCGAAAAGGCTGCATACATTTACAAGACGCAGCATTTATTTTTATTGGAATAATATATTCTTATGGACACGTTTCAGTAGATAAGCGTCATTTCAGCAAGTTATGTGGCAGGAAAAGCACTGGAGGGAAGACACTTCCAACATTTTTGCATCTATAGTCTGTCATCCATTACTTTACAGCAGTTTAAAATGTTTAAATTCTGTATGTAGAGTTTTTGCATTCCTTAAACACGGCAGCCAAGCTGCTATAATGATGGCGAGGCGAAGGGTGTGCAGAGAGACAGACATCATGAAGAGTCAGTCAGACAGAGCTTGATGGACTCCTCCGTACACTTGGAACAGGTTTCGATCAAGTGGTTTGGCAGACAAATCTCTCACTCAGAGGTCAACACTTCCTTCACTGCAATATATGAACGTCAACAACCATGTGTCCAGTCAAAGTGTCCTTGAGCGAGACAGCGAGTCGCTTCGTTTGAGACGCAGAGGAGAGGAGGAGGGAGGGAGACAGTCGCCCGAGAGATGAAAGACGCAGCACTAAGCAGACCTAGATTAGCTTTGCTCTGTTGAGAAGGCAAGGGGCAGAACGCGGGGTTTTAGTGGAGGCAGCTAAGCCTTTTAAAGCCACGCTTCAGCCTGGGACAGACACCCCCTCCCTCCCTCCCCGCTGTCCATTTATCCTGCAACTAACATACACTGTTTACCATTATTAGTCCATGAAGACCTTGGTGGCCAAACATTCAGGCCCAAAGGCAGGTCATGATCCATTCACCTAGAAGCCGCATTGTAATAGCTTTGAATTAGCTCTTATTCATAATTATAAAGTGCAATAATGGGCTTTATTTCAAAGCAGTAGGTGGATCATTGAATGCCTCCATTCATTGTGAGCGAAGGCCTCAGGATAGCTAATTAATACCCTTCATATTTAATAGCAAGTACTTCTCTCATGTCAGTTCTTCACTGCTGGACGTCATACGTGGAACATAAATGATTAGAGAGGAGTCGAGAAGCTAGAATCTGTTTTCCTGCGTGTTTTTATCCTCAATCGACTTGACCTTTGGTCCTGTCGCTGATAAACCAAACACAACACTTTGACACGGTATTGATCGGTGTGTGGCATTTGCACTCGTTGGGATTTTGCTTGACAATTTACACAATATTATGTAAATGCAGGTTTAGATTTGTAGCTACTTGAATTGTATCCAGAAAAGCAGCCATTATTCTTTAGCCCCCCCAAACCCCCACCCCAAAGAACAGATTTTAAATGATTTTGGAATTGATTAATGAGTTTTGGTGAATTGACGGAACAAGGCCAGGCATGGCCGAAAGAGGGAGGAATTGATCATCAATGTTGTGGACCATTTCACCTACCATGCATGTGTAATGACCCTAATTACCCCTATGAATCGCCCTCTCCCACCCCTCACCCGCAAGCCACTGACAAACACTCGACTCAATGACAAACTGGAGGACATAAGGGTCATTGTGCAAAAACATCCTCCCCTGCAAAATGATCCCCCTCTGCTTGATCCGAGCCGCCACCCCCCCATCCTTTTCCAATGCAATGCATGGATGTGCTGGAGATCTGATAATAACACCCCCCCTGCCAGCCCCATATGGTTGTTGAGGCCAAATCCCCTCCCTTCTTTCTCCAGGTTGACACAGAGAGGGCTTTGTTGGTCTGAGTTGCGTTCACATAACTCAAAAAGCCTGTACTGTTGGTTATCCAAAGACCCCCGTATTAATCGCACACATCAACGATGCAATGCTGTAAAAATAGTTTGATTTGCAAAAGGTCCACAAATCTATGCATGTTTGTCGGTTGAACATTTGCGTTTTAGTACCAAACTTTAGCAGAAAATCAGATAAAGACTTTCCATATTCTGTAGAAATAAAGAAAACTAGCATTAATATTCATGATACTGGGAACTCCATTGTATCTGTTAAGACACCCAAATCTCTTTGCAACTTCAAGCATGGACCCTCTCGAGAAGAAATTACATTAAAGGTAGGGCTTACAACGGAGAGCAATTCGCACTCAGCATCAGCAGTACGCTGCAGTGAAGTGTCCTTAAGCAACAGAACCTGTTCCTCTCCACTTAGTTCATGTTCCTTAGTGTAAACCCATCAAATACTGCGTCTGAGGGATAAACAGAAGAGAAAGCCCTCATAAATGAGAGGAGCTGATCTTTATTCCATGATATATTTCTTCTTATCTGGAGAGTGTAACCTGGTGACACGCAGTGCTTATTGCTCTAAACTGCTCTTAAAGATCGGTGCATTGGCTTGTTGAATAAAATATTAGCATGCCCTGTGAATAAAACATCAGGACTTTTGTTGCTCATATAAAAAGGTCAAAACAGCTGTAGACAAGCAGTGATATATTTAGCCCTGCGCCTGCCCCTGTGCACGGACACACAAACACACATTTCTTTGCACTATAATTACATATACTTATGCAGACTAGATCCGCTCTACACACTACTGTTCCGTATTGTATTCTTCATCAGCAAACCTACACTCAACTTTTTATCAAGTTTGCTCTTGCTTCCTCTTTGGAGGAAATCCCAGGTCTTTCTATGGTTGCATTCATGAAGATAACAACACACAAGACAATATGCATGTTTCAACTCACACACACACACACACACACACACACACACACACACACACACACACACACACTCAGACGAACATGCAGAGAGCCCAGGGTGACATATCTCACCTTTTGGTGAGGCGCACACATGCAGGCAACTATGACTTGTTGTTCTGGTGATTCTCATGCTCAGGTGCATGTGCACACAAACACAAAGACTACACACTGACCTTGCATGGTCAGCTTTCGCACTTGCATGTAAAAGCATCCGCATGCACGGGCACGTTGGAGCGCACACACATGTCAGAGACGGACACAGAAACACACACATACAGGCTGTGACCTTGACTGCTCAACCTTGCCAGTGGAGTATAAACAATGTCATTGGCATTTGCTTTCGTAACATCGCAATAAAAATAAACACGGCTGTGACAAATTCGATGTCACTTCACATAAACACTGAAAACACACACAATGTATGAAAATGGCTCAAAGCAGCAGCTACTTCAGTGGATTTAAAAATAACTCCAACTAAATTATGTGTATGCGATTCAAATTAATTGCAAAGACACCCACCACTATATTTAATAGTCCATTAAATCATTTACATAAACGACATTTCACTATCTAATGAACTACGATGGCTGTGGCTTTGTAAGTCTCTAACTATAATGTGAGAAATCTCCATTCTGTATGCATGTAATATGCCTGTCTCCAGATCTGTTCATCATCCCAAGAACAATGTCAGATGTGGTGCAATTTGACTGTGCGACACGCAAATGACGTTATCGATCACGACTGCGGTGCCTCGCCGAGATGGCTGCGCCCCCGGTCCAAAACAGCCCATCCATGGGTTAAAGCATGAATCCTCCAGAGAACAAGCTGACATCTCACATGGGATCATCTAAATTGTGGGAGTATTTTAGACATGTCACTCTGCGAGTTCTGCAAAGTGGACATGTTTTATCACAGCAACTGATCCGCACGAGCACTTGAAGTGAAAACACATTGAACTGTCCCATTTTGAACTGGCATGTTTAGATCGGGCACTGCTTGATAGTTAAACTATTAATATCATATGAACACATGCTGAAATAAAATATGGTTGGCATCACAAGGGAAACTGTCTTAACACTCACTCCCATACGCATAAAGATTCGATTTCATTATTTTATTTCATACGTGGATTAATGGCACGAAGGTCAAGGACCGGCTCGGCCTTGTATCCGTCTCTCCTGGAGTACATATAACCTTCTATGGTGAAACAACAATTAGCCAGTCTGAGAGGAGGCTATTGTATATCTGTCGTTCACTAAAAAGGTCAATGCAGTCACAGCTGCAACTGTATCTGAGATGAAGACGGACTGAGAACAAGCCAGGGAGGCTATATACAGATGACAAACACATGAAAGAAAAGACAAAGGAGAGGGAGAGAGATTGTTCTATCTGCTCCTCTATAAGTCTCTGAGTCATAGCCGGGGATTAAGGCATCAGGCGTGCCAAGAAATATACTGTATTCAAGCCTGCGTGGAAAAAAAAGAAGTGAAATTAATACTGTCCAACGAAGACGCAGCGGTCACATTCAATCATTTTACACCATTAAGTGTCATGATCAATGAAGCATGGCTAGAAACAGAGAGAGGCAGAGGAAGGAAAAAGAAGAAGGGGGCTAGAAAAAATGAGTAACGTGAATATGGGACGTGTGTGTGTGTGTGTGTGTGAAACACATGAAGAAGAAGACACAGAGAGAGGCAGGGAGGTTATTATGGTAAAGAGGTCAACCTTGCCGTAATGTGTTGTAGAAAAAAAACCAAAACAACGAAACAGGCTTTTTGTGTATGGATTTTGTGTATGTCAGAGTTTTTGCTGCTATCTCTATTTGTGGGTTTGTGCATGCAGTTGACTCATCGTCTATACCACGACGTCATCCCAGCAGAGTTTGTAGAGTGTTGCACCTCTTGTTTGTGCGTTTGGTCTAGGACTCAGACACAATCTCCAGGCATCCTCTGTGTGAAGATACAGAGAGGACAGGAATGCTGTGGCTCCAGAGCACAAAACTCAGACTCAAAAATACTTCTTATGCCTTCCTGTCTGATGTGATAAAGCTGAGAGATGTCGTGCATTTATGGATAGAACTCAATTCAATAAACTATATTTGTCGTGTCCCGTTTTAAAAAAAAATTTTTTTGGGGTGAGTAATTGCCCTCAGTTCATCACTCAGGATAAATATAGACAGACGAGAGGGGGAGCGAGGGAAGAGGGGTGAGGCATACTGGAGGGGACAGGTGGAGAAAAGGGAGGAGGGATATGATGAGAGGATAAGAGAGGGAGGACAGAGGAGAGAAGGGAGGAAGGAGAACATGAGAGAGGGAGAGACAGGGGTAGATAAGTCCCCGTGTGATCAAAGCATTACTTTGACATCGAGAGCAGGCCTTACAGCATGCTGACTGGATCATGTTAGAAACACACATCCACACTTTCAAACGTTAAAATATGCGACAAAGAAGCCTCTTTTCATATTCATACAAGTGACGCTCCTATCCAGACACAGACTGCTTCATACGTGCACCATGAGTTTTAACTCCTCGCGGTTTGGATCTGATGTCCGAACGTGGACGAAGACCAAAATTCAGATGCTTTAAACACAGAGTAAAAATCAAATTGCATATGACCCACTCTTATCATCCTACAATACATGAAACGAGCATTCATCTTCTTTCTCTGATGTAACCAGTTCCATACAACAGCGGAGAGGACAAACAACCATTCTCCAGCCACTGCATTTCTCAAAATTATACAGCCTACAAAATGACTGCACGGCTGAATTAGTCCAAATGTCGGGCGCCAGGAGTCTTCTGTCTCCCTGGAAGGGATGAAAACATTGAAGGACTTTTTCTTTATGAAATTTAAAAAAAAAGCAGTGGGAAGCTAAGGTATGCTGTGAATAATGTTATAAATAATGGAAAGGAACAGAACACAGATGTTAAAGATGGAGATAAGGCCACTTATTTTCAGTGAGATCCCCTCTTCTCGCCGTGACATTGGACACCACACATCATAGCAACTGGTCATGCATTTAGCCTTTGAATTAGATGTTAGGGGTTGTCGTTAAGCAGCCATTTATGCCCTCTGTGTCATCTAGTTTAATTTCTGGCTTTCTTTTTAGTCCAAACAGCAGCAACATAAATGAAAAATGTGCAGGGTGGGACTTATGACAAATGTCCTCGGTCTGACTTAGGTCACAGTTACATGTTTGTTCTAGACCGGTGCCTTTTTTTTTTTTTTGTTTGTTTTTTTTGTTAAACTATTTCAGTGTGTTTATTTGCTTGTCTCTTCATGCACAACCCATGCATGATGCAGAGTCCTCTGTCTAACCCTGATCATAATCAGATAAGCTCTATGCAGCACTTGCTCTTTTGACTGACCACTAAGGCTATACGTGTGCGTCTGTGTCGGCACGTGCACGGCAAAATAAATTCCAGATGACACACACACCTGTTTGGAGCCGATCAGTCAGCTGCTCACATGGACATAACGCACACACACACACACACTCACATGAATGCACGCATGCATAAATACGCGATATGCAACCATAAATGCATGCACATACACACACTGCACCCTGAGGCAATAGTTGTCTTTCCATAGGGTTCACCTTTACAAACGTGTTCCATCAGCAAAATTAACTGGCTACAATTAACATAACCATGTTAATTATGGTAATCAACCACACACCGCTTCAGAAATACACACTCAGACCCGAGTGTGTGCGTGTGAGGCGCACATATGTGCAAGCTAAGTGGGGAGAAATGAGGATGAAGGAGGTGACAGAGTAAAAAAGAGATATGTGAGAGAGGTTAGCTGATGATGATGAAGAAAATCGATAACCAATAATTGAGGTCATTTGTCAAACAAACATAAAAGCAATTACATCACCCTTAAAAATATGCAAGCAGAATAATGGGAGAAATAGAGAGAGAGAGAAAGAGGGGAGACGGTTATTAATGACCACTTAATTGGTGGATGGAAAGAGAATGAAAACACACAGACACACACACACACACACACACACACAGATACTGTTAATTATTATTCTGAATAATAATTTGACTCATTAAATCTCTCCTTGACCTGCACACTGAAACTACAGCCTCCATCTCCTCCGTCCTTTCTTTCAGTGACTGTCAGACCAGAAGCCTCTCAGCTGTGTCTTATTAATTGGCAATAAAACGAAAACCCCAGAAAATCCCTGACCCTCAGTGTGGAGCAGTTCTGTCCCAAACTGATGGAGGAACACGGACCAAAACTTCCTGCAATTGAGGTGCGATGAACTTTATTCTTTCCCCTTCATCCCTTCTCGTTCTCTATTATTCGCTGTTTGTTTTTTTTACCGTCTCTCTCTGCTCGAAGCAAAAAAAAATAAAATTACAGCGCGGTTACGACTGACCGTAAAAACAACCTTGCTTTTCTTTCTCTCATGTGACTGTCATGAGACCACAAACCACCGGACTGCACCTAACAACTGTCACAGCAAACAAATTAGAGTGAATTACACAGATATGCTCTGTCTCTAACCTACACACACACACACACACACGAAAAATCCCATTGGTATTACAATTGCTTTCACATACATGGTACATTAAAGCGTAGGTAGACAAACACACACAAGATGCTCTGATCGGTATTGCTCTCTATCTGAGGTAATCAATTCTCATTCTAGCTTGATCGATACCTCTGTCAGCACTGCATTCCGATCATCAATGGTGAAATCAATGAATTCGCCCATTAATCCTGAATTAGCTTTGATCCGGCGTTCCTCCGTTATCACAATTACACCACAAGCCTGCACCTTCCACAGTGCGTCCTGCTCCCTCTCATGTATGGGGAGAAAAGGTCACGTATGAACTGAAGAGCAGCCGCTGACTGAGGTTTAAGATTCAAAGCCAATGCATTTCAGCAGCAGCGTCTTTCATTAGGCTCCCAGAGTGAGAGGAGATTTTAAAAAAAGCAAATCAGTCGACATTTAATTGATGCAGGAATGTTTCTCAAGCACCACATGTTCTTCTGTAATTGCTCTAAGTGGTGTTCTTGTTGTTCCCCGGAATTATTTGCGGGGCTGTTTTCCCGTCTCCGAGTCATTTTGCCCATCAATCCAGTTTAGGCTTGCACTACTTAAATGACTTCAATGTGACTTTCCACATCAAATAATGAGAGCATGGGACACAGTCTTGACTTAACGCTGTTACTGGCCTGTTTATGTGCCTAAGAACGAAAAGCATTTTCCATTTTACTGACTTTATAGTTTGATGTTTAATTTATTCATTTTTTTTGGTCCTTTTCAGAGGTTACAGGAACACGATTAAATCCAAGTATGCATATGATTAAAAGAAGACAATCTTTTATTTTGAAGCCTCACAATCTCTGTCATGCTTTAGTTTGCATTGCCGGATAAAGATGACTCAGCTTTGAGCTCATGATAGGTTTGTGATATACGATCAAAAATAGGATGTTTTCAAAGTTATTGGACTAAAGCATAACATTAAATTCCATTCTATGGCAAAATATGAACTCAAACGTTTTAAGGACTGTGTCTATTTATTCAAACCTATTTTGTCATGTGTTGAACTTGTGGGTAATTTAGCCTATCCAGATCACATGTTATACTTTCATGGCACTTAGATGCAGAGCACTGGAGCACTAAGTGAAACCACATGAGCATAACAAAAGCAGACTCCGTACCTAAAGACCAAGGAAACTAAATCCAGGGCATTAAACGTTGTCAGCAGCAGTGAACCACCTGCACTGTCTCAGTTCTCCTCATGTACACCAATACCCAGGAAATGAGTTCCCCACCCATCTCACCCCTCTTTAAGCACAGACAAATCAGCCACTGTCTTCTTTCTCTTGGGGGCAAGTAAAGGGATTAAAGGTCAAAAACACTAATTACTGACTCTGTCATTTAATCTGGTTGAGGCTGGAGATTAGATTTATAATCCAATCGTGCTGCCACAGGAAGTTTTAAATCCGTGTAACATCTACCCGGCTTCCCATTATGCTTGTCTTGAGTAGACGGTGAGGAGAACGGGATGGGGCGGTGTTTTCTCCTACCATGCATTTGGAGGGGCAGCCGAGCCCCAAAAAAGACAGGCACAAAATATTTTACTTATGGCATTTAAATAATTTATACCTGCACTCGTTTCATTTCAGTTCCGCTGTCCTGATCGATGATTCAACTCTTCTCTGCTCTGGTCTCATGTTCCTACCAAGGGCGTGGCTTATCCATGCTTCACACACACAGACACACAGAGCGAAGTAGGGGAGGCAGGTTGGGTACGTTATGTGCAATGAAAGCTTCCCTAAAACCAAAGATGCACAAACGTCGACCCCAAAGAGCAAACATGGCCAAAAGATCTGCGTTTTTCAAACACATCACTACGCCCCCTGCCGCCACCCAACCCGAACCTGCCACCAGGGGCGAGGATGCTAATGGCTCCTCCAGTGCTGAGTGCCCCGAGCAAATGACACAGCTGCACCCACTGACAAGGGAGGGGACATGTGATGGGGAGGGTAAAAGGAAAAAAGCAAAAAACTAATGTTGTTTTCATGTTTTCAAAAAAGGAAAACTTACCTCAGAAGCGGTCTTTGTTTTGTTTTGTTGTTGTTGTTTTTTTGTAATATTGTAATTAATCATCAAAACATGTCATCTTTAAGATCGTCCGTCATTTTGAAAGTCGTCCCCCAAACCCCCCACCCCCACCCCCACCCTGACCAGTTTGCCCCCACCAACCAACAAACCTTTAGGTAAAACGCTGAGGGGAAACTAAGATGAAGAGCTGATGGACAACAGTGGTTTGCAGGATGGGAGTGAGATGTTTTTTTTTTTCAGTCTAAGAGAGCGAGAGCAGGAGGAGAAAGTTTAACCAGCAGCCTGGGAAACTGGCATCTATCAACACATGGACCCGAGACTCAGTGGAGGCAAAATCAAAAGCAGAGGCAGAGGGAACAAACTAAATTCTCCCTCAACACCCCCCCTTCTTCACTGCTATGCCCCCGTCTCTTTCACAGTCCCCCTCTCTCTCTCCCTCTCTCTCTCCAGGAGGTAATGTGAATCTGAAGGTAACAGCAGACAGTCACGGCGGACATGCTTATCCAGACAGACTCCACTTTGTGTGTGTGTGTGTGTGTGTGTGAGAGAGAGAGAGAGTGTGTGTGTGTGTGTGTGTTTGGGGTGTGCAGATTGATTCCTGCATCCCCGGGGAGCCTAACTACCTCTCCATCTCACTGACTGGCCCTCACAGAAGGAGAGAAAGAGAAGGGGGGGGGGCACATAGAGAGAGAGAGAGAGATTTAAAAAGAATTAGAAAGAAAAGGAGAAAGAAGGAAAAAGAGAGAGCAGAGCGGAACTGGCTGCAGCGAAGCTCAACAGCTCCCTCTGTCGTCACATAGAAACGGTCTGGTACCCCTCCTCTTCATCCCTCCCTCTTCACCTCCCTTTCAAAGTCTACCCCCTCGTCTTCCACATTTCCCCCTGTTTATTTTTCCATTATTTTTCTTCTGATTCCATCTACTTTTCTCTTTGACTGTTTCAAAGAAACTAGTTCAAAATGCCATGACTTGTGAGAATCAGCAGCTGGCACTTAATTGAATATAAATATAATGATTACAGTGTTATAAATTAATCCCTCTATCCAACTGCTTCCCCGGTGAGCTACGTCAGCAGCGTTCCGAGGCAGTTGCCTTTAAACTCATTCCAGAAGGCGACTTTTTTTTCTTCTTCTTCTTGTCTTTCAGTCGAGAACATTTCAAGCATGCGGAAAAATCAACACAATTTTGGCCAAAGAGGCTTTGAAAGCGGCTCACAGCCAGCTTAAGTAAACCTTCAGAGTGAAAGCCATGACATCGGCATATTAATGTTTCAACACTCATCTGCTTGTGCTGTTTGTTTTGTCTGCAAAGTCAGTCTTTGTCAAAATTTGTCAAATGCACCAAAGAGGACGAGCAGACAGGAACAGAGAAGAAGAACTACAACTCATATCAATATGTGATTGTGGTTATTGACCTGATCTTATATGAACAGATCATGTGACTCTATCCTGAACTCGTGGTTAGACTCATAAGAAAGATCTGGTGTGTGCACGATAACTTGAAAACAACAACATTCACTGGTCTGGCCTCTTTTCAAACATTCCTTCGGCTCATAATTACAAACTCAAACTCCAAAACGATAAGGAAGTCAGCCATGAAGCAGGATATTTCCATCGCCAGGTCCTGAAACCACTTCAGCAAATATACGACTTACATTTCTGTGTCAGATTCTGTGCGATTTCTTGGCTGAACATCTAAATCTGTCAACCAAGCCAGGTCTCTGCATACCTCTCACCCTAAATAGCACCAAGATGTATACAGCTACATGGGGATCCTGTGTTTCTGTCCTGCCTTTAAGGTATGAAATCACCTTCCCCGACGTGAAAGTACACGTGTTCGTGTGAACGGAAAAAGGAGCTGTGGTGCTATTTTGAGATAACTTAAGTGAAGACAAGAAGTTTGTGGCTGCAGGTCTTGTTTCAGCGCAGACAGCAGCAGCTCTCATGAAAGACTGAGACGAAATACGCTGCTGATAGAAGTCACGCCGGCCTCCACTCCTTCCCTCCTCTTTCTCATTTTCTTACAAGAGTCACGCTCTTTTTCTTCTCCGCTCTGCACCTCCGATTGCCTCTCCTCCTCTCATCTCCTCTATCCCCTCCTTTGGTCCGAGGCTCTTCTTTCCCTGCCTCTTGATCCTCTCCTCAACCCAAATTGAATCGCAAATGTGACCGAAATGCAGTAGCTGGAAGAATTAGTGAATGAAGTAAACATCTGAAGGCACAAATTGAGCGATGCCCTGCTGCCATTTACAAAAACCCCTTTTGTGGAGTCACAGTGAGGAAGGCTCTGATGTTACGCCCGGTCATAGAGCGAACACAAGGAAGATAATAAGCGACAGTCTTTTCTTGCGACATGCTTTTAAGTGGCCGCTGAACCACAATGTAGAGTCACAGAACAAAAAGGGAAGACGGGGGAATTCTGCTTCTCTTTGCTGCCATGTTGACGGCTCTGTGGGCTAACTTGCAAAATACAGGGGGCAAAAATAAACAGTGAAGCCAGTCTGAAGAGAAACCACAGAAATAAGAAAATGTTGAGAAAACCACATCACTGTTGCAACACTGGAAACAAAAGAGGAGACAGAAAGCGTTTCGTCTCTGGAAATGCAACACAAGAAGTTAACCCGTATGTTTCTGTATAACAAACTGGGGCTAATAATACACTATACACTATACAATAATACACACTATACACTGTGTGTATACGTCTCTACTGTAGACTGAAGACCTTCACCTTTAAAGAAAAAGAAAATACAAATAAAAAAAAAGGCACTGAAGGAACAGCACTGCAAAGCAGCCAAGCCTAGCAGAACCCCCCCTGTCGAACAAAACAACAACAGCAAATGACTTTCTCAACGGCTCCCACAGTACTGAAGAGTACGTGGACAGCCAGGGAACGTGGGGTGAGAGGAGATGGGGAGACCGGGGGAGAAGGAGAGGAGGAGGAGTAGGAGAAAGAGAGGGAAGACGAAACGCAAAAAAAAAAGGGGGGGACGAGATTAACGGGAGGTGGAGGAGAGAGGGGAGTAGTTTCATAGCGCAACAGTGTGGGAGACAGAAGGAGGGAGACGTGGAGAGTGAGAGAGATTATTGCTTGCTGGAGAGCAGCAATCTTGAGCTGTGCCATGAATACCAAAGACTGTTCAGCCCCACAGTCAACGTCTCTCTCTCTCTCTCTCTTTGCTCTCCCGTTGAAAACGCAGCGGAATTGCAGCTGTTCACATTATACCCAGATAACTCACTTACTCTGCGTTCAAAACGGAGGACTCCGTCCGTAATTACATATTTATATCAGACCAGCACACTCAGAGACTCAGCCAGAGAGAACACGTTTTCAGAAGATGTCAGTGCGATAATTAAAAAAAGATCTAACGTGGCCCTGCAGGGGCGATAAGCCAAACGCTCGGACCTAATAAGTGCAGAATGAGTCTGAATGAGCAGGGGAAAGTGGTCCGTATGCAATTTTTATGCAGTTTCACCGGCTCTGGCGCACAAGGAAAGGGCAAGGACGCAGCTCTGGTTGAAGTATTCAAATGGACTGAATACTAAATCATGTGGAGCCTTTAGGGATTCACAGTTCAAGATCTTAATTCGACAAAGCCATAATGAACCCTGCAAAGAGCAGCCTACGGGAATGAGAAAATGACATTCGGCTGTAGAAATACACTTTAATGCTGACTGGGACGATGGTATAGGAGCATTTAGGAGAGATGATTGCAGGCTAAAATAAATACAAATAGCCCAGAACTGTCTGTTCCAAAGTTTGAGTGATTGACTGAATTCTTTGCTTTAGTAAAAATCGTGGGATTTGACTGTGAAACGCGCGCGCGCGCACACACGCTCAGGTATATGAATAAATCCAGCCTGTGTTGACGCTGATCCAAAGAAAAGTTGTGCGTAGTTACGCGGAGGCGCCGGGAGGCATCGAGACAGCGAGATCGGAGCCCTCGACGAGAATAGCTTCTATTCGTGTCCACTCAGACATACACATCCTATCGGACGTGCGCACTAATTCACGCTCACTTGCGCACACGCACACACCAATGTGGCGCAAGTATGACACGCACCGATGAACACTGCGTTCGAAATATGGAAAAAAAAATTAGTGTGTGTGAAGACCACACAAATCCAGCCGTCATTCGGAGACAGAGGAGTGAAGAAAGTCTGCCACACAACAAATACACACAAGTCTACATATTTTTACCATCAATGCGCAACGGCTCCGTGGGTCTTCTGAGCTTTGCTCTCAGTTGCTCCAACAAAACGAAGTCCGAAACCTCTCATGGTGACCTTTTTAATATGCATAAAGTGTGTGTGACAACCCCTGTGTCGTATTCATCCAGAGGCTAACCACAATCTACCAAGAGACAAGGAAAGAAACATTTTTACTTGGTTCCCTGTCTGTTTTACTCTCATTTTAGCCTCTGCAGAGGGAGACACGCGTTCAGTAAGGGAAGAAAGAGAGAGACGGGGGGAGAAAAGAGATGGATGGGACTGTGGCAACATCCAGGAGCTTTAACTCAAGCGGTCCTTACCTTGGAAGTGAGAGACTCCGAGCGCAGCCCGCCGCTCCAAGGAAATTTCCCCAATACATACAAGCCAGCAGCAAATGATCCCTTCTCTCAACTAGTGCCGCTTCTTTATCAGATGTCCAACACATCCACTGATTGAGGACCCAGTTTTCACAGTTTGTGCGCTTGGAGAAGGGCAGAGCCAAATCGGTTCTCCTCAAACCAAAATGTTCTGTCTTCTGTTTTTTTTATTCGCTGGAGCGCAGGAGCAAAAAATACCAAAACCAAGCATGAAAAGAAAAGAAGAGAAATGACAGTAGTGCGTCTTGATAAGGTTCCGAAATGGAAGTGATGAGGAGAGGTGGTGGTGGTGGTGGTGAGGACGTGGGTGTCGGCAGAGAAAAGAGGGAAATCACCGGAGCATCCCTCCCTCCTTCGGGTATCAGATTCGGTAGAGTCAGCGGCGTTTATCCGTCCTGCCTCCAAGAGCCTCGGAAGCGGAGTGAGGGAAGCTGATCGGGCGCGCGGCAGCAGCAGTGACAGTAGAGAGAAGGAGAGAGAGAGGGATCGAGAGAGGAGGGGGAGGAGGAGGAGGAGGGGGGAGTAGAAATGTCGCTGCCGATGGAGGGCGTTGGAAACTAGAGTAACCCTCTTCTCCCCTCACTTTGTCCTTTTGTCCATTCGGGACCACCATAATAGTTATTTATTTATAGCGTTATTTTTATTGTTGATTTGTTGTGTGTTAGGATAGTTTATTTAATTGGCTCGTCGTGGGACCGTGGAAATAAGTGGCAGCCAAAGTAGACAAGACAAATTACATAATCTAGTACAATATAAGATAACATAACACCCACAGATCTCTTATTATACATTTAAAACTGTGTGGATGTTCCTGACAGTGTTTGTAAAAAGCACTTTTGCTGAGTAAGATGTGTTGTAGATGAAGGAAGTGTTTAGTTCGCATTATGTCCCCATTACAGTGAAGCGTCTCAGGTCAATCCCGAGGATGAAAAGGCTGCAGCAGAAGAAGCTCTGCGGTAGGGCTGAAGAAAATGCAACAGTTGCTCGTTCCTCATTGGATGAGAGCAGCGTCCAACCGCTGCCCGAGCAAGTTTAGGATCTCACAGGAAGCCAATGGGAGGAGAAGAGGGGAGTCTGGAGGGAGGGGCGTCGCAGTCTTTCTGAGAAGCAGTTGGCTCAAAACGAGTATTTAAAATATCCTCTGGCCAATGATGGAAGAGAAGGAGGAGAGAAAATCTCATTATTATTTCAGTCAGGAGAAATTTATGTCTCACTCCATCTGTCTTCTATTCAATAAAGCAACACTTTTATTTATTTGTGTATTCATATGTCATGATGGCTCCATCAGCTCCTCTGAGTCAGAACAGAAGTTATTTTTATTTAGTGATTTTATTTGATTTCATATTAAAACTATTCTACATTAATCACGTTATCTTGCACCTTAAGGTTCTTTTCACACATGCACTGCTAGCCTGAAAGTTTTCAGACATGATCTGCATGTCAGCAGGCAAATGCAAATCTAAAGTGAAGTGAAGTGTGGGCCCCATCTGAGGGGACCAGGTCTGCCCATCCAGGAATTTAGCCCTCTTGGGAGAAAACAGCATAAACTTCATTTTAAAGCAAAGACCCAGCGATGTGAAGGGGTCCATGACGCTTTGGAGAAAACAGAAATAAATTTCACTGGCAGGCAAAAGCACTCTTGCTCCATTTGTAATCTGTTCTGTATGTTTGTGGTGTCTGGATTTAGAGCAAAGTGAGACATCTGTCTTCTCTTCTTGTGTTTAGCGTCTTCGCTCCCAAATGCAAACCAGCGATGTGGTTTTTGTTGTTGTCATGGATGTATTTGATGTGCTTCAATTTGTTGCCTTCACACTTTTTGTTTCGCTCGATTCTGTCATCTCCTCCCGTTTCTAAGGAGCTTGTTTATCTCTCTGAGTGTCATTTTCAAATTCAACTTCAAAATCAACTTTGTTTATTTGTCATTCAAACCATGGACACGGTACACACAGAAGGACGCAATGACGTTTCTCACGGACAAAAAAATAGTGCACCATAAGAATAAAGTGACTATAGATGAGTAAAGTGACCAAGTGAATAAATATGGATAAGTTAGTAAATAAATAAATAGTAAGGATGGTGGTGAAAGTGACAGTGCTTATTGGTGGATGAGAACTGGGGGAGGTGGGACTGTCATGGATCTGATCCAAGTTTGTTGGTTCTTCTTATTTGAAAGGTTGTGTTTTCTGTTTCCTGTTTTATTTTGGTAGGTCCTCCCTGTTGTGTTTTTTTATTCACACTTCCTGTCGTCCTTCTTGTGACCTGTTTTGACCTTTTGTTTCTCCTGTCTCAGTTTTAGTCTTCTGTGTTCAGTTCTGGTTTGTTCCCTCTGTGTCTCTGTATTTCCAGTCTCATGTTAGTTAATCATTGTGTCCTCCTTGTTTCTTCCCCTTTAGTATATTTTCCCTCCAGTGTGTGATTGTCTGATTGTCTCCACCTGTGCCACCTGTTTGCCATGTTATCCCAGTGTATCTAGTCTGTGTGATTCCCTCTGTTAGTTGCCAGTTCATCGTCGTTGATGTCTTCACAACGTTCCAGACATTTTCCCCGTGTTCCTAGTGTTTTGTGTGTATTCTGTAAGTTTCCTTGTTTTTTTTTTTACTCCGGCCTTCCGTTTGGTTCGCCCCCCTGATTTGGATCTGTTCTTGGCTTTTTGGATTACCTGTGTATCAATTACCAGCCTGCGTCTGGACTCTGATTTTTTTTTTTTGCCCAAAGCCAACAAACACATTTTCTGACATTAATTTGTAATGGTCTCCAATGATAGTGAAAAACGATGTCCTGCCAATAGAGTCACCAGATCAGAAACTGCTTCAATATGTCTTTCTATAAGGCATGGACAAACAGCATGTTTTGTCATTTAATTTCCATTAGGACTTATTTTAATAATAATCAGTCCAGTGTCTATCAGCAGCCTCTCAGAAGGTCAGCATAGTGAAGTAATTGTCTTACAAATGTGTGAACAAAACCCCCTCTCAGATGTGCAGGGGACTATTTTACTATCTGACAATACATCAAGAAAAAAGTTCATAAATCACACGGATTAAGATAAGACAGAAATTGTATTTCTCCTGAGAGAAAATGCTCTTCTGTACTGGAGATTCTGATGACCTCGTGTGAAATATTAGCATTTAATTAGCATTATTACCACTGAGCTACATCCCCCAGTTTATTTTAGCTATGTCCAGAACTGTTGCTGTGCAGTTCACAGGTATTTCAAGAAGAAGAAGAAATATGTCAATTTTGAATGACTCAAAGCTCAAAACATCCCTTTTTTGTACATTTCTGTGTGTAAATGGGTATTAATGATGGAGGTTTTTAAAAGCTGTTGATATAGTCCTTCTTGTATGAGAGACAGCAGGAGCTTTCATTCAGGAGATAACAGCATGCTAATACACATTTTCATTATCACATTCAGCTGGCCTTTATTATTTTGGATGCAAAATGACATAATTAGATTAAGATAAAGGGCAGGTTGTCAAATAGAATCAGTGGGTATTTTTGCCCACAATGAATGAACATGTAAACAACTGCAGGCCTTTTTTCGCACCCAGTCTTTTCATTCTGACCCTGGCATTTTCATTACTTTCAATGAATGATTTTGCATGTATTTAGAATTCTTAAAGCACGCTAACTTCTCCTCCTATCTGTGTTTCTTCAAATTCTGTGCCGGAGGCTGCGAGTGCAAGGGACAGCGAGGCTATCCAAACGAAAAGAGGAATTGATTTGTTTCTTCTCTTCAAAGACGGGGGAGTTTCATGTTGTTGTTGTTTTAAGCTTTTAGTATGTACACACCTTTCTCACTGGTGTTGAGTGAAGAACATTGGGTCTTAAATTTCATTTTTTTCCCTTTATAAGGTTTGTAGAAATGTGTTTTTTTTGTTTAGTTAAAAAAAAATCAAAACAACTTAAATTTTATTAAAGTAATAAAATGCAGGATGAAAATATGTATGCACACAGTGCGTCACAGCAATACCAAGGACTTGTGTTTTATTATTTACTCCAATGTGAACAGGACATCTCCACGGGAGAAGTTTAGAGTTGAACTCATTGGTACATAGATTTTATGTAAAACGGTAAAACACAAGTACATAATTGTAAAACAGGCGTAGCTTTCCTTTTTTTTATAAAGCTTATAATTAAGACTGGCTTCAGCTAGTCCTTAGCTATGCTGCTATATGCTAAGACTGCTGGGAGACTTCCCATGATGCACTGAGCACCTCTCTCCTTTCATGTCTCATTAATTCATATTACTAACTTGACTTCTTCCCCGGAGTCTTTGTGCTTTCTCGTCCCACGGGTCACCATGGACTGTGATTGGATCTACTGCTGGGATAATGGTTGACGCAAACGGACATCATCATCATCATCACTATCATTATTATTGTTATTATTACCATAATTATCATCATCATCATTACTAATATTATCATTGTAAGTATGAGTGTTGTTATACTTGTGTACTTGCTCATGGAGGATTGTTGGGTCTCTGTAGAATGAAGAGTCGGTCTAGACCTGCTCTTCTTGGAAAGTGCCTTGGTATAACTTTTGTTGTGATTTGGCGCTATTTAAATGATTAACTGAGGGGGTATCAGTTTGACGGGTCCACACCTGCACACCACATGTGAGGGTTGGTACAACTACCTTTAATTGTCGATCAAAGCTCCTGCCCTTGTCTTGGACGTCTTGATCATTATAAATAAGTGGTTTATATCTTTGATGCAGTAACTCTGATAGTGTCATCAGATGTTTTGGAGTGTGAGCAAACAAGTGAACAGATTAGACTCTTAGATCAAGACAGAAATGTACAGTTAGCTGATTTGAGATTTCCACTTCAGTAAAGTTGTCTACGCCTATAATTAAAGAAACCGATCATATTTATTCAAAATAAAAATAAGAGAATTGGAGACTAAAGGAGAAACTTCTGATTTGCCCACCCATAAGTTTAAACCAAAAACCTTTTGAACACAATCTCGCTCCTTAGACCTTTTAGTGATCCTCTTCTCTCTCAGCGACCACGGTGTTTACTTTCCTTTCATGAAGAGGATTTGAAACTGAAACATTGCACTTTGGGAAGAAGTACACTAATACTCTGTGTGGTGGCCACAATGAGAGCCTGCAGCCTCATGCTGTAAACACTCAGATGAGGCAGTAGTTTTAAGAGGTTCTGGAGTCGCAACACAATTCCGTCATTGAGCACGCTGACCCACAAACCCCTAATGGTACGGGTATATTTTCCATGAGCTGGGCCGCCCACAGGACGCACTCACACACAGGTATGCATGTATAGACACTAATACTTATTGAAAACAACAAGCACACAAGCTAAAAATCAGTTCAAAGTTAAAGAAAGATTGCAAGAGCCTGCAAAATGGTAGAGGACAGGAAACAGCACGAGAAAGATCTCCAGCCCTTTTCTTTTTGCCTTGATGATGTCACTGCTCAGTTATAAAGAATTAACATCTCTAACAGCAGGCGCACACAGGCCAGGCTGCACACTGCACTATTTTAGACAATGTGTGAATATTTAACGGAGGGATCAGGACTGCAACAACACAGGCCAGCTTGTTTGTGTTGGAAAGCAGATATTAGAGATGTTATTCTGCTGCGCTTTGGCATAATTATATTTTAGCAAGGGTATGTTTGTAGTCAGTATAATTGTGTGTGTGTGTGTGTGTGTGTGTGTGTTTGTGTGTGTGTGAGAGAGAGAGGTTGATTCAGTCAGGATATTTAAGCCTCAGTTTGGCTGTTACCGTCTTCCAATGTAACTGGGCATGAGAAACAGAAACACAAGTATTCCTTACAATAATACACAGTTATTACAATCTGATGCTGTAGGTAGTTTGGTGAACTGGATAGCGTCTCTAAATGTATGCAACATATGTGTATTTGGTTTAGGACCAGCTTCAGCGTTGATGTTGATCTTTGTATTGAACATAACAAATGTTAAACACTGATTGATGGATTCAATTGATGGATTGGCTGCGTGTTCAATAAGGCCACCCAGCTGAGGGTTTATGTTTCAGCTAACCTATGGTTGAAAAGCTGATTTTGGCTGCCTGATCCTGAACAGTGCCTTTTCCTCATCAGGACCAGTGAGTGCAGTTATTCAGCCTGCACAACGGAAAGACATGTTTTTGATGAAGCTCCTATAGCGAAGCCTGGCTCAGACTAGCTATAGGCTTAGAGTGCTGGGGGACCTCCCATAATGCACTAGGCTTCTCGTTCCCCCCCTCTCCTTTTGTACACATTCATGTCTCATTAATGCACGTTAGTAACTTGGCTTCTTCCCTGGAGCTTTTTCTCATCTCGCAGGTTCCTGTGGATCGTGGTCGGACCTACTGCTCCAGTCCTGGTTGTTATCCACTGTAACCATATCAATATTGATCAAAACTATTATTAATATTAATCATATGACCGTATTCTTACTTTTTAAAAATCTTACATCATTATCATTCAACATACATACGGCAATTGTTGTAGTTATTATAGATTCTACTGTTTGCAGTATTTATTTTATTTTTTCTGTCGTCCTTAAAATGGGATTTGACAGGTTAGTGGAACCCTAAATTCTGGTGAGAGTCAAACAAAGCCATAGAAAATTAAGCTTTTATTATACTTCAAATATGTACAATCTCAGTCTATCGAAGGTGCCAGAACACGTTTTTCGGCCCACTTTCACCTCAGTTTGTACATCTGTGTGTGTGTTCCTCTTTCCTTACCCCTCTCTCTCCCCATTTCTCTACCTCTCTCTCTTTCTCAACCCGGCCGGCCGCGGCAGATGACCGCCCACTGAGAGTGGGGTACTGCTCCGATGTTTGTGGCTGTTAAAAGGCAGTTTTCCCATGCCACTGTTGCCAAGTGGTTGCTCATGGAGGAATGGTGGGTCTCTGTATAATAGAGTGTGTGCGATGTAATATCTTCTGCTGCGATTGGGCACCATATAAATAAAACTAACTTGACATGTCACAAACTTACTCTGTTCCCTTTCTTTCATGGTTCTGGTGAGAAATTACTTTCTCCATCGATGTGCAAGACAATATCAAGGCAAATGACTTGGAAAAAATGATTTTTTAATAACTTGAGATGATAAGGAACAATTATCAACTCATCATACATTTGAGAAAATCGTTGCACACAAATTGTTTTATGGCATGACTATAAAACAAATAGTTGTTCAAGAAAGGTTGTTAAAGTCGATGAAAAGCACAAAGGCTTTCCTTTGGAAAACACCATGAAATAGAATGATTTTATTTGATAAACCTTTATTCAATGTTGAAAACAAAGTTTAGATCAAACTTTCCAATTCTACTTTTATTGGAAAAAGAAAACTCCAAAGAAACAAACAAAAATATTTTATCATTTTGTTGCCTCTCTGTCAGCATCATTTAGTTTTATTGCCATCAGGCTTTTCCACCATGCTGCCCACTCCCTTGCCTACTGTACATGCACTCTATATATACTGTAAATCTCAGAGTATAGGGTGAGAAAAGGTCTTTTTTTTCCAGTTACTTTAACAGCTTTCAGTTTTGCCATGTAAACGTCGGTCCACTCATGAAGGATACTCATGACACAGTCCCAGTTTATAGACTCTTCCTTGAATAAATATAAATTAAATACATAACAGTGAATTCTTGCGTTTTTCTGGAAAATAAGCTTTTTTATGAATTTATACTAACTCACCATGGTTTAAACAATTTCATCCAGAGCTCCTTTGATTTTGCACCGCAGAGAGAAACAAGCTTTAAATCAGCAGAAAAAATGAAAAGTTCAACCTTTCAGTCTTTGATGTGGGATCCAGCCAATTCATTTTAAACAAAAAACACACACATAGATCTCTGCCGTCATTCTCATGTTTGGGTTATGTGTGGTGAGGCAGCCTGAGCGATTACACAGGGATTATGGACTGGGCTTTTAAGGGCACCGTTGTTTGTTTAAGCTTGAGCCTGAAGGATACCAGGATCTTTTAAGGGGATGAAAAAAAAGTTTTTCTGCCCCCTTGTCTCTCCATCCCACTGTTTGGGCTTTTCCATACTCATGTGCTTGCTTGGCGTGACTCAGTTCGACTTGGCACACCAGCAGATATTCGCACCTGCATTACTACAGAGTCTTGAACCGATGACATGTTTGTTCTGGATCGATAAATCGAAATGCAGCGGAGCTGATCTTGGCTGTGACTCATGGTCAGAAGGGCAGCTGTAAGACAGTAGATAAACATGTTTGATTTCCCCTGCCCTGTTGTTCCATCAAACAGCTCAGAAGGTAAAAGAAGTTGTTTACCTGTTGGAGGTGTTTGCAGAGGTGCAGTAAATGAGCCTGTTTTCTGCAGCTCCTAATCAAAACAGTCAACACGTCACTGTCTTCCTCTATGCAGGACTGAAACTAATGCAGCGTTTAACACGTTTAATTTCCCTGAAATTGTTCACAATACAAGTCTCCTGTTATTTTATTTATTATGAAGCAGTAATGTTGGGTTTTCTCCACCAGTAACTTAGCATGACGCCCACAGCTTGCAGCAAACATGCCGACACAGTGAAACAAAGCAGATATCTGAAAGGACAAGCGGGGAAGAGAGAGAGAATTGAAACATCAAACTGAATCGTGTGAGTCAGATGCTGCAGCAGAGCTGAACAGAGACTCAGGGGCTGTTGACACGTCAACCATTTCACCCAGAATCGGAAGCCTTTAGTTGCTTTTGGCCGTCCTTTACACGACAACGGCGTTTTCGGGGACCGAAAACACAAACTTTTGAAAACGGCACCCTACCGTTGTCGTGTAAACGGGCAAATCGCTACTCAACCTAAAACGATAACGTCACCGCCCCACTTCTTTGCATGCCTATTATGGTTCCTGCCAGCCTTATTCGTCTACACAGACAGCAGACAGCGAAGCCTACTATGGCCAGAACATAAACAAAAAAAAACGTCAGACTTTGCGATTTTGTTTGTGCTTAGACTTGCTGAACAACCACTGTGATCTTGGTCTGTGGTGTTGATTTTTTTGTGGATCCGCGTGAACGCATAACTTTTTGAAAATGCAAAGAAAGTCTTCTCCTCTGGTGTCCTGAGTTTAATCTGGAAACACATGCTTACTTTAAGGGTAACAGGGGTTCAGTCAGTAAGATGTCACTGCAGTCTGCTTGAAGGTGGGCTGGGCTGCGCTTTGGCCCCACTGCAGAGATACTCCATCTTCAGCTCAGCCCCGCCAATGAGGCAAAACTGGTGATGGAAACACAAATCGGTGCAACATGGTTTGACTTGGCACAGCCAAAAGTCTCAATGGAACCCCCCCCCATGTGTTCATTTTAATAGAGGACCAATCAGTGGGCTGGGATTACCATACAGTCTGCAATAATTGAATTTGGGCTGTTGTCATGGTAACTGAGCTGGGGAACTTGAGGGAGCTGGGACCGTCCGGGTGCAGAGAATGAGAGAGAGGGTCAGAGTTTCACTTAGAGATATACAGAGAGATAAGAATATAGGAGTTAAAACTTGAGACTTGATACCAGGAAGCGGTGATAGAGAGAAAAAGAGGAGAAAACAATCCCTGTCCTGTTTATTTTCCTATTCAGGGTCATGGCAAGGCTGGACGCTATCCTGAAAACAGAAATAGTCTGAGCAAATAAAAACAAGGATGGACAGATGGAGATGAAGCTTTCTCCTTTAGGGAGAGTGAAAGGGAAAGAAAATGAGAGTGAGACACAGTGGATTGAGAGAATTAGTGTGGCAAAGGAGCAAAGATAGAGAATTAAAGAGAGAAGTGGATCTGTGGAGAGAGAGAACAGAGAGCAGCCTTGTATATGAGTTAGCAGTGAGGAGCAGAGCTGCATAGCAATCACTTGTTTGCTATGCTTTAATCAGTCAGATAATGCTAAACATTAGCTTCCCTCCTACACTCAAGACTCATTTAATCAGAGGCATAAGTCTATGAATTAGCCTCCTCTTTGTAAATCTGTGTCTTCTGAAGCACAGTGGAAAGTAGGGTTACAATGGATCCATCTGAGAAACAATGCAAGAGACAGAGCCAGAGAGGGAAAAGAGACTGTTGACTTGTAACCTCTAATATAGAAAGAAAATATCCACAAATAGAAAAAGAGTTGAGTCAGAAGTTAGAAGCAAGGACAGGAGACTTGTTTGGGTGGACTGGGAATGCAGTGAATGTGTGTGTGTGTGTGTGTGTGTGTGTGTGTGTGTGTGTGTGTGTGTGTGTGTGTGTTGGGGTGGGGACTCGTAAGCCAAGGCAACAAAACAAATAATAATAACTAATAAATAAAAAAAAAAGATAGAATGTCACAGTGGTGGCCAGACCTCATATACGCCAATGCTAAGGAAAAGCTGTTTAAGGCTTCAAATACATTCACTATATTCATAATGCAAAATAAAACAGTTGAAGGGTGAAGCACAAGAGGACAGCATAACAATATTAACACAGAGTAGAAGAAAAAGACTGTTTACAGAAAATAAGGAAGACATTCTGCCTTAATATTAGAGGAGAGACAATGACGGACAGACTGTGAAAAGAATGGCCATATGAGATAATTCATGTTCAAAATGTGTTGCTTTATAGAAATATACACTCATTCTGAATTTAATGCCTGCAACACGTTTCAAAACGGTGGGACAGAGTCATGTTTACCATTGTGTTACATCACCTTTTCTTTAAACAACAAGGAGAGAGGACACTAATTGTTTAAGTTATTAAAGTTGAAATCTGTCCCATTCTTGCTTAATATACGACTTCAGTTGCTCAACAGTCTGAGGTCCCCGTTGTCATATTTGGAGCTTCATAATGCTTTCAATTGGGGGACAGATCTGGCCAGTTTAGTATCCGGACTCTTTGGACTCTGAAGCCACATTGTTGTAATGTGCACAGAATGAATCTTGGCATTGTTTTCTTGGAACAAACAGGGACGTCCTTGAAAAAGATGTGATTTGGATGGCAGCATATGTTCTCCCTAAACCTGTATACCTTTAAGCATCAATGGTACCATGCATGGGTGACATCCCCCCCCCATACCGTCACAGATGCTTCATGTTATGAGAACCGATCTAATGCCAATGCATTCAGGTCTCAGGTCATCTAATACTGACACAACTCAGTGTAGTGCCATTGTGTGATGTGTAACGTCTTCCTACCAGACAGCCAGTTTTGATTAGGTGAGGACAGAGAGTTTTTATTCCTTTTTCGTGTCACTCTTTTCTTCTTCTCTGTGTCCGTACACATTTGCCGTGCCTTGCCTGAATTGGTGCTACACTGCCCCCAACCATTTCCGGTGGCATTACCCCATTTGGTCCTTCTCATCCGTATCCATAAGCTCTCCAAAACGTGCCAGACTATGTATGGAATGAAAGGAGAAGACGTATGGAAGAATCTGTCCATATCTGTATCCAGCCTGTGGAGCTTAAACAGGCCTTACGTGGAATTCTGTGCATTTGTATGAGATGCTGAGGGACGTGACAAAGCGTCAGTATTTGACACCCTTTGAATGACACCAGGCTCTATTACTGTGAATGATACTGGATCTTGTATTAGTATAAATTAAGACACAACCAGAGAGCATAAAGTACACTATGCATACTCCTCTCTTGACTCTTCCTCATTGTGTTTCTCCATGCTTTGCATTTCAATCTCTCCCACTCTTATCTCTGATAGCTGGTTCGACAGTGATGGTAACTAGGCCAATACTTTCTGATTCAAACAATGGGAAGCAACCGTATCATTTATTTACCATAACAGACACACACGCATGCACTGATCAAAAATATCTTCTGCTTTCTTACAATACAAAGCCCACATCTCAGATGTAGAGACGAGGCAACCCCCCCCACCAACACACACTGAGCAACACAAACAGCAAGCAAAGCATCACCACATCATAGAAAATGCCATTCTCAATCATTCAGACGCGGGAGATTAAGCGTCTGACAAAACATTGAGTAATGGATTTCAGAGTATACGAATCATTCTGTACATAACCTCTTTCTTTCTCTTTTTCCCAATCTTCTCCGTTCGTCGTACTCTATCCTCTCAGTCTTTGGCTTTTTCTCCCGCTCACACGTACTCAGACGCAGCATGTCCTTTGCCACTCTCTACCTCTATTCATTACAATTAGAAAATATTGACAGGGGCTTGCTGCTGCTGCACACATGCAGCTAAGGAACGGTTGGAGGCATTTTCAGAGGCCCCACTGAAAGATCCCTAACAACGATAATTCTTTTCTCTTTTCTAAAACCACAGACTCCTTCATCCCATTTCAAATGTTTTCATGCTCTTGTGCTTGAGAAATTGGCAGCTGTGCTGAGCCGTGGCCTGTTTACACTTGGTAGTCACCAATAATGAGGAACCAAAGTGTTTTACTCTTCAAACCACAAAAAAAACAGTTTATTTTTTTCATATCTCAGTTTCTCATCAATTGTTGCATCACAGAAACAAACAATTAAAAGGGACACGAGCTTTATGGAGGAGACTTTTTCTAGTGAAGTCAATGAGGAGACAAAAACATTGCAAACTCGCTTCATTATACATATTTTGTTCCCCAAACGTCTAATTCCTGCTGATACTTCTCATGTCCTTGGAAGCTTTAGCCACTGGCTTGAAGTCAGCATGAATACCATGAATATCAATTTGTATAATCATTTGAAAAATATCTTCTCCCTTTAATATAACATTTAAATATATGTATTGGATGCAAGGCATTTGTTTTTTTCCCCATGTGCATAAAAACACTTAGATGGAAGCACCCAAATGAAGTGAATACATGTATATTGTAAAACAAAAAAATTGCTGCTTCCTTTTCCTTTAGTGCAGATAAACATTCATGTCATCCTGCCGCTAATTGTTAAAGTCCTCCATGACACCAGGAGGCCTGATTCGATTCCAGACAGGGGCTTTTGCTGCAGTCACCATAGCAGGCGATCAATACAACACTGGTTGAATGTGGTTTATTGATGAATCAAGCCACTTTGGGTGAGAAGCAATGAAAGCAAAGAGATGCTATAATGTATCAGAGTCACGTAATTATGTCATATTAATTATGCTTATGCTTATTATCTAAAAAAAAAAAAAATTCAATGGATGCATTGTTTCTGCTCTTGCACCATGCTTTGTCACTCTCCAGTCTTTCCAAACAGAATAGCACACTGTTCAAGCCCAAACAATGCTTTGCATCCTGAGCGTATGCTCCACTTCAGCTGATGGTAAGCAAACCTGCTTTTCAGGGATTCAGCTGACGCCTAAGACACCGCCATTAAGTGCAAGTCAGTATTTATGAATCTCACCATCACAAGTAGCCCAGAGACAAAGAGTTTCACGCTTCAAGTTCGAGAACACTCCTCCCTTCTGAGAGGACATTATGCCTTCATCAATCAATAAAAAGCAGCTGAAATCAAACTTGGAAGCGATTGTCAACAGTGGTGAGCTGGCGGAGCTGCATTTCAGTTGTCGCACACCCACAAGGCCTTGTATCAACGTTGCTGTGTAAACGGGGCCTCAGTCAATCCATTTAAAGGTGAAAGGTCTGTTTTGGTTTTCAGTGGGGGGGGGGAGATTTCAGATCTCTTTTAAAAAAACAGTACAGTTAATTACAGATTGCATCCGTTTTCCATCTTGCGCCCATACAGCTGTTTGGTGTGGATTTATTCAATTAATCAATTACAGTCAGATTGATACTGTGATATCGCCATTAATACACTTATTATTCTAAAAAAAAAAGCATGATATTACTAAATGTTAATGATAAAATGTTCTTTTTATAGCACTTCTATCTGCTTTTAATGTGGCAGAATATCCCTTTGAATCAGGTTTCAGTCATTTTTTTTTCCACCAGACTGATTAATGTGTGAAAGCCTCCTGTGTTTTCCTTGTGTGTGTGTGTGTGTGTGTGTGTGTGTGTGTGTGTGTGTGTGTTGTATGCTGCAGGCTAATGTGTGAAAACCACTTCTGTTTTCTTTAGCCGTAACCCCCTGTTGACACACACACACACACACACACACACACACACACACACACACACACACACACACACACACACACACACACACACACACAGACATGTTTTTTCTGCATTTCCTCTCTCAGCAGGACTCCTCTCTTAATCCATCTCCTGTCATTATCTTATCCTTCACTGATGACTGATTGGAGCATGCCTGCATATGTGTGTGTGAGAGAGTGATAAAGAGACTGAAAGAGGTTACACAGACGCCGTGATCCCACTCCATATTAATGTCTGCAACACTTTTCTCCTACACATCGCCTGAATCTCTCCTCTCTCTCTTTCTGTACATATAGATGCTCCATTAACTCACAGTTTATGTTATACATTTCGACCTTTTCGTCTCCTCAACAATGTTTATTTTCTGTCACAATTCTCTCTTCCCCTGTGGGCTGCTCAGACGTACAACAGTCTTCCTCTCTGCTGGCAACTAAGAAACTCACTTTGCTCAGATGTACTTAAGTGGTAATTGTTCACTTTTCCCTGTCACATTTTTAGTCTAGGTAAATATTTATGACCAAGCAGTCGTCATCATCTACATGGCCTGCATCTCCCCATACTTGATGATTGATTGTCGAGAATTCTGTAGAGGTTATCATAAAAAGGAAAATTGTCCTTATTTGTAGAAGCACCACTTTTATTGATGGCATCGCTCACCTTTACACAATGCTGCTGCAGTTTCTTCATATTCAGGTGTCATTGCTGTCCTGTCCTCTAGTATTCTCTCTCTCTCTCTCTCTCTCTCTCTCTCTCTCTCTCTCTCTCCTCAAAGAAAATAAAAGCTAAAGTTTCAAGGTTTTATGTGTTTTTCCCAGTTGACTTTTGATTTCTTCATAGGACGACCGTATCACTATGAATACGTCCAGAGTTCTATTGATATGTGTAGATATGTGCAGTAGGCCTATACGGTGAGGAAGCAACACAGTGGCCATTGAAAAACTTTGCTGTCAAACTGCAAATGAACACACGTGAATGCATGTGGGCTCGACCCTGTGGTTTTTGTTTTGTTCTTGAATTAGAGACCTGCATTTCTTTAAAGAGGGAGTTCTATGTGGTATGCCATGGCAACAAATAATTAATGAGGTGATGAATCAGACGGACACTCTGAGGTTCACATCGAGAGCAACTAACAGCAAGACACCGCTGAATTATACTGGAACGCACACTCACACATGAACTTATTATTAAGCCTATATGGCTTATTAAGATTATAATTTCATCAAAATCCATTCATAAGTTTTTTAAAATTCTGTTCACAAACAAACCAACAAACCAACCAACGCCGGCAAAAACATTACCTCCTCCCTTGGCGGAGGTAACAACAAACAGCAAGACATCTAAGGGTCAAAATCAACATTTATATGCAGAAGGGAGGAGAGCGACTGACTGAGGCAGAACTATGAGGAAATTAAAAACTGCTGAAACACATCATTATTCTTCTGGATTGGAATATCACAGATGTTACACTCTGTTTAGATTTACGTATGTGTCTGAATGTGCTTGAAAGTGATGGGTGCTGTCATTTTAACAGATGCATGCAGTGGAGGAAGGTTATCCCTGTGGAAGATTAAAATTTGATATCTGAACATACCAGCATGTCTGTCTGTTATCTGTATGTCTGTCTTTCATCTGTTTTCTTTGTTTGTTTGTTTTTAATGTAAAGCACTTTGAAATACCTCAGTGGATGAAATGTGCTATACAAATAAATGTGCTTGCTTGCTTGCTTAAGAAAAGACGAATGTGAGCACAGAGAGGAAAATGTGGGAAAAGTCTCATAAATATTATTTTCATTTGGTTCATTCATGGATTGGAACCATTATGATTTGGTCTGAGAGAAAAAGAAATGATATCATATTATTATTATTATTATTATTAAGACCATTAAGAGCTACAGTTTACTTCATTTCCCAGATGTTGAAAATAACAGTTGAGATACCAGCTGTTCTCATCAGGTGGTCACATCTATCCAACAGCACAGTGACACACCTTCATTGTCAGCCTATCATGTTGCTGCTGTCTTTTTAAATATGACTCTCTCCATTCTTCTAGTTCTTTCATGGTACTGTTTTGCGCAGCCTCCACCTCCCCATCACCACTCAGTCCCATTCATCAGGTCCACCATGTTCATCAGCCGCCACCACCACCAGTGGACTCCAAGGGGGGATATACTGGACTGTATATCTTGCTGCTGCTCAGGACAGATGCCCTTCGATCTCAATCTACCCTGAAGAGTCTAAGCGCTTTCTGTCATAATAATTATTACATATCATTTCATGTCATAAACATTCTTATTTACTTGCACCACTCCTCTCTCCTGATTGAACTGCTAATTTCAATAAGAAGGCTCCCAAGGGCCAGTAGTTAATCGCCAGTTTAGATGCATAATATGAGGGAGCAAATTAGCTGAAACTGTTCAGCTGGCTTCACCTTCAATGAATCAATGAATAAAACTGATGGTACTATGTTAACAGCTTTAAGAGTCTATTAGATCCCTTGTGGATTAGTGGGGGGAATTTGTCTTCAGGTGATCAGTAATCTATTATGGATTTCATTTTAACGACCATGTTCATATTGTTTCAGTTAACTTCTGTGAGTTTGCGCATTCCCTTTGGGTGACAATTAGCTCACAACAAACACTTGTGTTTTGGGCTCAAGGGACAATTAGAGAGCAGCAAGTTAGCGCTTTGTCAGTTGTGTAACACAATAGCTCAACACAACAACCCACTGTGGAATTGGCTAAGTTAAGGAGCTCACATGTAGATCCTCATAAGCAGACACACAGACTCTCTCTCTCTCTCTCTCTCTCTCTCTCTCTCTCTGACACAAGCCTAAACACAAATGTAAGAACAATACAAAGGTTCGTACATGAGCCTATTATAGGTGATCACTCACATACACACACGATGAGCCAACAAATGAGCACTAAATGTTACTGTGAAATAATTAGACCCCTCTTCTGTACAAATGTGTGGGACCTGAATAATGTGTTGTTCAAATGAATAGAAAAAAAACACAAGGGTCGTAGAAATGAATTAGCTATTGCTATTCCTCTTCATTTTGATATCAGTCTTAAGGACACAGAATATTCCAGCACAAATGATTAGCATTCATCCCTCCCTGCAGCCTGTGACTGTGAGGAAATGCCAGACAACCACTGCTAAAAGGTAAAATGCCAGTACTGCACGGGTGTCAATGGGAAAATCGAATCCAACGTTGATGTGGTTTTGAAGTATCTTGAGGTGAGGTGGTAAAAATAGGATATGTCTGTGTGTCCGATCTACCTGAAGTCAGTGTTTGTCTGATAAGCATTGTGCCTCTGCTTTTGTACGTGGTGCTCAAACCACGGTTGTCTGGTTCACAAGCACAGGATCTAGATGGATGAAGAAAATGGCTCATTGAAGTTCCAAAGGCCTAGTCATTTAAAATGCAGCATCAGCAGGATTCAGTGAACCCTTTCAGTATATATCTCTGTCACATATTGTTAAATGTGCTATAGTGGCTCAAAGGAAGCTGATTTTTACTAATCACTGCAGACTTGTTTACGTGCAGATGATGAAAACACTTCAGCGGGTCTTAAAGTCATTGCAAAGTAAAACTAATACAGAGACAAAACAATTTCATAGGAGCTTACACATTATAAATTAAAACAATTTATTTATTTATTTATTTTTTACAGATTTGTACCTCTGCTTCCTGTATGGACTTCCTTTGAACGATGTTGTTCTGCATGTATTAAAGTGCAGTTGGGTGTATGTACAGTTTGGTATCTTGTCTTTTCCCACTGGAGGCAAATTAAATGAATTTATTTCAAGAGGGCCCACAAAACACATGTTAATCATACAGCCAAAGCCACAAACTAGTTGACAAGTGTGCAAAAAAAAAGAAGCCTGACTTTTCCCAGCAAAAAAATTCCTAGTATTTCTTTAAAAAAAAAAAAAAATTTTAGTGTGAAAATAAAATACAATACAGTAAATGATAAGTGGAAATGTTTGTCAGTGTGTGTACAGTAGTTAACACCTGTTCAGCTATAATTAACCTCATAAGATATGAAGTTAGGGTTTCATATATACTAAATGTTGTTGATCTTGCAGTTACATATACAGAATATGGTTTGCCAGCTGCCTTTCTATGACTATTCTGAATTAATATTCTTGGTTTTGTGCTTCGGCACCAGAGTACTTCTGTGCCGCAGCCTCTACACAGAGGAGCTGGCATAAGAGAAAACGGCAGCTGTAAGAATGCTTGATCTTTAGTTTCGACAATTTGGAAGAAAAGAATGTCTTCGACCGTCAAAAATGTTGTGGACAGTTTTGTTTTTGCTCAGTCACAGCGTAACAGCTGGAACCTGGTACACAAATGAGAGACAGTTTACAGCCTGGGCTCAGAAGCAATCTTTATATTATTATGAAACGTTCACATTCCTGGTGCTCAGTTACTAACAGGGTACTTAGGAAGAAACACATGTCCTAACTGTTTTCTCTCTGTCTAACCACTGAGGAAGTTCACTCTCACTGTTTGGCTTCAGTCTCTCTCTGGCTCTCTCTCTCACTCTCTCTCTCCGCTGCCTCCCACTCCCTCTTTTACTGTCTCGCTCTGTCCAACCATTTAGTGGCCCTTGACTCCCGCCTCCTATGTTTGGCTTTATCTCCATCTTTCTCCGTCTAGTGATGGATGGTTTAGGGTGAGGGCCAGCGACTTTAGCTGGACAGAAAACAACTGGCTTCTCACACTCACTCACACACACACACACACACACACACACACACACAAATGTACACACTGACAGACTGACCTCTGGGTGGTCCTTGTCTGTGTTTGTGGTCAAGCCAGTTATCTGAGTGATTGACAGGCAGCTGCCATCCAGCTGCCTCAGATATAAACCAAACACAGACAGAGACAGCGAGACACAGGCAGAGTGCAAATCAGTGCAATCACAATGGCAAAGTCGTATGTGCTGAATGTCTCAGCAGTCGTTTAAAAATAGGGGTTAGGTGTTCTCAACTTTGTTAAGCATCTATACTGGGTTTATGTCGGGACACTGTTATGCTCCATTTTCAGAAAGATAATGGGAAGCTGAAATAAAAATATATGCAGTTTAACGTGTGAACAGCCAGAGTCCTTCACCTGGTACGTCTAGCTTTGTTTTTGATAGCTGTGTGTGTACATATGGGAGTGTGTGTGAGTGTGTGTGTGTGTGTGTGTGTGTGTGTGTGTGCCGTCATGTGATTGGAGTCAGTGTATTCTGAACATTCAATTCGTCACTGTTATATGTCCACGGTCATCATTATGCTGCTTATGTAACCAGGTCATTGTAAGATGAAGATCAAATAGTTAAATATGTGCACATGCAACACACACACACACACACACACACACACACACACACACACACACACTACAGATACACACAATGGAATCCATTTAGTTTGACTGCCACTTCTTACTAACACATCACAGCGTTGGACTGATTGAATCTATGGCAGAATTCTGATCGTAGATAATTTGAATTCTATTCACGTACAAACTCCCCCCATCACCACCAAACACACAAACACACACACACACACACACACACACACACACAAACAGATGACTTATGGTATGCCTGGAAAATACATTTTATCTCTGCAGACATCTGCAAACTCACATTCCCCTTTTTATATACCACTACTGTGTTTGTACTGGCAGGAAGAACAATATTATACTCCACATGGAAATATAAAAGAGTTCTATTACCTTGAGACGAACCCAAAGTCAGATCATCGAAAAAATACTCTTTTAGAATTTCTTCTTCATGTCCAGTTCTGTATGAACACCTATGACGTGTCTTTGAATACAGGACCATCTGCTTTACATGTTGCCATCTTTCCAGAGAGATCCTGGTTGGAACCATGACAAACTTGCTTTAAATGATACGGGTGGATATTGTACTGCTGGGGAAACAAATATGTTTTAACTCTGACAAAACAACCATGTTTGCTGCTGCAAATTAGTAGAATGTAAACAATCATTTAAAACAGCAGCTTTAGAAAACAGGTCTGATTTACTGTAGGTCTCAATACAATGACAAAACTCATGCCTGCTTTCACCTCGGGATCATGATTGCAAATCCAATTTCTGTTTGAAACTACTTCCTTATCCCTGTTTTCAAGAGCAAGTATGGAAACCCCTCACTTTTTCTTAACCATCTGTGTTTTCATTATTCAGCCTGAGTTTGTCTCAAGCAAGACTGAATGTACTGACCTGACATCGGCTATGTATTCTCCCTTTTTCCTCTCAGGCATAAATTGTTTGTGGACCGAGGCTAGAATGGATCGCAACAGTGAAAAAAGTTTTGACACAGCCCCACATGCCTAGTCTGGTTCCTGCCAGCCTTATTTGTGTACACAGAAAGCAGACAGCCTACTATGGCCAGAACAACCACAAAAAAACAATGCTGGAGTGCCCGGTTTTGTTTGTGCTACAGACTCTGTTGAGTTTATTAACACTCCTCCAGTGTAAATTTACTGAACCACCACTGTGATCTTTTTCTGTAATGTTGATTTCGAAAAGTTACACCACTAACTACTGCCACGGCCTGTACCCACCATTAAGGTTTTTGCAGAGGTGTACATAATAAAAGTCGTGAAATAATTGGCTTCCGCATCGCATCGCCTGCCTCATTGTTTGTGTGTGTGTTTGTGTGTCGGTGCGGATAGTTTATTATCTTGCCTTTACTACAACTCTTTGTTCAACACGGTGGTTCTTTGACTAAGTCAACAAACCGGACATGTAGCTGAATCCACAGGTAAGTGTAGAAGTTTATCAATGGTCTGCTGGTAGTTCTAATAGCTCCTGTGTGGCTAGTGGCCGTCCGTAATGATTCCGGCTGCTTTTCTTTTAATTCAGTTTGTGTAAAGGGTTTAAATGCATGTTAAAATGAGGTGCCCATGTTTATTTTTAATTTCACTGTAATATTCAAATTAGAGGCCGGTAACATTTGCTTATAATTATCACCTGACCCTGTGTTTACTCTGTGCACTGACTCAGAATAAATTGAAAAGAAGACTGCAGCAGTCAGAGCTCAGGTTTGATAAATGGGGTGAAACAGGACATGATGAGACAGAGAGAAAAAGAAAGAGAGACGATGATGGAGATGATGAGAGAGGAAGAGCGGGTACTGCCCACTGTGACCGCGATAGGATCATCATTATGTTCATGTGCTGACCTGATTACATTCAAACCATGTAGGCCTGATTACCACAGAGATTTATGTTCTTTGGTACATAGAGTGGAACCTATAGGCTCAATATAACAACACAAACCTATAGCATAATGATGGAGTCATAATATAGTATTATTGTCTGAATACATTGTACAACACACATCTCATGTTTATGTACTGTTTGATGCACATTTCTGTAATTAAAATCCAAAATGATGCAAACTCAAACACAAAGATGAAATAAATAAAGTGTAAACCTTGTCAGGAGAGACCAGTGAGGAGTCACAGATGAAGTGAGAGGCAGTGAATACAGAGGGAGAGAGAGAACAAATCGTAGGGGATGGATCATTCAATGCAACATGTAACCTGATTCTCATGCATTACTGCTTGACAGATAATTTATGCTACTGCACACTGACATGATTTTAAAGCTATTGTTATCTGATTTTTCAGCCAAATGTCTTAAAATGCCTTCAGGGAATTACAATTTTTTTCAAGGGGGGCATGGCCCCCAACCCCCCTAGGAAGCTCAGTTTTTGGACCTCGGTATTTCTAAAATCCTGCGTACGGCCATGGCATACATACGACAGCGTTCAGTCAGTTTTGCAGAGGGGATCTTTTTAGCAAACAATGCTGTGTGAACGCAGGTTTTGAAAACGTGAAGAAAAAACTCCGTTTTCAGCAAGTAAACGGGGCCTCAATGAGTGATGTCATGTCGTCATATGGTCAGTGTTTCCCATTCTCCACTTTCACTTTCATCACCTTAGTTTTTCTGTGAAACCTAAAGGTCATTAAAGTTCTTTGCAGCCAAACTGTGTGTTAACTTTAATGATAAGTCACTTAAATGATGAACTCTGATGAGCAGCAGTAAATATGTGGTCTCATAGGAAACTTTGTGTCAAAGTCAGTGTCATAAACAAAGCAAAATACACAATTCAAAAGAAAGGAAAAAAAACATTAGAAAAAGATGCAAACGCATATGTCCAGTTCAGCAACCTGGATGACCTGTGTGATTTCAGGTGCTACATGTACATGGGAAAATAAAGTTACACATAGATGCATGACCAACACTGCCCTCCACCACCTCAACCTCCTCGCTACATCAATGACACACTAGTTACTGCAGAATCTTCACTTTGACTGCATTTCCTGGGGACACTGGGCTCAGCCCATGTCCAAAAATTACCTGCATGTCTTTGCCTTTGTCCTATTACAGTATTATAGTCTCAGTGCTGAGCGAAAGACATTTGTTCAAGGTGAAGTTTACCACTGAGAAATAGTTGTCCTACCAGGTTTCAGAAGGGATTTAGAGCCAAGGAGAAGTTTAGTTTATGCATTGGCACCACTGGATTTACACACATCACTGCGCTGGGAGTAAGGCGGGGAAAATAAGCGGTGAAGAGGAGGAGAGAGGAGGGGGCGGAGGAGAAAGAGGTGGAGGTTTTCAAATGTCAAGACCAGGGAGATTAACGACCCAGCGAGGGAGGATTGAGCTCGATTCGCTCTCTCTGCTCTCTAACTCTCCTCCCTCTGCATCCATGAGTCGAACATCCTCTCTCTCCAATATGCTGTCTTTATGATACACTCTCTCCCTTTCTGTCTTTTCACTTTCTAACAACCTCTCTGTCTCTTGCACACGCTCGTTCTTGTGTCATTCCCTTTCCTTATGTCTGTCTTTGACATTTCTTGTGCTCCACGCATTTTAATACTAAGACAGCACGGGGATTTGGTGAATGAGAACAGGAGAAATAAAGTCTGAATACATTTTAGAAGGGGGTTAGTGGTGGAAACAATGTAGTCTCTCTTGTTATGCATGAAAAGTCTGGTTGAGGAGAAGGAAATGTGGAGAGGCAGATGAGCAGAGAGGAGAGCAGAGAAGATACCAGTAGTTTATTTTATGCAATGAAATCGATTGATATTGCAATAATAAATTGGGCTCTGAGGAACATCGGCCGGAATGCTTTGCTTTAAAGAAGGTGGTAACAACCTGAGATGAGCCCCTAAATGGAGAGAAATGTTGGGGCCAAGAGCAGGTGTGAAGAAACAAAGCAGCACCCACAGAAAACTGCAGTGCAACGGGAGAAAGATGCCGGGGTAAAGCATGGTAGGGGATAAATCTGGAAAATATAGAGTAGAAAAAGTCATGGGAGGCAAGATTAAATTATTTCATGGCGCAGCAATGAGGTTGCCATTCAGCCTAAACCTCAGTTAGTGTCTCATGAGGTCAGACATATATTCAATAAATAGAAGGACAGCATGGGGATAAAATCATCCAGCGTGTGGTGTTTGATGATTTTAGTCTTCTGATCACTGTCATTGTCAGAAAGAATTGTTTTGAACATGGTGCATTTTTGCCAATGAAATGAGGGCATTTAGGACAGAGCTACAGTCCAGAGCTGGTGCACCATGTTTAATTCTCTGTCTCACAACATTTTCATTAAGAAGTTTGTATTTCTCTGCAAACTGAATGGGGTGGAGCCTATTTCAGCCGACACTGGGCAAGAGGCATGGTACATCCTGGACAGGCCATCAGTCCATCACAGCGCTGACATGTAGAGAGACAAACAACCATTATTGATCACATTCACAGCTACAGAGGACACCCTCCCCCCCTCTTCCTTTCTCCCTAAGGAGATGTGACAGAGACTTGCAAGAAAGACATGGATGGAGGGTTGAATTTACCCCCCCAAAAAATATGTGTAATGTCTGCTTATCATCAGACTAATAATAACTGTGTGACTCTGCAGCCCTAACAGATAAGGACAAACATTTCCCTGAAGGTATTGGAGAAGAAGTTGCACATTTAGTCTTTTTTATGATTTTTTTTTTAATGAATAACAAGGTATTAACATTGGTGCTGTTAATCCTGTTTCTACTGGAGGTTTGCCTGATCTACCATATTGCAAACATGCAATGACTTTAATATTGCAATATCAAATTTTCCACTGCAGCTCAGCTGTTCTTTTTACGTCCCCATCAGGTCAGCTGACCAATCAATGAGCCAATTCCAATAAAAGGGGTATGGCCATCTGGTGGAAATTCCACATGGGATACACTTGCGATGCTCCAAGCCTCCTCTGGTGGTCCTCGATTGATTTCTGGCTGGTGGGTGAGGACGAGAGGAAGCATAATTAGCTAAATGGAAAGCACCTGTAGAACAACTATTTTGCTTGAGGCAGTGAGATATTTATGGTCAATACTTACAGAAACAGCCAACAAGAAAGGACAAGGACCTTTTCCATGGATGCTCAGCTTCATTCAGCAGTAATATGATGGTGACTACAATGTCTTTGTTTTTTTTTTAGAAACACAATGAGGAAATATTGTTAATTATCCTATCCGGTAAATCTTAAAAATGTAAACACTGAATGTCTCAGTAAAATGCTCACGAGGACTTAATCACTGTATTTAAATTTGTTCTGCAAAATATCTTTCAATACAACATCCACTAATGATTGCCCTTATAATAAAGTAAAACAAAATAATGAATTCAATTTATGTTCAGTTGTATTTTCTCCTCTTATTTTCCAACCTAAAACAAAGTCTATATTTACAAGAGAGGAAGTGATTTCATATTGATATAATGACATTATTACTAAAGCAAAAAAAAAAATAGAAGTGTTTGAGCTAACTATTGAATATCAAGACAGTTTTTAAGCAGCAACAGCAGCTCGACAATTAGGCCCTCAGATCACATTCAAACTATATAACCAAGACAGTTAGTTAATGCAATGATTGTATGATAGAAAAGAGGTGTCAGTGTTAGTGTGTGTGTTTTAAAGAGTGTGTGTGTGTGTGTGTGTGTGTGTGTGTGTGTGTGTGTGTGTGTGTGTGTGTGTGTGTGTGTGTGTGTGTGAGGGAGAAAGAGCACACATCCTGGCCTTGAGGCCGTGAGCTAGAAACCAGGGAGTCTAAAAGAGAGAGAAAAGTGGCACAGACCTTCATCTCCTCTGTTAGCTCCTCTCCTCTCTTGCTTTATTTCCATTCCTGTCTGTCTGTCTTCTCCTTTTTGCAGCTCAGAAACAGTGTAAATTCCTTCAATGAATACATGACAAACACTCTCCGTTTAGGACTTATTCTTCACTACTATAAACCAAGTGAAAATGATCACACTTTTAATGAAGCTCTAGCAAAGGTTCCGTCAGGAAGACTATTCCTTTGCACATTTAGGCATGTAGCTTATTTCTCATAACATACCTATCATTCACACCTCTCACACATGTTCACTCTTAATTTCCTGCTGTCATTATCAGTGGCTGTCAATTGAGAAATCAGCTGCACTCATCAGCTGGTCACATCCATCCAATAGGACATTGACACACCGTCATTGTTAGCCTATCATCTTGCTTCTGCCTTTTTTTAAAATACGATTCTCTCGGCATCCCTTGTTCTTTCATCCTGCTGTTATGTGCACACTCCACCTCCCCACAATGACCAAGTCTTCGCAGTTTCACCAATTTTTATCATTTGACCAGCCTCATCAGTCTCTACAGAGTCATCAGCCACCACCACCACCATGTCTGGGCTTTATCTCCCTGCAGAGTCTACGTGCCTACGACCTTCTGACTATTTATTTCGTATCATCTACTGCAGTAAACACATATCTTTATATCATTCATTTGCACTATTGAAATGCACATGCATGCCTGATGCAATGATCTGCAGAATTATACATTGTATGCTTCTTGCTCTGGGTGAGTAAAACAATGTAGCATCCAAAGTATCAGACTTATTCAGATGTTTATTGAGCTGTTTGACCTTGTAATCTCAATCTTCCTCCAAATGTTCACTAAAGAAATATCATTATTGTATTGAACAACTGAGTGAATAATGATTAATAATGATTAATGATTTGCTGCTTCACAGCTAAGTGAACACAGAGCTGCTGTAGTGCCTATGTTAGGTAAGCAGGGATGATAACTGGATTTACTGAGGACAGTCAGTCTGTTCTATTGAGCAGAGTGACATGGACATGGAGTGTGTGTGAAAAAGTAATAAGTGCTTTTTCCACTAACATGGCAATATCTGAACACCAAACCTGTAAGCATGGCAAATGAATGCAACAAATATGGTGACACTTACAGTCTAAAAAATGCTAAGACGACATAAAAATTCACAGAGACTTCCTGGATTCTAACTAGTGGGCTTTTCATTTTTAAAATGAGCAAAAATGTCATTCTTAAAATGTGACCAAAAGTTAAATACATTTCAGTCATCAGATTAACACAATGAATGAATTAATGAATGAATGAATGGATAAATAAATCAGGCGTGAGCACTAAAAGGAACAGAATTTCGTGTCCACATAAATTAATATGCTATGTTTAACCATGATTTATTTATCATGTACATATCATGTATTTCCTTTAAGGTACCCTCACTGTAATCTCACAGACACGCACACAGACACACACACACCGGTTGCACACACCTATACATCTGTGTTGTCACTACGAATGACTAATCACTGTAGTTGTACAGTGTGTGCATGTTCACGTTCTGTTGAATTGTGGATTCAGCAGTCCTGCAACATCTGCAGCTGTCTTGCTCCGACTCTCTATCTCTGTCACACACACAGACACACACACACACACACACACACACGCTATGATATTTTTTTTCTGGTGTTTTTAGCTCACATGCTCATTCTTACAGACCTCTCTTCTCAGGCACAAACATACATGCTAGATTTTTCCGTCTTGTGGTCGCGTGTCGTGTAAAAAAGCTGGTAACAGCAGCAAGTTTGTTTAGGCCCAAACACTGTTTGCTCCTAGGCTGTCTGTTCGTACTGGAAAACACATTAGTATGACACGAAGAGGCATGGTGGCTGTTGAGTCAGACTGAATCAGACCCTTCTGTCTGTTTGTAGCTGTCTGTGTGTGGGTTTCTTTGTGCGGCGGCCTCTTTGCTTCAATCAACCAACCAGTGCTTTTACCACCACATAAACTGGCAGCGTTTTCACTGAGAGCTTATAAAAGTTGAGTGCTATGGATGTGTCTGTCTTTTTAATATACTTTTATCTCTCAAAATGCCTGGTTTAATTTATAGTTCTAAGTAAATCTTTTGCAGCCTAATGCATTTAACACGTTTGTTTGATTTCCATTAACCCACCAACATCAAGTTCAGACAATCAATGTCCCTCTGCTGATTGATGATTTTATGTTAGATGTAAGGAGGGAGGGCTGTCTGATTTAGTCTGACTCACAGCTAAACTTGAGAAAATATTTTTAGTAGCACAATAGTGTAAATGATAAGCCCAAATATTTGATAAAAATGGAAATTATTTATTTTGTATATTGTCAACTATGCATCCAGCCAACGATGGATGGGGAAATATATTCAGCTCGTTATCTAGTCTGGACCTATGAGATATTTGACTACTAATAATAGAATAATAGAAATGCTGTTAATCAATGATTAGCCAATATTTCAGTCAACATAACTGCAGATATTTCTTTTACAAAAAGGATTAAACAGATTGGATCTGATTGATATTTCAAGGTAAAACATGAGAGGCTGCGTGCAATCAGCTCCGCTTAACAAGCGACATCGCCCAAAGGAATAAAAAAACCAACATGATGTTAAAATTAAAATCTGAATCTGTTTTAGACTGAATTGAATTTGCTTGACTGTTTTCTTGTTCTCCAACAGTAAGAGGATAAATGCTGTTTTGAACATCGGTGGGTTGACATTATACAAGCAGCCACTTTTAATGATACAGTCAAGAAATGTGACCATTAAATTTTATAATATAAACAAAATACAGACGCAGTTCATGTTTTTATCTGTCATTAGCTTCAACCCACAAAGTGGTTCACCAGGCGCACTCATAAATGATTTTAAAAAACAACAACAAGTCAAGTGAATTTTATTTATATAGTGCCAAATCACAACAAAAGTTATATCAAGGCCCTTTCCAAGAAGAGCAGGTCTGGACCACTCTTTATTGTAAGAATATGGAGACAGTGGCGAGGAAAAAACTGACTTTAACAGGTAGAAACCTCGAGCCGATCCAAGACTCAATGTGGGCGGCCAATAACAATAACAGCTATTATAATAGAAAGATTACAATTTGTAGTATTTATAATAACTACTACAATAACAACACTAATAGTAATAATAATGCATGTTGTTTGGTATGTATCCCAGCAATATGTTTTATGATTCTGGAGCATGGCATGGTTGCTAGATGCTGCATATAATAGTAGGATTTATGCAGGAGTAAGCACAATGGGTGACAGGCAGATCTGTGTGTGTGTGTGTGTGTGTGTGTGTGTGTGTGTGTGTGCGCGTGTGTGTGTGTGTGTGTGCGTGTGTGTGTGTGTGCGTGTGTGTGTGCGTGTGTGTGTGTGTGTGCGTGTGCAAACATGTGACTGTCATAATTACAAGAACGAACTTCAGGCTTTCAGAAATTGACTCCAGCATTATGTTTCCTGTGGTAATTTTCTTATGTAAAACTTAAGGATATCAACCCGAGCCACCAAAATGATATGTTCTTAACCAGCAATTACCTATAACCATAATTAACTTTCTCCAGCCTTCATTTCACCAGCAATTACATTGTTTTACTGTTAAATGCAAATGTTAGACTTTCCTTGTGTCTGGTCCGCACCATGTGGACAGGAAGTGTAGACTGCATGCTTTTTTCTGCTGAGATGCTGTGAGCATTGATGTCATGCTATGGTGGCAGGCTAGTCCAATTCTTTTGATGATGCTTCCAAATGACTGATTGAATGAATCCATACTTTGCAAACTTTCTTTCATTTTCTCCAGCCATTCACTCCACTTTGAAATCCATGCTATCACTTCATGTGTCTTTAATATTTTGTACCTATAATGATCTTATAAAATACAGCAAGCTGTGTAGTTACATGCATTAAAAGCTTTTGTCCAATGACTTTTAGTAACCGAGTCACTCAAGCGTGATATTATAAAATCATACTTGAGTATTTCACACACACACACACACACACACACATATACAGTATATATATATACATCCACCCATCCATCAAACAACACCTTTCTGTTGTTTGCTTATCTAATTACCTGATTTACTTGCAACAGCTTTGCTAACAGCCTGTAGAAAGGATTTAATGATGCACAGCGATCAGCTACAGCTGACACCAAATATCAAGTCACTTTATAGGAACTGCCCCATGAATCTCCATTGACAAGATAAAATATAAAACTGTAAAGCAGCACGTCAGAGGAAATAAAATAGATTATTTTTTTTAAACGGTCAAACAACCAGCTTTGCGTAGTGTTTTAATGTTTATTTTCCTTTGCTAAATGCACTGGTGAGCTGATCCACTCCATGGGTTGGGTGGACTGATTTCCTGGGCGAGGGTTTTATGATGTACAATGTTGCTCTCAGCAGGAGTGGAAGCTGGTCAATCAATACAGAGCACACAGCAGATGGTGAAACTTTCCAAAGGCTTGCTTTAATAATTTATCATATTATCTACCTTCATTAATGCAACAATGCTCTATTTCTTCTGCTTAAAAGGTTTCGGGTCTGGCTTTCTAACATAGACATTTTACAGAACTGTGATTTTGATTTTGTCCTTTAAAGGGATTGGTTAACACTGTCGCAGAATGAAAACATGCGACAGCTACTGTAGAAGCAGAGTATAGGGATTTAACTTCATCTACTTCTAACGTGCACGGAGAAGGGAAAAATAGCCTAAAGAGGTAAAAAAAAAAAAAACTCTGCCAGCCTGGGACTATGATTGGTCTGAAGCCACATGGCCTTTTACCCAACCCATCCTTGTAGGTGCCTCATTCGCTGATATGTGTGTAGAGTTAGATGATTGGTTGCCTTTTATATTTTTTGCATTTTTAAATTTGTTTCTGCTTCATACCTACCCTATTTATTAATGTTATTTGTAATGTGTGTCATGATGACCCTGATGGAGGCCATAAGTCGAAACATGTTGGTCTGAAAATAGAGTTGCTCCAATATGTTGCAGTCTTAACGTGAACAAATTCAGACCTCCACCCCGTTATGATCAGGAATCAACAGAGCAACCATGACAGATAATTATCAATTATATGGCTGAACAAAACCCCCGTTCCCTCCTGAAGGCCCACCCTCTGTCAGTGAATATTTTAGCAACTGAGTTTCATTCTGGGGTTGATTTGTCGACATTTTTAATGTTTAAATGGAACATTAAATATCTTCCAGTTGATTCATTTACATTATAAATGTTGCTAAAAGTCATTTTGACTTTTTGAAAACACAAAACACTAAAATATTTATACGACAAAATAAATTCGAGCTCAGTGTTTGAAATAAGCACAAATGACTCGGAGAGACTAGGAAGGAGTAAATCCAGATATGTGCAGAGTGAGTGAGAAAAAATATTTTATTGGTTTCTGTTGAGAGATGGTTATTCTACTGCTGCTGAAATCTGCTGAAACATAAAATGATGAAATAAGAAGTGAATAATGAAATATGCTGAGCTAGTCAGAGCAATGCTTCATTCCTTCTACTGCACAGACATCACATTACATCATCAGCAAATCCTCGAATTAGATCATGTCACGTTAGCTCCAACCAGCCCTGGGGTCAGTCGCTCTCGTTCATAATCAACTTATAACGTATTCCTGACAAAACATTTCCAAAAAGGTTATGCATGTCAGTTCATGACAACCCAGCTGAAACAGCAGGTGAACTGTAGGGTCTGGATTTATTATGATGCTGCTGCTTCTCCAGGTTTTAAATTGACCTGCCACTATCGTTAACAGAACTCACTCAGTGATGTTTATTCAACTTTAAATTTGATGACTTCTCCCCTTGTGGCCTAAATATTAGACAATGTAAAACAATGCCAGGGTACAAAGATTGTCATAGGGTCATTTTTGACCTGACAATTATACAATCATGTACACACAACAACAAAAAAGCAAAAAGCACAAACACACACACAACCAAATTTTTGCTTTGTTGTATTTTATTTTATTTATTTATTTATTTGTCTTTGTTCTTTTTTTGTTTTTTGGAGTTGATGTAATCTATAGATATGAAAAGTCATAAAAAAATTAAAGTCATAAAAAACAAATTAAGAATATGTGTGTTAGTGCACTGACCATACAACAAACACTGTTGCACATCTTGCACATGTGGGACGTGACCTTAATGGACTTATGCCGTGCATTTTAGACCATGCGCTGTAGATTGTTTAAATATGTTCACTAGAACTTAAGCTTTAAATGTCAAATTGCATCAGTTATAATCCATAAATACAAGCGCAACGTATCAGTCAGCTGAAGCCTCTTTATTGACCACCAGATACTTGAAATAACCAAAGCTGTTTTATTGGTCACCTTTATTAAAATGGTAAGATACTACAGTCTATCTGAAGAGGGCACCACCATTTTGACTTGACACTGATATAACATTGTTGGACTGAAGCAGAACCTGACATTAGATTTTTTTGTATTTTTCATATTATTCTAACTTATCGTAGCATGTGCCAACATTACCAACAGTGCAACTGACTGCAGACAGTTCAGTCAGACATTTGGGTGCTACATTTGCCACTAGTAGAGGCAAATGTAGCCTTGGGCCTCTAGCCTCAAGCAGCGATGAGTAGGGGGCTACAGAGGTCTGTTGAGCCTCCCGGTTTCTAACTTCCCATCCCCAGATTTAGTTTTATTTTCAGACTTGTCTCAAGTGACAGCTCGCCAGGCAACCTATGAGACTTTGTACAGCTTCGTGTGAAGCCACAAAAGGCTTTGGAACTTTTTTTTTCACATCAGCAGTATTTCACCTTTGAAGTAATTTCATACGTATTGGCAGGGGACAGTGGAGAGTCATTATAGGGGTAGTAGAGGTCATCTCCCCCTGCTTCAAAAGTCCACACTTTTTTAATCCCTCCAGTTTGTAATCCCAAACCATTTACCCTTACAAGACATGTGTGACAATCAAGATATGTGGTGAGAAGAGCATTGCCTTTGTCAAATAAGAGAAGTTTCACAATATTAGATGGTCTGTATGGAGGCAAGAGACTGTTCAAAATCTGGAGGCTATTACATGCCAGTCAAATTCAAGTGGCTACAAGTGATGGCAGAGACCTAAAACATGTTCATGCAGAGCAAAAGATGAGCACCAAGCAACATCTTCAGGTTCTCCTTTAAGAACCAGACCAAAAGGTTTATATGCACCCCTGATTCTATCAATGCAAGAAGCAAGATATTTTAGTTATAAATGTTGCTGTGCAATGAAAACAAAATACTATTTTGCAGCTGCACAAATCAGTTCCTCTACATTTCAGTGTCTACAGTGGTAAAAATGGCACAGATCACAGTTGAGGCAATCATTTTAACATATAATCTATTAGAAAAAACTGACTGACTGCTAACAGGAAAAGCTTTTTTTATTAGTTTATTCACAGCAAAGCTCAAACCCAGGTTCATGTGAACACCTTAAAGGAAGTGTGACCTTTACCAGAGTATATGGCTACCTTTCTACATTCAGTCATCGCCACAAATAGAATAAAATAATGACATTATGAAGAGCAGATTCCAGTGCAGTTAAAGTCACACAGACAGAACTTCTTGACCTTGCTGACTTTTTCCAACAGTAAAACAGTAATGGTGTATAATTCTGCAGCCATTCCACTAATTAGACCTGTAACCTTACTGCAGTCTTTGCTATCAGGAGCCCTCCCACAGTCTAGACATCTTTCTCCTGCTACTTACCTCCATTTTCCCTCCATCCCTCATTCTCTCTCTTTCTGTTTCACGTTGATGCTCCCTCATTCACAGTCTGTCATTTTTGGCTTCCTTCCTATCCTTCTGAGGAGACATTTGTTGCGAATCATGATCATGGAGTTCTGCGTGTTCTCCTTACCATACTGAACCCGTGGTGGTGATGCTCTGGTCCTCATCCAACTGAAAGTGCCGTTCACTCCCTTTATCTGTGCTAAAAAGGAATTTCACTGCAAAACATGGTTTACTAGTTTGATCACTTTACACAGAAGCAACTCAAGAGAGCACAAGTGAAATATGAGAAACACTGAATGTTTTGTAAACGTGCCACACAATGTCGATGGAAGTGGAGTAGCTGTTCTAAAACTACTTCCTTCTCCATTTGGTTCCCTGAAAACATAGATGTGACACATGATTGGAATATACCTGCACACTTTCCCTTAAGAACAGACAGAATATGATCAGCTTTAACTGATGTAAAACCTGTATACAACACCATAAATCTAATTATGTTCGTAGCATAAAAATGCCACATTGGGAAGCAGATAATGGAACACATTTCTCAGTTTGCAGCCTTGTACTGTAAGCTGTATTTTAGCATTGATTGCTGTTGAACAGGTTACCAAGGATCCATTAAAAGATGGTTTAGAAATGTAAGGTCTTGTGGTACATTTCAGCAAATGCACAAAAAAAAAAATCCTTCAATTGTTACATATCCACAGGAATTAGGAGCCAAAAATGCAGAAGTCAAAACACTCAGGCGAGAGGAGAAGAAGGTTTAACAGGGATTTATTGAACAATGAACCAAAGATTGTACAATTGAAGAGTCTCTTGACAGGCAAAGGGCTGAGAGCAGGCAGGCAAGCAGATTGAAGCAAACTGTGGGTAACCCCACAGAGTGCAGACAGGATCTCCAGGGCATGGCTGACATAGGCAGAGTGTGGAGTGGATCTGAGGCTCAGGGACATGTGAGTCACAGGCAAGAAATATCCCAAAAAAATCGAGCAAACAGGAAGGTTGGTCAGACGTTGTTACCAACCTCACGAAGCGACGGACACCGGATGAGAAACCAGGGATTAAATACAAGCAGGTGAGCAGAGTCGGAGGAGGCGGCAGTGTGAATGAGCTTCTATCCAAGTCAGCCACACCCTGGAGACACACAAGCAGACGCACACACACACATATACTGACAGGGAGGGACAGACAGAGGCACTGGGATTAAGGGAAACAGAGGGAACAATGGGAACAGGGGAGAGGAAACTGATCCTGACATCAACAGTAAGATTTAGAGCTCAGGAAACACCCATCTTATTTTATTAGTAATGTGTCCAGCAGCATGTGTCAGAATAGAATAATCCCAACTTCAAATGTTCAGCGCCCATAACTTAAAATGCACATGAATGTCTGTGGATAGATTTTACCGTGCCATGTGATGAAGATTAAAATATCCACCATGTGGTCAGTCTTACATTGCATTCCAGTGTGCATGTATGATCTATGGTGTTTCTGTTTGATTTTTCTCTCAGACACAAGAAAACCACTGTTTAGACGTGCAGACAAACCACTTCTGTTTTACCACATGTGAGCATGTTTAATCTTTAAATAGCTGTGGGAGCACAATGACACAGTAACTTTAGGATCCCCATGGACATGAATGATGAATGTGTGGGCTTGTTTATCCCCCATGTCAATGATTCCTGAAAACACAGGAACACATATTGAGCGAGTGAGTTGATAAAGGTTAAAAAATGGCTGCTTCAGAATCACACAAACAGCTCAGGAATCCAGCAGGAGCCGTTTCATCCCCTCCAGGCACATGCTAGAATTTGCAGGGGTTTGATATGACCTGAGATGGGTTGTCAAAACTGCATGAAGGAGTGCCTGACCTGAAACAAATACAATACAAACAAAACCAAAAAATTGCAGGAAGATAAAGTGTAATTAGGGTTTTTATTTGTAATAATTATTCAGTCATCCCCAGATTGATTTAATTAATTTTGAACAGAAGTGTCAAATCTGCCAACACAATAATTCATTGATATTAGCTGCCTTTTAATACGTTACCTGACTATAGGAGATCTGATAAGGTCTTCATCCAAATGCCTGACAGAAATACCTTCCATCATTTCTTTTAATCCATGTTCATATGTCTTTGTTTGAATATTTTATCTGTTTATGTGTTTTTTTTCTTTATGGAACGTGATTCCTTCTTTCATTTGAAAAGTGAGTCATTGAAATAAAAAGCAACATTTTGAGAAGTAAAAGCAACGACAAAAGAAACAAGAACAAGTCATTAAGAGCTGGGACCATATCTAGGACCATATTTCTTAAAAACAAGATGTTTTTAACAAAATGTGTTTAACTAATATAAAGTAACTTCATTGAAGTAAATATTTCCAGGGAAAACTTTTGAAACAACATACGACACATTCATTTTCATGTCAGTATCCTGGTTGGGCGATAATGTGTCTCCTAAATTATCTAATTACAACAGCATGACGTATGATTGACACTTCATCCATCAAGCCCCCCTGCTGTTACTGCGGCTCACAGCTTTAGCAGGACCAGCTCTGGGACGTTTAGAGAAGAAAGTGAACTGACCCTAACTCATGGTGCATGTAGGTCTATTTGTGTCCTCCATGATGATCTATATCCCAAGCCTTATTCCAGTGACTAGACACAGGTGATAAATCCTGGTTAAACTTTGTCCTTCCTCTTTTCACAGTGAGACAGGATGCATGATGGACTGTGTCTCTCTGCATACAGTCTTCTATCCTATCCCTTCATCATTTACCGAATCCGCCCCTCCCTTCATCCAGCCCTCTTCCTCTACCCCTCGTTTCCCAACCCTCTCTCCATGCATCACTAACCCAATCATCTTTCTTTCTTTCCTTCGTTTCTCTCTTCAACCCAGTCTTAGCTTAATGTTCTCCCTCCCTTACCTTCTCTTTATGTCTTGGTTGAAAATAGCTAGAGCCGCTGTGGTGACAATCAAGACAATGTTCATCAATCCATTTATCCATCTTCCTTTTTATTTTCTCCCATCTTGAGGTCGTACCAGCATCAACACTTACAGCAGTTACTTCCCTCTTCCAAATTGTCTGCCTAGTCCATACATCCATCCCTCCATCTTTACATCTGTTTACATACTTATCCATTCTATTCTCCCAAAAAAAAACCAAAAAACAGCTGCAAGTCATGCTACGTCACAATATGCAATATGAGCCAAACGTTGCAATGTTTAAACTGCTTAACCTCAACTCATCACATTTTATGCACATTTTTTATTTAAAAAAACCCTTAAATTCTTCCTTTTGTAACAGTGGTGAGGATGTATTCTGCATGGATGAATGACATCCAACCAAGCCAACCAGGTCACCAAAACTGAGCAATCTCTAATTTAGTACATTAAAAGGCATTTGGTAGAATTATTTCCTGTCCAGCTATCTGCACACTTTTCATCATTGGACCTTCCAGCAATCCGACAATTAATCAGAGCTCATTTGTTTGTGTCACTTGAACTTGAACTTGGCTGACTTTCAATTGTTAATCATGACCGCAATTTATCCTAAAAGACAACAAACAAAAAAACAATTCATAATTTTAGTACAATTTTGCTGCAAAAATCAACCATTTAGTGCCGTAACAATTACAAAACATCACATGAAATCCCCTGAACTCCATCATTCTTGTACTTTTTCTCCACCCACATCTCTTTTGCTCTTTAACTGGCAGACAAAACAAACTCTGGCCGTGGTCCAGCCTAGCCAGTGAAGGAGAAGAGGTGTCTGTGCAACAAATGACAAAGTGTCAACACCAGGAAATAGGTGTGTGTGTGTGTGTGTGTGTATGTGTGTGTTTGTGTGTGTGTGTTTAAGTGTCAGTTTGGGGAAATAGCCTGGATGCCTGATTATGTTTCAGCCAGCCACTGCAGTCTGGCAAGGTTTGACCTTTCAGGTTACTATAGATATAGAGTCACTGAGAGTGAGAGTGAGGAAGAGATAGAAGATGAAGGTGAGTCACAACGAATCAGCACAGATTTGATGCCAGTGTTATCCACAGTTCACATGTATCTCCAATTAGACATTTTAGTTTGACTGCTGGCCCCTGACCTCTCACCTGTGTTTGTTTATGATTACCGATATGCATTGGCAGGTTTTAAATGCACTTCTATGTTGGTGACATCATAGATGCTGAGTCATCTGCATTTAGTTAGTTTTGCTCTCTTCATTTCCTTCAAGTTACTAAAAAAATATAAAATGCACCCAGTTCTCTAATATTTGGTTTATCTGTTGAACATGTTTGCATCTCTAAAAGTGTCCTTCTCTGTTTATTATAAATATCACTAGGAAAAATATGGAAAAATAATATATGCAATGGAAAAAGTACTTGGTATTAATCAAAGAACACCTACAGTAGGAGTCGCTTTTGTAAACCAGCACATGTTATTTGTGTGACCATACCTAACCTGGGTTAATGTAGTTAGACGGGTAGTAGAGTAGAAGCAATCGCTGCCCTTAACAAAGAAAGTTAGAGAAGGAGGGATAGAGGATGACTGGAGGAGAGATTGATAGAAACATGAGTGAGAAGATGATACAGAAAAACAGAGAGCTAGAGAGGTCTGGCCAGCATTAATTGTGTTCAATTATTCAACTACCTCGAAAGCTGAAAGAACCACTGGAGCACTTCATTCTTCTCTGCATGTGCATGTGTGTGTGTGTCTGTGTGTGTGTGTGTGTGTGTGTGTGTGTGAACACATTTTATTGTAATGTGCATATATAGATTTGTATGCTGAGTGTGTGTGAGGAAGGAATCCAGTGTGTGAGTTTCCCTCATGGAGTTTGATGTCTGTCCTCCAGAAGCAGCTTCTCATTCTTCATTAATGAAAGCTGTATCAATGTGTCATGTTACATCACTCACTCACACACAAACACACACACACACACACAGACACAAATGTCAACACACGCTCTGCACAAATCACAGTATACACAATGAGACACTGCCATACTGTGAGCCCATTGCTGTGTGCCCGCTGACAGGCTGGACGACATTGTGTTTCAGTAACACAAACAGACAGACGCACACAAACACACACTGACATGCTGTGTGCGATCAGAGACTTTATCAGTCATCTCCCATTGATCAGCTTTCCTGCTGCATTTGCCCTTCAACACCAACTTAACGTAGGTTTCCCATCCATCTCCGTCTATCCGTCTCTCCTCTTCTCTATTGCTGGGATGTTAACTTGGTTTTGGTTTCACGTCTATCAGTCAAGCTAACATGTGCCTCTTCCTCTCCAGTCCATCCGGCTTCACCTACTTTACACAACTCATATATACACTACCAGTCAAAAATTTGGACACAGTTTCCCATTCAAGTGGATGGGAAACTGTGTCCAAACTATTATATATTAATATATATCTATATCTATATCAATATATATCTATATCTATATCAATATATATCTATATCAATATATATCTATATCTATATCAATATATATATATATCTATATATAGATATATATCTATATATATCTATATCAATATATATCTATATCAATATATATATATATCTATATATAGATATATATCTATATATAGATATATCTATATATATCTATATATAGATATAGATCTATATATAGATATAGATCTATATATAGATATAGATATATATATATCATATAAGCAATAATTCCCCAAGTAATAAAGCTCTAACACATAAGACATATAATAGGGCAGAATAAATCTTAAATTTCAGGAACTCAGGGTTTGCAGTAGGGATTTTCCAAGTCTTATATTGAAGCCTGATGCTGTTCAATCCGTTCAGACATGTTGTTTTATGCATTGACTGCATCCAAATACATCTGATGGGCTAAATAATGGTAGCCGACTTTTGTCTACTGATTAGTTTGCCTGAGGATTCATGTCAAATGCTGGCAGGACATTCTATGTGGCTTTGGGGTGTTGACAAAACAAACTTTAATCAAAACACCATGTCGAAGTCAAAGCTGCAGCCAATCGGCAGAGTGGTGGGTGGAGATAGAGGTGGGGCCTATTTAGATCAGCATATAGGACACAAAGTCGAGGCTGTGGAGTTACACCTAATGCTATGTAAACCATTAACAGGTCTAGGTTTGGGGTTTGATAGCATTTTCTTTTCAACTGATACTCTAAATAGATTTTTTTCTGTTGGGTGAGAGAACAAGTTTGAGTCGCAATCCTAATTAAAACCTATTGCTATGACTTGAAAATTACATGTGGAAATCATGTCACCACAACAGATATTTTTTTCAGAATTATCAATATGAGAAGCCAAAATTAATTAAAATTGGATATGAAATGAATTAAAATTAGACCGGGAGAATATGACCTCTGGTATTAAAGTGACAGGCACATCTAGATTATTTTACTAGAGATGACTCTATGCAGTTGTACAGTGGTGTTAAAGTGTGGAGTTTTTTCCCTAACAGATGTTTTTAATTACAGACATCGACTGCAGCCATTTTAATTTTTGTTCTGTTCAAGTTGAGACTAATGTGAGAGACTAGTGGTAAAGTAGTAAAGAAAGAAGAAGAAAAGAAGAATGTTTATTGCATCAGATGGTATGTGATAATTAGTGTGTTGGAAAGTCTTTGGTGTCAGAAAGTCTTTGACGCTTAGACTCTTCAGGGAGATTGAGATTGACGGGCGTCAGTCCTGCAGCTAGCAGCAGCAAGATATATATCCCCCCCCTTGGAGTCCAGACACTGGTGGTGGTGGTGGCTGATGACCCTGGAGAAGCTGATGAATGATGAAGTTGGTGAATCTTTGAAGACTGAGCGGTAATGGGGAGGTGGAGGGTGCGCACAACAGCAGCAGCAGCAGCAACATGATAGGCTGATGAAAAGGTGTGTCGCTGTGCTATTGGATAGATGTGACCAGCTGATGAGAACAGCTGATAACTCAATTGACGGCCCCTGATCGTGATAGCAGGAAAATAAGATTGAGCATGTGTGAGAGGTATGAATGACAGAATAGCATGATAAATAAAGTATAGCCCGAGTGTGCAAAGGTTTAGTCTTCATTATCGGCAGCTGGACAAGGTTTGCCCCCAAACGCTCCCAGAGAGCTCTTGGTACTTCTAAAACCCTGCATACGGCCCTGGCTACAACCTGAATACTTGCTATGAATACTTGCTTCTTCATACTTGCTATGAAGAAGATTTGATAAAAAAAGCTTTGTTTTGTTTTTTTCATTTTTTGCCAATCCTGTTTAGGGAGTTTTTATTACTTAACTACAACATATGTTTTGTTTTAGCAACAGCGTAACGTTTGATGTTTAAGGCTTTGTGGCAGAGCTCTGGTCTTCTTATAGATCATTAAAAAGACTGCAGTGGTAATTTATTCAGACAGCCATGATCAGTGTTGTTGTATACATTTTTTTTTGCACAACATCTGCAGTACAATAACATCACTAAAGTGTCAAGTTGCATAAAGTATGGTGTCTGTGCTTTTTGCTGCAGATTTTCCTCACTCTTCACTCCGTTTCTCTTGATTTTGTCTTCCAGGTACAAATGAACCCTTATCATTAGATATGGTGAGGCGTAAGCACATGAATAATTTGTATCTAATATCCCTTCTCCTCTCAGCAATATAAACATGCTTTTCCTCAGTGGCTCACCTCTCTTGATCCCCTATTCTCTACCTCTTCTCTCCCTTCTTCTCTCACTTAATCACAATCTCTCTTTTTTCCCTCTCCATTCTTTCTGTCCTCCCAGACTTCACTAAACACGCTTAGAGTGAAAATGGAAGTGGTTTATCACTCAGGTCCATTATGTTAGCATTCAGTAGATAGGTCCAAAGGACAACATGATTAATTGAGTAGGCTTTAGTGCGTGTGTGCATGTGTGTGTGTATGTGAATTATGTTTATACATCTTGTGGTATTAAAATATTACTGTACACATCAATCTTCTTGCAGGCTACAATGTGCATATATCTGCTTTAATGCATGATATGCACGTGATTTTATCTCAGCTACAAATTGTAGTGTGTGAAATATAACAGTGATCACAGGGTCAAATTTTAACACCATTGAATTCACATCAGACATGTCAGAGTCGTCTCGTCTACTAAAGCAGATCTCCTTCCAGAGATTAGAGTGTTTCCATGATGTCCACCAGGAATTCATGGAGGACCTACGGTTTTGTGAGAGTGGCTCAGGTGTTATGCATGAATAACATGGTGCATATGAAAAATGTTACATCACCTGATAGAAGACAAACTCGCTGAGTTAACACAATGGAAAAAAGAAACAATATGCAAAGGTGGTGAGAATGAAATGCTTGGTTCAGTTTTACTTTGAAATATTTAAAGGCAGTATTACCATGCAAAGAAAAACATTGTTAGTGTTATGTCAAAGGTCTATGTATTATTGTGTTGCCATGATGTCTGGAAAGTTTATACAAGCTTGTGTTTTAGTCTAATAAGTAAACAAGTTCACAAAATGTTAAGGAATTAAATGTTCTTACTCTTATTTCCCCTATGAAACACAGAAAAACACCGTCTGAATTGAAGTTTCTGTCATTTACTGAACTAAGACGAGCTTAATGGCCTCGTTAACTCAACAAAAACACACTGCATCACCAAGTGAGATGCAAAAATATGCTGGCTCTCGATGCTACATCTCACCCGACCAGCTCTCGCTTCATCTCTCTCATGTCTCCACCTCTCATGGTCCTCATCAGAGTCTCTGTAAACCACCTCAGCACCTGTCATTAAACCGTCTACTGATCACAATGGCAAGTCCCACCCACTTTTTTAAAGTTTTTAGTTTAGACCCTCCCACTTTTAACATGTTGAATACATGGTGGGACATAATGCCATGTGTTAGTGCTTCGTTGTCAACTCAATAAAGGTTGCTTACTGAGAGAATCCAACAATATATGACATAGCATGCATGTTTTCACCCAGGGGCACCCAGGCAGTTTGCCATATAGCACACATAAGACGCACAAACCATGCAAGCTGCTAACGTTAGCTGGTCATTGATGTCCAGATGCAAGGTAGTGAGTTAAGGAGGGTCACACCCTCCCATCCTATGGAGAGCAAAGAGAGCATAGTAGAGAGGAATAAGGTTAAAGAGAAAAGTAAGATGACCAATGAGACTAAAGGAAAAAGAGAGAAAGAAAATTGGTTAAATTTAGAGTGAAGTAAGCGAGTAAACAAAAGAGATAAAGGAGACGAACAGAGAAAACTATGAAGGTTCATCTTTTCACTGCAGAGCCAATTTGCATTAGTTGCAATTGGGCACCTGATAATTGTGAGGTTATGAGAGTTATTATATAAAAAACATCAAAAGCATCACCCCCATGAAGTCATTGTTGATAATTGTGTCACATTCATTTGAATATTTGATGAGATTTCTGGGAAGTTATTTGCTTTGAAATGTGTGCTTTTAGCCGAGAAAGTATATCAGGTGCTTTTGCCACAAAGCTATTATGATATCGTCCAGCTAACTCTATGGATGCCTCAAGGCTGAACACGTTTCCTAAATATTTATGTGGTGTGCAGCCACATCGTCGATGCTTCTTACGTCCATTGCACGAACATTTTAGTAGCAAAGCTCTGACTGCAGCAGGTCTGCAAATATTACAAGTCAATATTTGAAGCAACGCAAACCCCTGACTGCTTTTTGTTCTTATAAAATAACAATTATATGTACGATGTGATCGATATTACCTGTCTGAAAGGTTTCATTTGTATTGCAGAACTTTAATTAGCAGGGTGTCCCTGAACCTTACAGTTACACTCGTTACAGGTCATGTTTCAGACATAGGCAACGCTAGACCAACAGATATGGGGAAGATTGGGGGAGGGTGGGGTTCCTCCCCCAAACTCTGACACACCCAGGTAGACTGTTGCTTACAAATATGAAAATCCTCATCTTTTTAAGATGTGACTCACTGAATCTAGTTCAGATGTAAGCCTTTGATTCCAAATCCAAACCAATTTTCCCATTAGATTAACAGATTAAAACTTAAAATTGCCTTTACCAGTCAGATATGTTTGATTTGTTATCATTTACGATCAGAGTAATGTATACCTGAATGAATGAAAAAAAAGTCTTCCTCTGTTTAGACTCACTGTAATTAACCAGAGACAAATCAAACCAACTAAACAGAAACGATCAACAATAAATAAAAAGAACTACGGGCGAAGAGGGAGGAGCAACAAACAATAGAAATGAAATGACTGCCACTTTAACAGCCGAATAAATCATCACCATAGTGGACAACACAGATAGAAACAACACAAACACCTCAGAGGCTGCAGCTACAAACACACACATTAAAACAAAGAGAGTTGTGTACTTTCTTACAAACAAGTGATGCATGGATCTCTACGTTTAATCTCCTGATAAGGCACGTCATAAAGATTACCATTCAGATGCAGGCAGGTGAAATCATCATCATTTATGAGTTCATTCCTTTATCTGGAGCGATCCCTCAGCAGCATAACCTAAATGATTTCCTCAATCTCCCTACATGCAGACACCATGGGTCAGGATCCAATGTTAACCAATGACCCGTGTTCTTCCACACATGCAAACAGTCACAAACACAGTCCAGGTTCAAACAGTCAAATTGTGTGGAATAAATTACTTGTCCTCCTTATAAATCCCAACCCCCATTAAAGCAATCTAAAAATGATTCTGTGTCCTCTGGAGAGTTTCCTTCGCTCTGTTAAGTTTAAAACCGCAGCTTTTAGTTTTGCTGCTTATTTGCTGCAGTGACATTACCGCCTGAAGGGGAGTGCTTAAAATTGCTTCTCTAATAATTGAGGTAAATTGTTATAGAAAACACTCATGCATCAATACAACACACAATATAGAGATCACCTGCATAGACTGCGCTCCTTGACACGAAAGGCAATATAGCCTGCAGGAACCAGTAGAGGTGCACCGTGTGTATGCAGGTCTATTAATCAGAGACAGGGATTTGTTTAGGTGGGTGGCAGGCAGATGAAATTCAAGGCTGATCTGCACAACACTTTCTATGCAGATGCTGTTCTTGTCTATCGGAACCTCATTATGTGCTTTTGGTTCTTTTCTTTCTCAGTGCACATTATAATCAGTCCACTTAGCTTCTGTGTCCCACTATAACCAGACGAGTCTGTTTACTGAAAGTCATCTTAAGGTGGATCACTTTTGGAAAGTTAAGCTTCCAGTAGCCTCCTAATAGTGCCTGTGACAAGCTTTCCACACAAAGGCTCCCATTTCATTGATGAAAGCTTTAAACTGAGACATCCGATTGTACGGTGCATATTAAAACTTACTGGAATTTGCAAACACTTTATAGTCAGCTTTAACTCTATGTAACCTTATATTTGGTGAAATGCATAAGCCTAAAGCATCATTTAGATTTAAATTTAAACACTGCAAAGTGCAGCACTGGCCTGCCTGAGCACAGACAAAGTGTTTGTTTTGATGGTATGTCCAGGCATCTTATAATGAAAATAACAATAAAATCAGCTGTCTGCATATATGATCCTCCTAAATGTACCACCAATGCCTTTGAGACCAAAGTAGTATAGTTATTTTATTTTTTTTTTCCTCAGCATGTTCTGGAGGTTTCAACCATTCATTGGGGTCAAAAGCTCTCCTGTCTTTCCTGTACTCTCTCGATAATGAACAGCAGTGCTGCGGACAAGACCAAACTCCAGCTGAACCGGGAGTTACTCAGCTTTTAACCTCACAGTCAGTGCAGTGAGGTCCATGCAGACACAGAAACTCTGCGATGCACTTAAGTGAGAAGTCCTGGGATGAGACGGGATACTACATTTTAGAAGCAAATGCTCCCTAAAAATAATTTCATTCCACCTTAAAAATTGAAAGAGGGGCACATGTATTTTCAACAAAGAGAGAGTGCAAGAGTGAGTTGGAGTATTTTTGGTCATTTTCTGCAGTTTTGCAATTTCCTCTCTCTGCTCTTCAGCTTTTCAGTTCAGGAGTATGTCAGCATCCAACCTCTCAAGACACACTGCCACAAAAATTAAGGGGGCATCGTAACATATTATTACAGAGACACTCCATACAAATGCAGGTAACGTAAGGGGTTTTACTGGCATTCTGAGAGGGTTAGCCTGCTGAGACTTACACTTTATTCCAAGCACTCAGTGTTTTCTTTAACTCCTCGTCAGGGGATTTGTCAGACATCTCAGTTTTTTTTTTTTTTTACAGGTGTCACTGAGGACACAGGAAGGTGAGAATGAGGAAAGGAGGCAGAGGAGCTATGTGATGGAGGGTTGATGGATAAACAGAGTTACTGCTTTGTCTGTTGGCAAGAGAGACCTGGCCCTGGTAGCAGCCAATCACACGTATTAAAATGCAACAAATTCAACATGTAGCCTAATACAAAAATCCACAATGAAACAACATAGACTATTCATACAAAGTGGCCTCAAGAAAAAACATGCACATTTCTCTGTCACCACATTCTTCATGATGCCTTTAAACTTGTCAATTGATACAAGTGGATCTAATTTTAGACCCTTTTGTAAATTGTTGCATGCCCATGGTGCATCGTGGGAGAATGCAATTTTCCGTAGATTGGTGGAAAATTGCTGTATATTGAAAAGCAGCCACTTAGAAGAGCATAGCTGGTAACTACTAGAGCTAACACAGAGAAGGGTACTGAGATACAGTAGGCTGGAAGTTTACCCAGTATTGCTTTTTAGATTATAAATGTAGCAGTGCTGTTGTCTGCAGGTGGTCAATCACGTGTGTGCATGTACAACATGTCACCGCAATCAATTACAGACAGAAAGGAAGCTTCCACAAGTTTTTTCTTGGCACTGAAAGTAAAACAAGATTTATTTCTAAAATAAAAGCCAATCTTCATTCGGAGTTTCCTGACTAGGTTTACAATATGTATATGTCAAATGAAAGTTTGTCATCTAACCATATAACCAAGTACTGGTATATACATACAGCATGGGCGTAGGTGTCAGTTTGGTGTCCATGTTTTCTCCTCTACAAATATTAAAATGGGACTCCTGGCTGAAGTTATGGACCAGTTTAGGTGGACTGGGATCCAGTTCAAGACACACCGAGTATAAAAATGTCCGCAACTTTGTGAGTGCAAGTGCACCTATGTCACTGGTTGTATCCAGTACATATTATATCAATGACATACTCCTGATAATCAGACCTCACAAAAGGATGAAGCCAAAATGACTTTCCATAGATTTAAAACTTTTTTTTCCCCAAGATTATACTCAAGCTGTCTCAAAATCATCTGAAACCCTCCTTCCTTGGACAACAGTGTTCTTCAAAAGTGACCTTCCTTGCGTAAACTTAACTTTGTCATTTTTCCAACAGATTCTTTGTGTAAAACCTAATTTGATATGTATGGAGTTGGGTTTCACCATTGGACAGCTTGATTTGCCTTTTTCATCATTTACCTCCTCACCTTCTCCTCATCTTGCCTAAATTTTGCTTCTCTTCTCCACAGACCTCTTATTTAAACCGCCAAGAGTGATATTCACTGTTTATGAATTCCAATGTTGAATTCAATCCAGCTCAACAGCACTGAAGTAGCCCATTGGATTTCCAGTCTGTTGGAAAGTGCAATGGATGTCTAGATGGAAATGTGGAGGAGGATGTTAGGTGTGACTCAAAAAAGGACCCAAATGCAAATGCAAAACCAAGAAAAACTTACTGAGAAAAACTGAGGAGAAATGCAGGAAATCGAGGGGGCTGACACAGAGCAAAACAGGACAAAAACAGGGTAAGGCAGAGCTAGGAGAGTATAACGGACAAACCGACAAAGAAGGTAAGAAACACACAGACTAAATACACAGGTAAACGAGAGGAGATGGGGAACAGGTGGCACAGGGAGGAGGAGACAACCAGAGACAGGTGGACATGATCAGACAATCACAGAGGAGGGAAATGAAGAGAAGAGAAAACCTTAAAGGGGAAAACATGAGGAGGATGAACTAATAAACTAACAAACTAGAATTAAAAACACAGAAGACTAAAAGACGGACAGAGGAACCAAAAGGTTCAAACAGATCATAAGAAAAATAAGACAGGAAGTGAAAAGCAAAGACCATGACATGGAGAACTAAACTTACAAAATAAAACAGGAAATGGCAAACCTAAAAACAGAACCATGACAGAGGGCTAAATGGATGCAAAGGCTGATTAGAGGGAAACATGGAGATGTGCACTGGATTACGGGAGCATGAATGGAGGGTTAAGAGCACATGGTGTTCACTACAGCAGAGGAAAAAAGGGGTTAAGGAGTAAGGAAGGCTGCAAATAAGAAGGAGGGTGACAAAGAGAAAGCTTTTTGCAACCTGCACCAGAGACATCACAGTTTTTCTGCTCAGAGGGTTTTCACTCATTAAGAAGACGGTTTGGCGTCTGTTTGTGTGCGTGTGCACGCACCGGACCAAGCCTTAGCATGTTAGCACTGCTGGGAGTGGTTGTCACTCTCCTGTCGTCTTCTGCACTACATCCTGACTTCTGTCCTGTGCTTCTGTTTTTATCTTTTGTCTCTTTTTTTAATAATTTTGAGTGTTAATGTTTCCTTTTCCTTCTCTCCTTCTTCCTGACCTCCTTCACTCTCTTTACGCATTCCACAATCCTATATGAAAAAGTGGAGGGTTCCATATCAGCTCCTTTTCCTTTCTTGTGTACCAATGCCATTAGGTCCATATCCTCACCTGTTACGGCTGAGAGTCTCTGACAGGGGAAAACCTTTACTGTCAATAATGGATTAAACAACATGCAAAAAGGAGTAAGAGTAGAAGGGAAAGAGAGGAGTAAATAAAATAACAGGGAGGTGTTTCTTTTTCAGTAAAAGCAGCCACTCCGTCTGCCATAGATACAAGGGAGAAAAGTAGAGGCAAGGAAGACGAGAGGACGACAGAGAGTACATGATGTCAGGGAACTGTCTCCAACAAGTTTCCTGCCACTCAGTCAGGCCCATTCATCAAACAGCAGAACCACACAGAACGGGGAAGGATGGCGGGTTTGGAGGGTCGTCCCACTTCAGGAGAATGAGATGGATTGCGACAGGCAGACAGAGAGATAGATAGACATGCAGACAAGCAGCGGAAAATTGGTTGGTGGGATGTAAACTTTACTCAGGTCATCTCAAGCAGCACTTTGCAAAGACAAACACATTTTATTTTAACAAACTCAGCCTGACTTCTGGAGGTTTTTGGCACCAATCAGTCAGGTTCCACCATCGCTGAAACTTAATTTGAGCCATGAATCTATTCTCTCCTTCCAATGACTTTGCTCACTTTCTGAGTCAAACTATCTCTTCAGGTTATAGAAAAGTGGACAAAAATATAGCGAAGTTAAAATGCTGCACAGTGTTGTTATGCTCCCAAGAATTGATTATTTTTATGCCTCCGCACCAGATAGCTCATGGCCAGAGGCAATATATTTTCAGGCTGTCTGTCCGTCTTATTCTCATGAAGGTAATATCTCATGAAGGCCTCGAAGGAATTTCTTCTTCTTTTGCACAAACTCAAACATAAACTGATTCCATTCACATATTGATACATTTCCCTCAGGTGTTGCATAGGATAGAATGATGAAGTGATAACAATTCATTCCCAAAACGTCAAATGTCACTGTGACGTCATAATGTTCTGCATGGGTACTCATTGATGAGTTTTCATTTTGTGAAAAACAAAGTCATCCATGCATTCGGCCCTGTCTTAACGGTTTACAGAGAATGAACAAAAAACAGGCATGTTTTCAGACAACCTTCAGAGTCTGTGTGGCACTTTTCTCAGCTGACACGTTGACTGTATTTTCCAGGGGTGCTAAAATGAGAGGAAAGCGAGCTCATGCTTTCCTCATAGGTCAGGCAAAGTCTGCAAGCAATCAGCAGAGGTGTATTGTATTTAATGAAAACATACCATAATAACAAAAAGATGTGATAATTATGGCAAGCGAGGGTCAAGAGTTACATATTGGTGTTGCTGCTGTCAGGAGGTGAGAATGGGGTGACAGAACGGGGTGTAAGGGTGAGGGGGGAGGATACGAGACAGAGGCAAGATGGAGGAAGAGGAGATGAGCGGCAGACTTGTGTGTTTAAAACAAATAAAAAAAAAAAAGGCATGAGTGGATTCTGGAACAAAGCAAAAAGGGTGTGAAATGGAGTGTGAGAAGCGCCATTAGCACCAGTAGTTACACATACGAGGGGGTTTGTTGAGGCGTCCCACTGGACTTCTGTATGAGCAGGATGGAAATGAAGCCTCACGCATCATAAGCTCATTTTCAAACTGTCCTTTGTGGAGACGTGGAGTGGATAACACAACATGTGTAGACGGTTGGTTTTGTTTACACTTTTGAAAATACTGATGTTATAATTACTCGCTGTTTTATCGTATTCACACCACTATTATACTGGGTCAAAGACCAATGTCAATATCACTAGATCAGATCACAGATCGTGCAACAGCACCACAACAAAGTCCTTTCTCTGCAGCGTCTTTCTTTGTTCACACTTGTGAAGGCTCTGGTGTGTTGGGGGGGGGGGTTGGTATCGTGAGCTGTGGTGCAAACCAGCTGAATAAGCTGGTGAGGAAGGCCAGCTCTGTGGTGGGGGTGGAACTGGATAGTCTGGAGGCGGTGACAGAGATGGGGATGAGAGGAAAGCTGAAAGCCACAATCCCTCCCATCCTCTCTCTATGTTCAGCCACAGACTCGTCCGGCCACGGGCCTCAAAGCACCTGTGAGGCTCGTTCATACCACCAAGTCCCTTCTCTGCAATACTCTTTTTTGTTGCACTGAACAATAGAAGGTGCAACAACTCTGGTGTGTGATTTTAAGCAGCGACCAAAGGTAGCGTGACGTTTAACCCAGCAGTGTCGGGGTCTAATGTGACGTCTAACATGTGTGTCGAGCAGCGTTTGGTAAAGAATGGATTAACATGACCAAAAAAACAACTATTTACCTTCCCTGTTGCATGATGGTTGAGCTCCCTAATGTTGTGCTGTCTCACCAAGTTGAAGACCTTTTTCATTGTTTCTTCTTAGAGTTAGCTGCTAATCGCTAATAGCTGCTTTCTAAGTCTTCCGGTTTGGGCCGCACGCATAACACGTCGTCAAAATGTCACAGCCATGTCCTGCCATTCCACCTCACGTTCAGCCTCCGCTGCCGTCACAGAGGTGGAACAGACACCCCATTATGCCTTCATTGTGTTCAAACAGAACGTCAGGGGTCAAATAAAGGCCAGGTGAATGGGGCTAATGTCACATGGTGGTCATTTTGCCTTTGACTGGTTGCCAAAAATCAAAATAGACAGGTCTTATGTAATACGACGCAAGTTGAAGATCGACATCACCAATTAATAATTAACCTCATCCATGAAGTATTATATTCACCATTATTATGATGTGGCCTGAAGACTTAGTGTCGATCAATTCCCCTCGGCATGACATCATATTATTTCACTACTATCGGCTCAGCTGTGACAGGATTAAATAAAATATACTGTGAAATAAAGAAATAATAAAGATAATACAGATGTATCAGATTTGCTCCTCAAATTACTCATATATTCCTTTAACGTCTACTGTATATACAGTAGGCTGTACCCAATATGTGCTACAGGCAGGGGTGCAGAAAGAATAGAAAATGTGGGTTGGGGCAATCCAGGCAGGGGGTCCTCCACCAACAATTTGAACAGAGAAGCTGTTATGTTCTGCATTCTGGTGCCTTTTGATTTAATACTTGAATCTGGCTAAACTTCTATGAGAACAGAGGAAGTGATTGGCCCCCAGATCACATAGATTACACATCTACATACACTAAAGATATTAAAAAGCTGTAAATAAAGAAATTAATTCACTGAATCATTCAGAGGCATCTTTAATAATAACCAGTCATCGTTTGATTAAACTTGATGATCTCTTTATTTTTGTATGTCATAGCAATTTCTGTTAAATTCATGTATTTAATGTTATCAAATGAATGCGTAGAGTGGAGAGTGCAGTGTGTTCTGTGCACTATATCAGTGTTTTCTGAATGCCATCAATTATCTTACATAAAATCGGTTAGATGGGTTAGAAACCAATATTATAAGGAGTCATTAATTTATTTATTTTTTGAAAAGCATCAAATCACAACAATGTTATCGACTACTAGTACTGTATAGATGGATTTTGATTTGCTGTAGTCATTCATTAAATTGCCCTTAACATGATCCCAACAATATCTAGAGATGGAGGAGCTTCTGTGTTCGGCCTCGTTCCTTCAGAGTCGTTCAAATAGATCCCATGTGTCTGTAAAAGATATAAAGTTACATTTAGAAAAATAGATCCAGAACCGCCATTGTGAAAAAATAAAAATAATTACTTGCTATTGCTCATTTTGGCATGAAGCAGATCTGAGTAAGGCGATGGTGCGTGCTTTGCCTGGATGCTATGATACAACAATGGGATTAAATGGGATTAAATTCAAAGTGAACCCTGTGAAACATAGTCAGTATGATTTTGCAGAGCGTTTTTTTTGTTTTGTTTTTGTACAGTTACAAAGTCTGAAGGCATTTTTACAAGACAGTAATCCAGGTTTTTGGTGTAATTCAATAACAATTCAATAATAATTTTCTTCCTGGAGATGGAGTGAAGCAGTGGAGTAAAATCAAGGCCTCCAGCCCTCCAGCACCTCAGGGCCTGAGCATCATCTCCCATGGCTGAGGTGTTATTTCCTGTTAGACAGACAGCCAAATAGAGGGCCAATCCATTCGGAGCCTAGGGTGCAGTCTGGCTGATCAATAGTGCACAAACTCTCTCTCACACACACGGACACACACACACACACACACATACTTGCAGTACCCATACATTCCAATACAAATTATTAATACAACGACAGAGAGCTGCGCAGGGAAGGAAAATACCAAAATACCTGCAAGTTGTTGCAAATGTCCTTGTGCATGTACTCGCAAACACACACGTGATAAAGACGTAATAATGCAATGAGAAGAAGGTGACACACACACACACAACGCTGTCTGCACAGCCCAGCATCACAGCTCAGGGAGAACACGTTGAGCCAACAGCAATCTGTCTTCATAGGAGCAGCATCTGCTCTTGTCCCTGTCTGTCTGTACAATATATGAGTGGGAGGTAATTGCAGTGCACAATGCCATCACAGTGACATTAACACATGATGGGGATTAAGTGAAGTCCGACACTGCAGTATCAATATTATCATTCTCCGTTTTCCCCCTCATTCGCTCTCTATTTTTTGAGACATATTTGGTATTGCTTTTGTCGTTCTTGTGTTATTGTTTTGTCTTTTGATTTGTTTGCTGCCAGACAACTGCAGTCACTTGGATTACTACTTTCATGGACCACTTGCATGATAAGTAGCACTATCACAGAGGCTGTCAACAGCTTTCTCAAGATTGTTTTTACGACTTTTCTGCTGAGTGAAAATCTATTCAGCGCTCATATAATGCCACTAATGCTGTCTGCTGCTCTGGTTTTTGTTAGTGAGCCCAGTGTTTCGATTCTTTGTGGTAAAAATGGAGATTAGTCTCAAAATGGTCACACGTGTGTTACATGATCTGCAGATGAAAAATAAGATTTGCCAATAAGTAAATTTTACAGACAATTTTCTCAAATGCCTGTTCTAATACACACACAAATTTAAAAAAAACAACAATTTGCACAAATGTAAAACAATTTTATCAATGCACACATCACAACAGAATAAATGTTAATATTTTACATTCCAATTTTTTACTTCACACTTTCTATTCATTCATACCATCATATTCTTTTATCCTTTGAAAGGCCTCATGTGTATACAGATGTATGAAATTGTTTGTAGTATGCTCATTATTCACAGATTGTTAAATCAATTGATACAAACGAATCAGCTGACATTTGTGTGTGGAGTTTTGAGACTCTTCACAGGCTTCAGCTCAAATGCAAGCTGGGTTTAAGTGCTGATGGAAAATGTGGACTTCTGGACTTTCCCGTGAATTTGTGTGTTATTTCAAAGTGGTCAAACATTTTTCGACATAGACAGAAAATCTTGTCACCCCTAGATTAGAACACATATATCTTCATATCCTTGACTCCATACCGTAGTCTGTAAATATGAAGTTAATGTAAACCAGGTGGGGATGTTTTTCTACGTAGAAATGAGTCAGTACAGGTAAAAAGTGGATACCAGTCGCACATACAGTAACTCACCCACATCAGTTAGCAGTAACCCCATGACCCAAAGAGTAGTAGAGAGAGTAGAAAGAGTAGTAAACAGTAAGAGGCTGCTGTTCAGTGGCAAACCCAGTTATCACTTTGGACACACTGTGCGGTAACGTCATGGGCTGAGTACATTTTTAAACTGAGATACATTCTTGATGGATATTTTCCTTGTGCTTTTATGATGGTGGCATTTAATCGATTTGTATACTTTTATATTTATTAGATTAGAAAAGCTAAGAGAGCCTGTTGAACCTGGCAAACCCGACACTGACACACATCCCCCAGCTGTAGCTGTGGGTCAGTGCAGTCAGGCTGTGTGTTCATACGGTTCAGAGGCGTGTTATTGGAGGGAGGTCTGCAGAAGAAGCAGCTTTATTTTATCACATGCATTTATACACAGTACAATGCAGAGAAATTGGTTGTCAGCATTTGCATCCCTGAGGAGCAGTGGGCAGCCCTTCTGGTGCCCGGGGAACAAATTGGGGTTCAGTATCTTCCTCTAGGACACTTCAACATGTAGACTGCATGGGGCTGGGAATCAAACCGCCGACCTTCTGATAAGTTGACGACCACAGCCGCCACCAGCCGGAGGGTGTGGGATTTTTTTCAATTGCATACTTTCGAAATTTACATTTTCATGCAAACCCCAGCTTCAAAGCACCTCCACAATCAGCTGACTGTAAAATTATAACTCATCAATCCACGTCAATCATCCTTTTTTTCATGGCAGTTTTGTCAGAAATGATTTAAAATCCTATCACATATAATCCGCTGCTCCCAAAAAAAACAAAAAACCTGATGAGTTATTATTTCCACTAAATAGTATGAAACAAAGGTCATGATGAATAATTATAATCTGATTGCTGTGCTTATTTCAGTATCTGTAACAGATTTCAGCTTCAGTTTTTTTTCATCACCAGATTAATATAATCCTTTTACATTTAATCCCTCACTCCCCAACCCTGATGAGTCATCACTTCCATTAAGAAACAGTCACACACATTACACAGCTGTTATCTTCCACAGCCTTTTATCTCGCTTTGCTCTCAGCAAGTTGCCTTATCCTCGTAAAAGCAAGCGTTTATCGAGTGTTTGGTTCATAGCTCCATCTTAGGGGTAGGGTGGTGTGTGTTTGTGTGTGTGTGTGTGTGTGTGTGTGGGTGTGTGTGGGTAGTCCTCTTACATCTTAACTAGATTTCATCATTACAGCCCCTTGTACAGCACAGCTTTTTCACAGTTTCTGCATTGTGCATTGGTTAAATGCCATCGCCTGTTATGGGATTTACAATTAGCCTCTCGTATCTTTAAGGGAGAAACCTTTTATCCAGTCTCTTGTTCATAACATTGTCTTGGCCCTTGTAATCTAATCCCTTGTTCTTATCACCTCCCTCTCGTTGTGAATCACACTGTTTTCTTTCAAAGCTATTTGTCATGACTGGGAGATAAAAAAAATATATTATAGTGCCTGCTTCCATTCTAAATGCTACTGTTCCCAACAGGAGCTCCGTAAATATCTGAGTCCGACAATGACAGCTATAGATACTGTGAATCCACAGGCCATGTGGATGCCACTTAAAT